>CM077155.1:80047378-80589928 GCA_039583875.1 Platanthera guangdongensis | reverse complement strand
CGAGAAGATACTTTGAGATGGAGTCGAGGGGGGTGACGGTGAAGAGTGTCGAGGACATGGGGACGGCATTTCTTCTTACACGGTGAAATGGCGGCCTTTAATTGTAGGCCTATGATCATAAATCAAAAGCTTGCTTGGATGTCCGGATTGAGTCCCTTACGGAAATGGGAGTGTAACTTCGGGCATTCTCTAACGTCGCAACGTACCATCATGTCCTTAAGGAGACCCATGTATTCCGCTACCGAGCTTGCCCCCGTGGCGAAGGGTGGCCTAACTCGTCGATCATTTGAGTTCGGTGATACGCGGGGACATATTGGTCAGTCAAAAGTGCTTTCATGGCAGTCCACCCAATTGGGGGTATTCCGTTCACGATACCTAATCGTCTCTTTCATTCAACCAGAATGTTTTGGACCTACCCATAAGCTTCATCCATGCAACTCGCACCTTATCACCATCCGTCAGGTTGCGCCATTCAAAATAGCACTCTATCTCCATGATCCATTCTAAAAAAATTTGGGGTTCACCCATGCCATCGTATGATGGTGGGTCAATCTTAACGGCCCTAGCTAGATCAAACTCATAAGGGGCTCGAGGCGTGTGCTCATCGTCCTGATCATGAAATTGGTTGTGTCTATCATCGCGTTGGTGGGCGGCCTGGGGTTCGGGACCCGCCGGTTTATCCCAACGGCGGGATTTCGAGGCGCCGCTTGATTTAGAGCCAACCCATGTATTAGTTGGGTGAGTGCATCGAACCTAGCGTTAAACTCTTCCCGTAGCTCCGTGATGGAGGCCGTAGTGTGGTCATCATCATGGTGGTCAGCCATACGTGAAGTGGATGGGTGATATTCTGTGACAGCCTAGTGCGCATGAACAACAAAAATTTTGGGGCTTTGTCCAGATTAATTTTATAATGTTGGCATTTTGAAACACTTTAACCGTTGTGCGAGCACAAAAAAACTTTTTTAGACTTTTATTCTTAGAAAAATATGGAGAATTTCCAGAATTTTGTTTTTTAATTTTCTGCAAAAATTGTTTTTTTGTTTTACTAATTGCAGACCAATTTCAGAAATTTCAGTTTTTGCTTGTGGTTTTTACAGGTTGTGCACACCCAAGTGAGAGTCACAAATCCTACTACAGAGAGAGCAAGGGATGGTGTTGACTGAGGAACCAACACAACCTGGCTCTGATACCAAAATTTGATGTAGGCCTGTCCTAAACGACACTAAAACGGACGGAGTAACGTCGACACTCGCTACGCTCAATGCCCTCTTGCTCACACACTAACGAAACGCAGCAACTACAATTTTGTTATTTATCTCTCGCGCTATCGTACGGGTAGCCAAACCGTAAGTGGATCGGAGATTGGCTATAGGCCAAAATCCTCTCCAGCTAAAAGTAATAATATTGGTTCCGACGAGCTTGGATTTGTACCAAAATAGATCCACCAAGAAAATCACCATTTCGAAAGTGGTAGGATCTATCCCAACTAAAGAAAACAACGAGGATCGCCAATCCTCTCGAGATTATTCGGAAAACAAAACTGAAAATCACAAATCTATTAACGTAATACCGCGAAAATTAATGCTTCGAAAGTTCACGCAAAAATCGTCCACCACAAGAACAATCTAAGAGGGAAAATCTCTTGAGTAGGAATTTCGTTACCCCTCTCGGAATAGTAGATCCGAGATTTTTTTGGATCCACACAAATGATCGCCCTTCCCTCACATCCACAGGAGACACCCCACGGATGAAGACCTCGTCCTTCTTCCCCGCTTCACGCCGTAGAATTTCACTCAAGCCGTTCTTCGTTGCACTTGCTTCTCCTCCTCCAAAGTTGTCCGACCACCTTTGAGAGAAAAGGGATGGACACGTAGAGGAGAGGATGTAGAAAGAAGAGGGATGAGGGAGGAAATGAGAAGAATAAGAGAGAGAGAGGAGGGGGGGGGGGGGGGGGGGCGGCCAAGAAGAAGAAGAGGAAGGAGAGGGGGGCCGGCGGCTTTGAGAGAGGGAGGGGAGATAGAAAATTAGGTTGGAGGGATTCTCAAATTGATTTCAATATTAGTCTAAATGAAAAATACAATAGTCATGGCCTTATATAAGGTTTACATCAAAAAGGCTATGAGCAGCCCAATAACAGTGGCTAAACGCACACCAACATGAACAATGTCACAAATTAAAAATTAGCTCATAAACTAGCAAACTAAAATAAATATTAATAATAAGCCTTTTTGCATTGGCGAAGATTGTAGCCATGGCCACTGCGGCGCCGTAAATCCTGGGCCGGTGGATCATCATCTTCATCTTCCGCCAATATCCCGTGATCACCATGAACACCAAGTGCGCCATCGTCGTCATCTTTACCACCATGAACACCAAGTGCGCCATCGTCGCCATCTTTACCACCAATTAGGCCGTCATGATGTCCGTCGCCATCAGTTGGATAAGTGAGAGAGAAAGTGCATGTACCCAATTGGGGAACCACTATAAATCTCTGTGTTTGTTGTGTGCTTGTTCTTCTTTATTATTGCAGGATTTAAGGACTAGCTCTATCAAGAACAACTTGAATTCAGCAAAAGATTTTATTAAAGCTCAAAGACATATTCACCCCCCCCCCCCCCCGCTACGTGATTAGCTAACCTTAAGTTAAATAACTTTCACTCACTCAACGCCTAATCCATTAGATAGTTAAAAGTCTATATTTGTTGAGTGATGACTGATAACTCAATGCCTGGTGCTATAAAAAATCTAGCTGAGTGTTTTGGCGTAGAGTGACAAGCCTTCACTCAACGCCTATGGTGATTTGTTCGAATTTGACTTTGTCCATAGGTGCTGACGTCAGCAGATATTCAAATGTTGCGGGAAGTCTATAGAACACGACAAATGGTGTTGCTTGCCTGTTAGTCTGCAATTAATGAAAAAGCAAGGTTGCAGTTACCAACTACTGGTGGTCTCGATTCTCAAAGAGCCATTGGATGTAGGGATAGCAAAGCAATCATATCAGTGAGAATAAAGAGACTTTTTTGGAACTTTTGGAGAAGAATTGAACTTCATCTTCTTCCTCTCCACTAAGTTGTAGAGCTTGGAGAAGTTGTTCAAGTAACTGATCTGAAAGTGCTAACAGTTAGCTGTTGATCTTCAGCCGCAAGTTACAGTAAAGGCAACCCTTAGCTCTAGTGATTTGAAATTTCAAGCTAAACTTTCCTGAAGAAATATTCTTGAAGCTGTGAAGGAGAAAGGACAGAGTCAATCTGTGTTCAGAAGGAAGAAGAAACAGAGACTCAAGCTCTGGTATCAAACATCATCAACCAAATACTATTCTTTTGTCGAATCATATTGATCTGAGTGTAAGCCTAAACTCATAAAGGCTGAGATTGTGATCTTTAAGTAGATCTAAGTTATAGGATTCAAGTGGTGTATCTGAGGTAGGATCCAGACATGGATCTGAGGTGTAGGACTTTGAATTAAAGTCTGAGGTAGGTCCTTTGTGCCTGAGTGGTAGGAGATTATATCCCTAAAGGGTGCGTGTGTGTCTCCAAGGTGAAGTTTGCATTGGAAAATGAGTTCTGTGACCTACTGCTACGCACTAGCAAGCTAGCACCCCGTGATTGCATCCAGAATCTGTCTTCTTAAGAGAAACTTATTTTAATTTTCAATTTAATCTGAAAACTTTATTCACCCACTCTAAGGTTGGCCAGACGATCCAACATACCTAGTAGAGCCAGGTTATTCCAAAACAGTTTCACCACAGAGAAAAATGGCTAACCTTATTCTCAATTCGACTTGTGGGGATGCAACTTTGTAAAAAAATTTTGTTAGTGCCGCCTCTATTTATGGGTGTGAACTATAATAGGTAGAGAACATTAATGAGAAAATTCCTTATATTATTAGGTATAGAAGTTTGGAACATGACTTTTATCAAGCCCCTAAATAATTTAAATAAGCACGAATGTCATTTAAATGCCAAAGCTATGAAGAGTCTATTTTGTGGGCTTGGTCAAGAAATTTTCAATCTCATTTATACACTTCCTACTGCTTATGATATATGGAAATTTCTTGAGATTACTTATAGTTCTCCTTATATAGATATTGAATTTGAGCAATTTCTCATGCATCCATGTGAAAATCCAAAAGGATACAAGCTCTTGAAGGAAGACATGACAAGCACATCAAGGGAAAGGAAAGATGAAACCTCAACTATGGTTAAGGAAACACATGAAGAAGTCAAAGAAGCTCTATGCTCCAATCTTGCCTCATCCAAGAGAACTGTAAGGAAATCAAATTCTCTTTTTGCCTGTAATTCAATCTCTACACTATGTGTGCTAGAAAATTCTAGGCATGGAATTAAGATATCGAAAAATATTAATTCAAAATTGCATTTAGAAAAAAGATTTGAAAAGCACAACTAAATGTAGAACCAAAGCATGATGTATCTCATTCTTCCTCTAGCTCTATAGTTGAAAATATTATACCTTGTTTTGATTGCAAAGAATTTAAAGGTAAATTCAAGGTTTTTGAAAAAGGGCTAAATTTTTTCAAAGAGAAATGAAAAATTGATTAATGAAAATGTTTCTTTGTCTCATAAACTAGAATCATTAAAATTATTTGTGAAAAAAAATTCAAATAACAAAAAATCATTATGTGTAGTTTATCTTCAAAGTTATGTAAGGTATCTACTAGTGTTTCAAACTTCATAAGACATACACCAAGTATCATATTTAATCCACATTCAACTTCTCCCAATGTTAAAGTAGATGTCAACAAATTTGCTATTAATAATAATTTCAAAACTCACTCTCATTATAAGACCCAAATTAATGATTACAGAATATTATCACATAAAATGGATATTCAACCTTAGTATGAATAAAGTCCCATCGTTAAAAATCACGCATCTATTCCACTCAAAAGGGCACATTCATCATTAAATCCCCATGGTTTATGACACTATTTTTGGGAACCCAAAGGAACACAATACTTAGGTTCTTTTAGATACCAAAATAATTTATCCATCAATATCCACCTATTGCGTAAAGTAGAAAATAATCAAAACAAAATTACTCGTTAATCTACTGCATTAAGTTTATAATGATCTTTTTGTTGCTATTGTGTTTTTTGTATTTTGTCTTTGTTTTGTTTTTTTTTGCTTTTGTATTTTCATAAGTCAGCATGCTGCTCGGCTTTCAAATCAGCCAAGACATCGATGCATCGGAGCAAAGCATCTTAAAGACTGCACTCGGCTGAATACATCATGAATGAAAATAATTGCCGAAAAAGTGCTACACGGCTAGAATAAAAATAGCACAGATCTGCTGTCTAAAACCAAAAATTAGAAAAGGGCAAAAAGAAATAAGTAAAATAAAAAATTCTAACAACTAAAGCAAAGAAGAAACAGGAAATATACAAATGGAAAATGGCTTCGATCTACTATCTCCCTCTCCAAAAACTCACACGATTGTGTTCGCCGGCAACGGCGCCAAAAACTTGATGCGTTGACCGGCAAGTGTAGCGGTCGCATAAGTAATATAAAATGGGTGGCTTTCCCAAGTATCGAACTCTTCAAGGAACACAGTAAGGGGGGAGTTAATTTCGAGGAGGACTTGAGATTGATGTTCTTAGGTCGGATTTAACTAAGGGGGTGGTTTTGTTGGT
Organism: Platanthera guangdongensis; assembly: GCA_039583875.1. Lineage (NCBI taxonomy): Eukaryota > Viridiplantae > Streptophyta > Magnoliopsida > Asparagales > Orchidaceae > Platanthera > Platanthera guangdongensis. The sequence continues at coordinate 80,584,279 of CM077155.1, read as the reverse complement.
TGCAGAAAAGTAAAATAAAACACTAACAACTACTCCTATGCAATGCCGTTATGCGATGCTTTGCCAGGCGGGATGGAAGACTACACGGGCCGCTATGCACCTCTTCGCTACGCACGCCACTAACAATCGCTAGTGCGGTAAGAACATATGGATGGCGTATGAAAAATAAGGGCGCACCTCAACCAAATAATGAAAACGTACAATCACATACACATGACTACTCATAAACGTATATTACAATAAGCATACTTCATCAAATATAAGAGATCAACTATACTATCAACAACAAGAGAAGAAAAGTGCGTGCAATTGACCGAATCCAAAGTCTTGCTGAGGAGTCGCGGAAGGAATCGCCGGATTGTCAATCCGCGTCCCAGCTCGGTCCTCACCTGCGTCCGGGGTAGAGGAGGCTGTCACTCACTCCCAATGGACCTTTCTTCTTCATGTCATGAGGCGGTGGAGGATGGCACAACTTCTCTATCTTGGTGGAGAAAGCTAGATAAAACCCTTCTTGAAGCTCAAGGATGAAGGAGGAGGTTGAGAGGAAGCTCCGGCTTGGATTTGGCATTGAATGCTTGCACGGATCCTCTCCCCTTGGTGGAAAATGAAGGGTGAAGGTGGAAGGGAGGAACTTTGCCCTAAAACGATGGACGAAATGACTGAAATTCAGTCTCCTAAAATGGCAGGAAATCTGCTCATAAATAGAAAAAAGTCAGAAAATTGGTCACGCACGGTCTGGCGCACGACCGTGCATGAACCGTGCGATATTGGCGCTCAGAAAATGTCCCGTGGAAGAAGCGTTGACTCGTGCGTCTTACTTCGCGCCCGGGCAATTCCGCCCGTGCGTGAAGGAAATCGCACGGGTAGCAACAAAAGGCAGGAAAACAGGGAAAAACGGTGGAACCGTGCGTTTTACGCTCGCACGGGCGCAGCCGCCCGTGCGTGAACAACACGCACGATTAGCCACAGAACGGAACAACCAAGAAGCTACCGGAAAACCGTGCATTTACTTCGCACACGGTCCCAAAGAAATCGTGCGTTAACCGTGCGTTAACCGTGCGTTAAGAAATTCATCGAGCTGAGCCCGACGATTCTCATGCACAATTAAAACGCACGATCAAAAAGAACCGTGTGCTAAGAAAACGCACGACCGTGCGTTTTCCTCAAACTTGCATTCCAGCCTTGGGAAAAACACACTACCTGCATACAAATAATAAAACCAAAGAGAACCCTCCAGTGTCACAGAAATGCAATGAAAATAGCCGGAAAGGGCCATGGGCAGCACCATGTGCTTATTCCCAGAAATAGAATGCGCAAATGCACACCAATGGGCCGAAACAGTGCACTAAGCGTGAAAATGGTATAAATGATATATCAACGATACCATACCAAAAGTGAAGTGCAAGTGCGAGAAAACCGGCCTAGATGAGTCCGAAAAACCCTATATAAATCAGACTCATCACATGCCTTGGACACTTTTCATATATGCTTGTTATATGACTTACAAATATTAAGTTTAATGATAAATCAATCAATCTGAATGTAATTAAATAATAGTCAGATTTTTAGTATCCTGCGTATCTCTCTATCCTAGTATCAATTATAATGATGTCTATCACCTATGCTAGTTGATTTTCATTCATAATATCTCCAAAAATTGAGATTTGTATTGCTTAAGTAATACAAATAAATCAAAGCACTTATCATGCATTATTATCATAACGTATATGTGTGTATATAAGATTAAATGCTTTAGTATGACCATGATCAATCACCCATTATTTGTGTCTCACAATAGCGAGGGCGTAGGGTTTTGTGCATTAGAGACACTAACTTATAAACCATGTCTTGTACTTAACCGGGGAGAGTTCTTGATGCAGGCTACGTCTCCTGACGAGCCGGAACGGACAAAGACACTGAATTGTTCTCACTCGTTCCAATTCTACGCTCACACAATTTAAACGCAGCGCACCCGATTCACAATAATATCAATCTAATGCTAACGCACGGGTTCGCTACACCCTTAGAGATCAAATAGAGGCGATGAACCAATCTTCTCTCAAGCGAAATGGATCGAGCCGATCCGTTTGAGAGTGTGTTGTACCAAAAGAGATCCACGAAAAATAAACGATTCGAAAATGGTAGATCTCTCACAACAAAAAGAAAACTAGGTCCGCCAATCCTCACAAACTTAAAATAGATCAAAAGAAGATAACAATATCGTTCAGATCAAAACGACGACGAATTCAAAATTTCGCAAGCAACTCCAAAAAACCACCACAAGATCTATCTAAGAGGGAATCACACAAGAGTAGTAATTTTCGTTACCCCAATCGGAATAGATGATTCCGATGGAAAAAGTGGTTACGACGACCGGAGAGAAACTCGTCTGCTTTCCTTGCTTCACGCCAGAGAAGGTTCGTCGTCATCGGAGTTGTTGTCCTTGACCAAAATCACCCAAAGAGGGGGAAAGGATGTTGGCCGAATTCTTCAAGGGGAGGAGTTCTTTGATTTGTTGCTCGTAGTAGTGAGGAGAAAGGATTTTGTGGAGAAGAAGAGAGGAGGGAGGACAGTGGAAGAAGATGAGGCCGGCGGCAAAGAGAGGAGGAGAAACAAGGAGGGGCCGAAATTTGCCTTAGAGGGAAAGAGGAAAGAGGGAGAAAATTCAAAGCTTGAATTCTATGTTTTTCTTTTCATCCTTCCTTCCTCTAAATCCTTCATAAACATGACCTTTTATAGCCTACACCACTCAATCTCCTCCATTCATATAAAATAAACACATGATGGTTATATGCACCAATCATAAACATGACATAACAAATACAATAACTAAATGCATGAAATAAAAACTCTGAAATTAAAACAATGCAACAAGGAAATTGATAAATATAATATAATATTTTAATTATTAGATTATTGTCGCGGCGATGGCGTAGTAGCGGCGATGGCATTGTATCGAAATTATTGTCGCGATGATGGCGTTGTAGCGGCGATGTAGTGCGTCGAAATTATTATTGTGGCATCGTCCATCCGAGTCTTCAAATGTACGGTTGTGGGGACAATCAACATAATGCATGGACCCTACATCACCTTGGAGCTCGCCAAAGAACTCGTCAGCACCATCTGCAACGTCATCACGAACAAATGGCGGTACATCATCGCCACCAATCAAACGGTCACGATCATCACGAGCAAATGGCGGGACAACGTCGCCATCAATCCTCCCCCACTCAAAATTACTCATCATCGATGAGTGGCCCGTGAGGGGAGAACAGTCAAAAGCAACAGCAACATGGGACAAATCTGGCCTCACAATCCAAGTTGTAGTAGCGTGATCATGCCACATCAAATACCACCTGTCAGGCAAAAAGAAGGTCATCGGGAACCTTGGAAAAAGCATTAGTCAAAGAAGGTGAAAAAGTTTCAACATCAACATTCAACATACCTCTAGTGGAAACCGTAAGAGAGTGCGATCCAGGACCCAGCTCACCCCTCAACCCATTAGAAAACATAGTGGACGAAATAAATGGAGAGGCAAATAATTCAAGTAGTGGAGAAATATAGGGCGTTAAATCTGAAACATTAAAAATGGGGTATATAGCCCAATCAGTGGGTATCTCCAAAAGATATGCAATTTCTCCTAACCTCTTTAAAATTCGGAAAGGACTAGCTCGCTGATTCGCAAACTTTTTTATGGAGCCCGAAGGCAACCGTTCTGGGATGAGATTCGCCAAGACCAAATCATCATCATTAAAGTGAGACAGTCTTCTATGTACGTTAGCATGAGATTTATAAAACGCACGTTGGGCGATTAACGTTTCATGAATGTGCTTATGTAAATTGTGAATTTGGAGAGCGAATTCTTGTGCAAAATAACTTGATTTATACGTTGGAGGTAACAGAACTAAATTAGGTGGCACCGGTGCTAAATGGTTTAATCGATTTAATTTATATTGAAAGTTTAGCGAATGCAAACCAATGGGCACACCCGTCATGAAATCTGAAATGGGCACAATAGACGACCTCATCGTAAACATAATATCAGAGAATTGATTATTCATAGGAAGTCTGAAGGATACAAAACTACAAAAACTTTTGACGAAACTAAACACGAATTCTATCAACTCACTAATACCTATCTTACGAGACCTGTCCAACGGAGGGGTTACTAATGTAGACAACACCAAATGGCTTGGACTAGATATAACTAATTCGTGTCCTAAAATATGTGCTAGTTGGGTCAATGGAGCGGGAGGGAGGGTCGGTAAAATCACACCCTGGAGAGAATCAAAATCATCTTGAACTTCATGCAATGGAGACGCTCATCTGGGTCTACATCAATAACGTCATCCAAAAGTACAACTCCCTCGCTAGGAAATTCTTCCAACACACTAGATACGTCATCCAAATCAGAATCAGTAAAGGTCTCAGAAATGGGCAAAATCGAACCCGACAAAATTTCTAATTTATATTGAGTTCCAGGCAATGATGATAACATCAAAGAAATATCTTTCGGGTTCTCAGTGCTAAAGTCATCCAAAAATAACCTTCCCTCATAAGGTAAATCTTCCAACACCGTAGGTACATCTACTAACTTAGAATCATCAGAATATTCCTCAGCTACCATAGGTGACGGATTAGGAATAAAGTTGAGGTTAGATTGAGTAATCCTATTGGGTGACACTTCAGAGGGGAGTTCCTCTTCCATGTCACTGGGGTAACCAAACTCCTCATCGTCACTAAGCTCATCAGTTAAATCGTCCTCACCCTCAGTGGCAGGCTCAGTCTTAGACACTACCGCAGACTCATCAGGAGAGTCAACAACTAGATCAAGCAGCTCAGGGGGAGACTCAAAAAGGACTACAGGCGTATTCAGAATAGGAAGCACAGTAGAGCCAAGATCAGATACGCCACTAAACTCACATGTCGTAATCATCTGTCTGCTCCTACAGATAGGACTACTCTCACCCTGCAGGCTTATGGCAGTCCTAGCAATCACTTGTATAGAACTAGGGATAGGGGACCTAACCTTTTCGTTTCCTTCATAGGTGGGTGCTGGTACGTTATTGGTAGCTCTACCAACCTGGGGAAAGGGTCTATCCTGAGGGAATATGTCACTCCTATCATCAGATACGGGGCTAATGCCCTGGAGTAATGTAGCCACTTCATCAAACATCCATGCGGGAGCATACTGATCGGTGAGGAGGCTCTTTATGATCGACCAACCTATAGGAGACCCAATACGTCTTTCCTCGTTGAAACAAAAAGTCTGGGCTCGACCCACTAACTGCTTGCTCACCACTGGGACCTTGTGGAGGTCTCATAGACAAAGACACTCGAAATAACATTCCATCCCAACAATCCATTTAAGGAAGATCTGAGGACCACCCAACCCATCGTAGGTGGGTGCAATGCTCCTAGATGACCTAGACACGTAAACCTCTCGCTCAGGGCGATGATCCTGATGATGGTAGGGTTGCCTAGGGGATGGTGGTGCTACTGGGCTAGCCTTAAGTTTTGCAAGCAAAACCTTAATCTCATCCACTACAGGGGACCGTACTGTTTTCCTAACGTTCGTCATGGAACCAAAAGTTTTTGCTCGGGAAACGTTAATGTCATAGGCCATTTTAGTGAGAACCGGAGAGAATATCTCACCCAAAACTGGTGCACATTCAATAAATAAATAACCTGACCCTACTTAATTTTAAAAGATGTAATTGTTCCCGCTAATTATTAAAGATATGAAATGTATATTTTTTTATTTTCTTGCTGGAAATAATATGAAGATTATTAAATAATTTGTTTTTGATTTTTTTGCTAAAAAATAAAAATATAGGCCGCTATTTGCAGACCAACAATTAACTTTTATGACGACTTAATAAAAATAATGACGTAATGAAAAAATAAATTTTTTTTGGATTTCTTACTAATAAAATATGGAGAATTTCCAGAATTTTAATTTTTTTTAAAATTTTGAGAAAAACTGAAAATTTCAGGACGCTATTTGCAGACCAAAAAATTAAAAATTGATTTATATGTTGTACAATGAAATGGGCAAGTGCGTGTCGGTACTCAAACAAAAGTTGGAGGGGGCCAATTAGGAAATTGACGTGAACCTCCCTCTGACACCAAATTGATGTAGGCTACATCTCCTAACGAGCCGCAACAGACAAAGACACTGAATTGTTCTCACTTGTTCCAATTCTACGCTCGCACTATAACACCCTAAATTCTAGAGTTGAGAAAATTAGGTGACACGGCCTGGGACACGGGCGTGTCCCCGGGCGTGTCCTTCTCGGGTGAGTAGTCGACGAGTGGTCGACAAAACATTCGGTCGACGATTGTCGAGTGCAGAGTACACGGCCTGTGACACGGGCGTGTTACAGGGCATATCCTCGCGGGTCGACGAATTTCAGCTCGACGAAGTGGATCTTGGGCATGTCTAGTGCCGTGTATGGTCACACGGCCTGGGACACGGGCGTGTCACAGGCCGTGTCCTTTTCGGGATGTGCCCAAGGCATTTAGTCCTATTGAACACGGGCAGTACACGGCCTGTGATATGGGCGTGTCACTGGCCGTGTACCTCTCGGGTTGACCTCGATTTTGTGTAGCCTGAAGAACACGGCCACAGACACGGGCGTGTCTGAAGGCATGTCAGGTGACACGGCCCGTGACACAAGCGTGTCACATGGGCTTGTACTGGACTGGATAAGTCGGTTGAGCATTGCTTGAGGTACACGGCCTGGGACACGGGCGTGTAACAGGCCGTGTAAAGCAAAAAATATGATTTTGTGCCAAAATCGTGGCTGTCCATTTCTTCAGCTTTGATCTAAGGGCTGAGGTGCCTCACTGCTTCCTTATGGCCGTGGATGAGAAAGGAATTCTTATTTGTCATTTGGCCATCATCTTTCCAAAATCCTAGAGAGAGAAAAAAAGGAAGAAGGAGGAGGGGGAAGAGGAGTTGGCCACTAGTGGTGCTGTGGAGTTCTGACATGAGATCTGAGGCCAGCGTTATGGAGGAAAAGCCATTGCGGTTCTTTCCAGCCAACTAGGAGCTCATGGCGCCGAAGCGATCTTCGAGGGTAACGACTTTTCTTCCTAGCCATGTCAAGGCTTCCTTTTTGGCATGTGCATATGATTCCCCACCAGAGGGTCACATGTTATGGGAGTCTTTTGGGTTGATTCATGGAATCCCAAATCATTTGGCATATAGATCCGGAAAAGGAGTACGGAATAGGCATGCTGTGTGAAGCCCATCTGGACAGGTTGGTCTGGATTGGTGATGTTGCATATACGCATCAGAGAAGACTCCGTGATTAAGTGTAGTTTAAGGAGACGATGGGTTAGACCTACGAAGGGCAGTAGCAGGAAGTACTGGAGTGGTAGTGCAGGAAAATACCCGTATAATGCTTGTGTTGTTGGGTGGTACCTGCGAAGTGCAGTAGCAGGAAGTACTGGCGTGATAAGCCAAGAAATACCCTTGATGCTTGGAATGTTTGGTGGGTTGTGCCTGTGAAGGGGAGTAGCAGGAAGTACTGGCTTGGCAGTCCAGGAAAATACCCTCAAGTGATGTACGGTTAAGCCTAGGGATCGAAAGTGAGTTCTGTCGCTAATGCGAGGCGTGGCTCCTAGGTAACCGATGAATGTGAAGCCAGTTCTATGAGAATGGGCTGGTTATGTGTGAACTGATGAGTTCACCTAAAGGAAACAGGCAAGGTGAAATCGACCCGCGCCTTTTATATAGCCGCGAGTACGCCGTACTCGGTGATGGCAAGGCAACTTGAGCAACGGGGGGTGGATGATCCGACCTGCGCTATGTCCGTCCGATGTGAGACCTGAAAGTGAGGTCTGTTGGAGCGCATATCAAGAGTCTTCGGCCTGCACGCCATGACACAATGGGGGGCTACAGGCTAATCCCGGTGCATTAAGACTAAAGTCTCCGACTGTACGCCATGCAGCAAAATGTTCAATAGTTACCGTTAGGTTGCGACCTTGATACGGTGGTGGGACCCTGGTTCGCCAGTACACCAAGAATGTGCCCTGAGTGCACGGATCGTCGGGCTGCGTGGCTGACGGTTGTGATGGCATGTATGCGCGTGAGAGCATAATGTATGATATACATATTTGCCTGTGATATGCTATGCCTGCAGGGAAGGTATACCACCGCCCCGGGAAAGGGGTGGGGTCGTTATAATTTGGTTAGCTGAATGCGGACCGTTGCATGTTTGCCACTGCTCGGTGGGCTGTCCTTGTGCAGGTGATGGAGAGCCAAGCAGGACGCATAAATGTCGAGATTGTTGTTGTTGCTGCTGCTGCTACTGCTAGCCCTCGAAGGCTAAATGAAACTACTATGTTTGATTATACGTGGCCGGCCTACACGCCAATGTTTGAGGTCACTGTTGTGTAAAGCCCTGTAAGGCCATAAGCCCAGTTGACTTTGTATTTGCTACGATTCCTATTTATATAAAGTGGAGCTTTTATATGGTGGATATTCATTTGTTTGTGAGTTCGGCTTCGTGTTATAGGCTTCTGCTATAATGCAATGAGTTAGGATGCGCAACTATGGTATCACTATGTGACTTCCCCGCCTGTTTTATGGTATATGTTGTAGGGCCCCGACCGGACCTTCTAGTATATACCTGTGAACAGATGGAGTCCTTACATTTTTGGAATCATCTGTCTCGGTCTTTCCCTTTCGCATTCGTGGTCGAATTCTTTTGTGCGGTGGCGAGCACGTGTCTATGCGAACCATGTTAACACTAATGAACTCGTGAATGTCCACCTTGGGAATGCAAATACATGTGTTTGAGGAACCTACGCGTTCCAATTTTGTTGTTATTGCTTGTGTGTGATCGCTAATATGACTATCTTGTTCACTTATAGGTGACGCGGAGTGGTGCAGGGCAATAAGAGATCCAACATTTTGATGAAAGTACGGCACCAGCCGAGGTGCCTACACCTCCGCCTGCTGCGAAAACTGTGTGATTAGTTGCTGAGGCATTGTTTGCCATGATCCAAGCACAGCCGATTGGGCAGACACAAGGGCAGGCACATCAGGCATTTAGGCCAGAACAGGTTGCGGTGAGGCCAGAACCTGCAGTGGCTGTGGATCCTTGAGCAGCTGAGAAGCAGTTGAAGTAGTTCATGAGTTTCAACCTGCCTACGTTTACAGGACTGGGATCCCCTACACAGGCTGAGGATTGGTTATCGCGCGTCAAGAGGATTATGATGGCGATTGGAATAGAGGAACATCAGAAAGTCACCTTAGCCACCTTCTTGCTAGAAGGAGAGGCTCGTTTATGGTGGGATGAGATGGCAATACACCACTTAGCGGGTCGACCATTAATACAAGTGTTGATGGAAGAATTCTCGAGACTCTTCCTGGAAAAGCACCTCCCGGCGGCACAGCGTATTGTCATGGAGAATGAATTCCAAAGGCTAACGCAAGGTGAAGGCAGTGTTGACATGTACCTGCATGGGTTCACGAGGTTGGGATGATATGCGGGTTCGATCTTTGCTGATGAGCAGAGGAAGACGAATAGGTTCTATGAAGGACTGCGGGATGAGTTATGATTCCTGCTCTCTAGTTCTGTGAACCAAGGCTTCCAAGAATTGGTCGACACTGCATGCACGCTGGAAAAGGATATGAAAAGGGTGCAAGGGAAGAGGGCCTTGGCTGTGAGCAAGCCGGAGTTCAAGGCACCGCGACCTGGGAAATCATATTATAAGAAGAATTGGGGCAAGAGGTCCAAGTCGACTAGACAAGCTCCTTCTACCATTGCATCTGGTGCAACGTCGGGGGCCTCTTCAAGGCCAGATACTCGCACGTGCTTTACATGTGAAAAGTGGGGCATATAGCCCGTGACTGCCGTAGTGGTCCACCAAAGGGTGAGAAGAAGGCGGGATCATCGTATGTGAAGAAAGGAAAGGCAGTCGTGGAGTCCTCTACCTCACAGGCGCAGCCCCAAGTCTACAATTTTGTCATGCAGGAGGCCATTAAGCAGAGTGACGTTGTCACATGTACGACTTACGTTATTGTATTTCTTTGCTTATCGAATGCTTTGTTGATTGCCTATTTGTATGCGGCTTGTGTGTGTGACATGATTGTCACAGGATTTGTGATGATTCGAAACACGCTGGGGCGAGCACTGTTTGATACGGGTGCTTCACATTATTTTCTGTCTAAAGAGTTCATAGCGCGGCTTGGGATACCTAGTCGTGCAAAGACAGATAGCGTCACGGTGGTGTTACCGAATGGTCGTTTGATGCTCGCGGATCGAGCATGCGATGTGGCGGTCCAAATAGGAAGTCGGGACTTATGTTTGACTGCATCTGTATTGTCGATATCGGAATTTGACGTGATCTTTGGTATGGATTGGCTCGCGGAGCAGCATGCCTTGATTGATTGCAATGCCAAAGAGATCACATTGGGCCAGAATACCGAGCAGGAGACTAAGTTCGCGGGGATGCGATGAGTGGGCGTGACGTTGATGTATGCACTCCAAGTAGTCAAGGCTGTTCGGAAGTGCGTGGAGTCCTACTTCACGCTGATTCAGGCTGTTGAGCCTAAGGCCGGTGTGCGTGATGTTTCGGTGGTATCGAAATTTGCAGATGTATTCCCCAAGGATCTCCCTGGGCTACCACCCCAGGGAGAGATTGACTTCACGATTGAGTTGGTGCCAGGTGCGAAACCTGTGGCCCGCTCGCCATATTGCATTGCGCCAAAGGAAATGGCGGAGTTGAAAGTACAACTGCAGGAGTTGTTGGAGCAGGGTTATATTTGCCCAAGCATGTCACCTTGGAGCGCGCCTGTTCTGTTTGTGAAAAAGAAAGACGGTGGTTTGCGGTTATGTATTGACTACCGTGAACTAAACAAGATCACTGAGAAGAAAATGTATCCGATCCCATGGATCGATGAGTTGTTCAATCAGCTGATGGGATTAACCGTCTACTCCAAGTTGGATTTGAAGTCAGGTTACTACCAGTTGAGAATTCGGGAAGGTGACATTCCCAAAATAACATTTGGAATACGTTACGGGCACTATGAGTTCACAGTAATGTCGTTTGGGCTGTGCAACGCGCCATCGGTGTTCATGGACTTGATGCACCGAACATTCCGAGAGTACCTGGACCTGTTCGTGATAGTATTCATTGATGATATTCGGTCTACTCTCGATCTGAAGCCGATCATGAAAATCCCTTGCGGTTGGTGTTGCAGACGTTGAAGAAGAATCAGCTCTACGCCAAGTTCTCGAAGTGCGAGTTTTGGCTATCGTTGGTATCTTTTCTGGGCCATGTGGTAAGAGGAGAGGGCATAGCAGTGGATCCGGTGAAGATAAGGGTCATACATAAGTGGCCAGTGTTGTCTTCTGTGGCCGAAGTCAGGAGCTTCCTTGGACTAGCAGGCTACTATAGAAGATTTATTGCGAACTTCTCGCGGATCGCTTTACCGCTAACCACACTGACGCGAAAGGATCAAAAGTTCGTTTGGACGTCGGAGTGCGCACGAGCTTTTGAAGAGCTGAAGTGTCGGTTGACCATGACGCCTATGTTGACGTCGTCATGTGCTACTGATGGATTTAAAATCTACAGTGATGCGTCCGGAAGAGGGTTAGGCAGCGTTCTTCTGCAAAATGGGAAAGTGATTGCTTATGGCTCGTGCCAGTTGAAGGTACACGAGAGAAATTATCCTGCGCACGACTTAGAGTTGGCTGCGGTGATCTTTGCACTGAAATTGTGGAGGCATTATCTGTATGGCGTGAAGGTGGAGATCTATACGGACCACAAGAGCCAAAAGTATCTGTTGGATCAGAACAACTTGAATATGCGACATTGAAGGTGGTTGGAGTTCCTTGGGGACTACACCTTTGTGATTCATTATACGCCCGAAAAGGGAAATGTTGTCGCTGATGACTTGAGTCGGAGAGCTCCGGCAAGGGCAAGCTGGTTGGAGGGGCATGATGAACGTCTAATCCAGGAGTTGGAAGTTTTAGAGATTTCTTGTGTTGACAAGAATGCTACAGCCGATGCATGTTTGAACTGGACGGAGGTGCAGTGTGACCTTGCAGATAGAGTTCGACGAGCAACAGATCTAGATGAGAGTCTCCAACGCTATGCCAAGGATGGGCCAGAGGGCAAATTCTCCTGTGATGACGGGCTTTGGAGGAAAGAAGGCTGTTTGTGCATCCCAAATTTGGGCAAATTGAGGGAAGAGCTGATGTATGAAGCGCATTACACGAGGTACTCAATTCACCTTGGGAGCACAAAGATGTTCAGAGACATGAAAAAGCTATTCTGGTGGCCAGGACTGAAGAAATATATTGCTCATTATGTGGCCAAATGCCAAACTTGTGCTATGGTGAAGGTGAAATGCCAGAAACCTTGCAGTTTCTTGAAGTCGTTGCCGATTTCGAAGTGGAAGTTGGACGATATTTCCATGGATTTCGTGCACGGGTTGCCGCAATCTCAGCGCGGGAACGATTCAATTTGGGTGATTGTGGACCGGCTGACAAAAGTGGCACACTTTCTTCCGAATAGGCGGAACGATTCAGTAGAAAGTTTGGCAAAGCTATATGTTGCACAAATTGTACGGCTACATGGTGTTCCTCGGAGCATCGTGAGCGATCGAGATGGGCGATTTACTTCGAATGATTGGAGGCTAGTCCATTAGATGTTGGGCACAAAGTTGATGTTCAGTATGACCTTTCATCCCCAAACAGATGGACAAATGGAAAGTACCAACAAAACGATGGAGGATATGCTCCGGATGTGTGCCCTGGACTTTGGGAAGAGATTGGAAGATCATCTCTACATGGTGGAGTTCGCCTACAATAACAGCTACCAAGCGAGCATTGGTTTAGCACCGTATTACGCTCTATATGGACGGAAGTGTCGTACTCCTTTGGCTTGGGTAGAAGCAGGCGACTCCAAGCTATATAGGCGTAATGAAGTCGATGAAGCGAACTCGACGATACGCAGTATTCGAGAAAGGCTAATGATAGCTCAAGATCGTCAAGCGAAATACTACAACGCCAAGCACCAGAATGTGGAGTTCGCGGTGGGGGTCTGGGTATACTTGAAGATCAAACCCTTCAAAGGCGTATCCAGGATTCGATGTCTGAAAAAGTTGAGTCCACAGTACCTTGGTCCATTTGAAGTGGTGGAGCGAGTTGGGGAAGGTACATATCGTCTAGCTCTGTCGGCAGACTTGAGTAGATTACATGATGTGTTTCACATCTCAGTGCTGCGGAAAGCCGTGAAGGATCTAGCTCAAGTGATCGAGAATGATCGTGTGCCAGTGGAGTATGGGCTAATGATGAAGGTTAGGCCCATTCAGATCGAAGATCGTGCTGAGAAACAGTTGCGGAACAAGACGATCAGGATGGTCAAAGTCCAATGGGACAATTGCGGCCGTGAAGAACTCACATGCGAGCGAGAGCACACCATTCAAGGTGAGTTTCCCGAGCTCCTTGTGTAACTGTTATACAGTGTATATCGAGTTGTAATGAACGTTTATGAAATAAAATCCTTCTTTTTGAGTCCATACTTTCTGCAAATTTCGGGAACGAAATTTTTGTAAGGAGGGGAGGGTTGTAACACCCTAAATTCCAGAGTTGGGAAAATTAGGTGACACGACCTAGGACACGGGCATGTCCTAGGCCGTGTCCTTTGTACAACCCCGTATCCGGTCGAGCGGGATCCTCCCCAAACGGCGCACTCGGGACGTACTATGAGCGGCGTTTTGGGGCAGCCCCGTTCGAGCTCATGCGAGCACTCGTGCACGCATGCGGAGATTTTGCGTGTACAGAGTTTTTACAGATGAGGGTTGATTTTGTAATACATATATATATATACATATATACATATATATATATTTATATATTTATATATTTAGATATATGTGTGTGTGTGGATGGAGTGGGGGGGGGGGGAGAAAAAGGATCGGGTACAGCTGTATGAGGGGAGGGGACAGCAGGAAGATGACAAAAAAAAAGAAAATAAAAGAAGAGAGAAAAAGAGGAAGAGAGGCAGAGGTGAGATCGGGATTTAGGGGGCGGCAGCTAGGGTTCGGCCGTGGACTAGCAGCAGCACCGCCGCCCCCGCGCGATCCCCTCTCCCGTCGACCAGCAGCGCCCCGCCGCCCCCGCGCATCTCCCTCCGGCCGTCTACAGCGGCAAGCCCGCCCCCTCTTCATCTCCCTCCGGCTGTCTACAGCGGCAAGCCCGCCCCCTCTTCATCTCCCTCCGGCCGTCTACAGCAGCAGCCACGCCGCCCCCCTCTTCTCCTTCCCGTCGGCCAACAACAGCAGCAGCCCGAGCCGCTCCTGCTTCTGTCCAGGCCGCCGCCGGCAAACAGCAAGCCTGCCCCCTCTCTTTTTCTCTCTCTCTTCGTCGCCGCCGCCTAGGGCAAAGCGAGGCCGGCCGGGAGCTCCTCTCCCGGCGCCGCCTACAGCGAGGCCGGCCGGGAGCTCCTCTCCCGGCGCCGCCTACAGCGAGGCCGGCCGGGAGCTCCTCTCCCGGCGCCGCCTACAGCTAGGTCGACCGGGAGCTCCTCTCCCGGCGCCGTTTGGAGCTAGGCCAGTCGGGATCAGCTTCCCCGACGCCGCCTGAAGTCGTGGAGGCCGGGATTGACTTCCTCGGTGTCACGTGGAGCACGGTCGGCCTTGGAGAGGCTCGACCATGGAGGGGAAAAGTCATTCGGAGCTTTCAACAGTTAACGGTGGTCGGATCCGGGCACGGACAACCACTACGGATGCTAGACGTGGAGCCTCGGGCAATGAGCGCGGTTGCGGCCCCGCCAAACACGCGTCAAGGGTAACGAAATTTCTACTTGGGCAGGTGAAGCCCTCAGTTTCCATATTTGCATGGAAGCCCCTCTCCACCAACGGGTGGAGGAAGGGAGCTCTCCGACGGGTTGACGTGTACGTCCCCGCAATTAACTGTGTTAGCACCCGGAAGCGTGAGTACGGGTTTAGGCATGCTGTGTGAAGCCCATCCGGACGTGTGAGCCGGATTGGTGATGTTCTGGGGATCCCGGAGAAGACTCCGAGGATGTTGTATATTTTCCATTTGCAGGGAATGCGCACCATAGCCCCGAAAAAGGGGTACGCGCAATATGTTCGGCCAGCTTATGTTGACCAACTCGCGTTTAGCTGACCGCCGCTTGCCGAGACGTTGGCGTACAGGTGTTGCAGTACCAGGCGGGGAGTAGCGGGCTTAAGCCCAAGCTTATGCCGGCTCTCGAAGGCCTTTTTTGTTTACATTGCCGGCCTGCGTGCCGAAGTATGGAATTCATATTCCTGTAATATTATTTTATCTGTGATGCTCTGAGGATGTGTAGCTTTCTTCTTCGTATTAGGCGGGCGGTGTTCTCAAGAACCGCTCGCCCCATAGGGGCCCCGAGGTATAGTTGCCGGGAAGCCCCTCTTGGCCTGTAGACAGCCAGTCAGAGTAGCGGAATTACGCTGTTAGTGGCCCAGTTTGGGCAGCGTGTCGTGGCATTGCTCAGCGAGTTTGCGCCATCAGTAGGGCGGGTGAGGAACATTTTTGTGTAGACCCAAGGAGACACATCTGGATAGGAGAGAGTTGTTCTTGAGATCCTCCTTAGATGTTCCGGTCGGCCAAGAGCGCCCTCCGAAGGTGTCTTAGCTCAGCCTTTGGCTTGGGAGGGGAAGAGTTTGTTAGTCTTCCGGGTATGCGGTGGGTCCTCCACGCTGAGACCTTGGGTCTGTCCCTTGTGTTCCTAATCTTGTGCCTAGATCGTTCGCTTGAGGGTAGTAGGTGCGCGGTCACCCCTCTTTTGGGACCCCGAACTCCACAGAAGCCAAATTTGGCTTCAACAGTTATGGTGCGGTGAGCGTGGAGAGTGACCAGTACAGAAAAACTCAGTCGAACGTCGTGGCTATAGAAGAGGAACCAAGTGACGACCAAGGTCATGTGATGAAAGAAGTCCCCTCCCATTTCCCTCTTGCCGCTAGGATGTTCGATCCTGGAGATCAAAACGTACCTTAGGGAGAATATTATATGATCGACCCTCGTTCTCAGGAGGGTGGGTGTAGCGGGTAGATGTGCCCCGTAGTGGGTAGAGATTGACCGGGTAGAGGTACCCCGAGCGCGGCTCAGCCCCAGGTAGACCCGCTGCCTGCTCCTACTAGCTGGCGTCCGCCTGTACGCACTAGCTCGGCAGACCCGCTGCCTGGTAGCAGGTAGGCTCGCCTGTGGGGGAGAGGTCCTGGTTCTTGGTTTTGCACTACCCCGAGCGCGGCTCGGCCCCAGGTAGACCCGCTGCCTGGCTCCTACTAGCTGGCAGGTCCGTAGGCTCGCCTGTGGGGGAGAGGTCCTGGTTCTTGGTTTTGCACTACCCCGAGCGCGGCTCGGCCCCAGGTAGACCCGCTGCCTGGCTCCTACTAGCTGGCAGGTCCGTAGGCTCGCCTGTGGGGGAGAGGTCCTGGTTCTTGGTTTTGCACTACCCCGAGCGCGGCTCGGCCCCAGGTAGACCCGCTGCCTGGCTCCTACTAGCTGGCAGGTCCGTAGGCTCGCCTGTGGGGGAGAGGTCCTGGTTCTTGGTTTTGCACTACCCCGAGCGCGGCTCGGCCCCAGGTAGACCCGCTGCCTGGCTCCTACTAGCTGGCAGGTCCGTAGGCTCGCCTGTGGGGGAGAGGTCCTGGTTCTTGGTTTTGCACTACCCCGAGCGCGGCTCGGCCCCAGGTAGACCCGCTGCCTGGCTCCTACTAGCTGGCAGGTCCGTAGGCTCGCCTGTGGGGGAGAGGTCCTGGTTCTTGGTTTTGCACTACCCCGAGCGCGGCTCGGCCCCAGGTAGACCCGCTGCCTGGCTCCTACTAGCTGGCAGGTCCGTAGGCTCGCCTGTGGGGGAGAGGTCCTGGTTCTTGGTTTCTGCACTACCCCGAGCGCGGCTCGGCCCCAGGTAGACCCGCTGCCTGGCTCCTACTAGCTGGCAGGTCCGTAGGCTCGCCTGTGGGGGAGAGGTCCTGGTTCTTGGTTTTGTACTACCCCGAGCGCGGCTCGGCCCCAGGTAGACCCGCTGCCTGGCTCCTACTAGCTGGCAGGTCCGTAGGCTCGCCTGTGGGGGAGAGGTCCTGGTTCTTGGTTCTGCACTACCCCGAGCGCGGCTCGGCCCCAGGTAGACCCGCTGCCTGGCTCCTACTAGCTGGCAGGTCCGTAGGCTCGCCTGTGGGGGATAGGTTTGGTTTGTGGGTGATAGGTTAGGATAGGTTAGGATAGGCTAGGATAGGTTAGGTTTTGGTTTGTGGAATCGTCATCGGCACCCCGAGCTCGGCTCGGCCCCAGGTAGACTCGCTGCACAGGCTCTCATCTAGCTGGCAGGTCCGTAGGCTCGCCTGTGGGGGATAGGTTTTGGTTGTGGAATCATCATCGGCACCCTGAGCTCGGCTCGGCCCCAGGTAGACCCGCTGCGCAGGCTCTCATCTAGCTGGCAGGTCCGTAGGCTCGCCTGTGGGGGAGAGGTCCTGGTTCTTGGTTTTGCACTACCCCGAGCGTGGCTCGGCCCCAGGTAGACCCGCTGCCTGGCTCCTACTAGCTGGCAGGTCCGTAGGCTCGCCTGTGGTGGAGAGGTCCTGGTTCTTGGTTCTGCACTACCCCGAGTGCGGCTCGGCCCCAGGTAGACCCGCTGCCTGGCTCCTACTAGCTGGCAGGTCCGTAGGCTCGCTGTGGGGGATAGGTTTGGTTTGTGGGTGATAGGTTAGGATAGGTTAGGATAGGCTAGGATAGGTTAGGTTTTGGTTTGTGGAATCGTCATCGGCACCCCGAGCTCGGCTCGGCCCCAGGTAGACCCGCTGCACAGGCTCTCATCTAGCTGGCAGGTCCGTAGGCTCGCCTGTGGGGGATAGGTTTTGGTTGTGGAATCGTCATCGGCACCCCGAGCTCGGCTCGGCCCCAGGTAGACCCGCTGCGCAGGCTCTCATCTAGCTGGCAGGTCCGTAGGCTCGCCTGTGGGGGAGAGGTCCTGGTTCTTGGTTTTGCACTACCCCGAGCGCGGCTCGGCCCCAGGTAGACCCGCTGCCTGGCTCTTACTAGCTGGCAGGTCCGTAGGCTCGCCTGTGGGGGAGAGGTCCTGGTTCTTGGTTTTGCACTACCCCGAGCGCGGCTCGGCCCCAGGTAGACCCGCTGCCTGGCTCCTACTAGCTGGCAGGTCCGTAGGCTCGCCTGTGGGGGAGAGGTCCTGGTTCTTGGTTCTGCACTACCCCGAGCGCGGCTCGGCCCCAGGTAGACCCGCTGCCTGGCTCCTACTAGCTGGCAGGTCCGTAGGCTCGCCTGTGGGGGAGAGGTCCTGGTTCTTGGTTTTGCACTACCCCGAGCGCGGCTCGGCCCCAGGTAGACCCGCTGCCTGGCTCCTACTAGCTGCAGGTCCGTAGGCTCGCCTGTGGGGGAGAGGTCCTGGTTCTTGGTTCTGCACTACCCCGAGCGCGGCTCGGCCCCAGGTAGACCCGCTGCCTGGCTCCTACTAGCTGGCAGGTCCGTAGGCTCGCCTGTGGGGGATAGGTTTGGTTTGTGGGTTATAGGTTAGGATAGGTTAGGATAGGCTAGGATAGGTTAGGTTTTGGTTTGTGGAATCGTCATCGGCACCCCGAGCTCGGCTCGGCCCCAGGTAGACCCGCTGCACAGGCTCTCATCTAGCTGGCAGGTCCGTAGGCTCGCCTGTGGGGGATAGGTTTTGGTTGTGGAATCGTCATCGGCACCCCGAGCTCGGCTCGGCCCCAGGTAGACCCGCTGCGCAGGCTCTCATCTAGCTGGCAGGTCCGAAGGCTCGCCTGCGGGGGAGAGGTCCTGGTTCTTGGTTTTGGGATAGGTGTATGTTTATAACAGACGAAGGTTCTTTATATATTGAAATATAAATATACATACTAGTCAACGAACATGACTCGACCAAAAGTAATTCTCGGTATAATATGATATACGACTCAGACTACGTGACGACAACAGATAACTATCATAAAATGTATTTGTTAAGTAATTCTGCCAGCTAAGGATTTTAAATGTCTTATCGTATGCGGACAATCTTCAATAGTTACTGATTATAGATACATGTGTTGTATTATTTTTCCTGATGCTTAAGGGTTCTTACAAGCTCGTGTGTCTAGATTATGGAATAATGTTTTAAACATTTCGTTTTACAGATTCTCAGCAGCGCTAGATTCACCTATTATTATCTTTGATAAAGCGGTTGCGTATTCCTCATCATCATCATCTAGTGTTTCAACATCCATATAGAACATATCAGTGAATTCATCTATGGGATTAGCAAAGGTTGCAGTGATGAGAACTATAAGAGTAATTATTGGTCGTGTTAATAAGTCATTATATGATTGATCTCTACCTGTCCATGTTGATCAAGCGGGTATGCTAAGATTTATCGGTCCTTCTATACCTTTACCTGCTCCTGCTTTTAAATCCTCATTCTATGCTAGTTTCTCATCAATTTTGCTACTTGTTATATCACCGTTACAGAAAGAGATTCAAAAAGAATAATTGTGTTTATAAAACGTACGCCCATCTGAAGTAATAGCCTCTTGCATTTCAAAACATGTACTGCCGTTGCTTTCCACGTCAATTGCTAATTTGGTTTGATTTTTGATAAATCCGTTGGTTTTTACAGCATATTCAAGATAGTGAGTTGTCTCTGATTTAAGCCCTGGTGTGGAGCTCCCTTTATCTCCAAGTGAGCTTTTCTCTAAAATTTTTCTTTGGGTCGGCTCCCACTCGCCGGATACTTGGGGTTGGACATTTCTTTCCGAGCTTGTGCCAACCTCGAAAAGAGCGGGGATTGTGTACAACCCCGTATCCGGTCGAGCGGGATCCTCCCCAAACGGCGCACTCGGGACGTACTATGAGCGGCGTTTTGGGGCAGCCCCGTTCGAGCTCATGCGAGCACTCGTGCACGCATGCGGAGATTTTGCGTGTACAGAGTTTTTACAGATGAGGGTTGATTTTGTAATACATATATATATATATATACATATATATACATATATATATATATTTATATATTTATATATTTAGATATATGTGTGTGTGTGGATGGAGTGGGGGGGGGGAGAAAAAGGATCGGGTACAGCTGTATGAGGGGAGGGGACAGCAGGAAGATGACAAAAAAAAAGAAAATAAAAGAAGAGAGAAAAAGAGGAAGAGAGGCAGAGGTGAGATCGGGATTTAGGGGGCGGCAGCTAGGGTTCGGTCGTGGACTAGCAGCAGCACCGCCGCCCCCCGCGATCCCCTCTCCCGTCGACCAGCAGCAGCCCCGCCGCCCCCGCGCATCTCCCTCCGGCCGTCTACAGCGGCAAGCCCGCCCCCTCTTCATCTCCCTCCGGCCGTCTACAGCGGCAAGCCCGCCCCCTCTTCATCTCCCTCCGGCCGTCTACAGCAGCAGCCACGCCGCCCCCCTCTTCTCCTTCCCGTCGGCCAACAACAGCAGCAGCCCGAGCCGCTCCTGCTTCTGTCCAGGCCGCCGCCGTCAAACAGCAAGCCTGCCCCCTCTCTTTTTCTCTCTCTCTTCGTCGCCGCCGCCTAGGGCAAAGCGAGGCCGGCCGGGAGCTCCTCTCCCGGCGCCGCCTACAGCGAGGCCGGCCGGGAGCTCCTCTCCCGGCGCCGCCTACAGCGAGGCCGGCCGGGAGCTCCTCTCCCGGCGCCGCCTACAGCTAGGTCGACCGGGAGCTCCTCTCCCGGCGTCGTTTGGAGCTAGGCCAGTCGGGATCAGCTTCCCCGACGCCGCCTGAAGTCGTGGAGGCCGGGATTGACTTCCTCGGTGTCACGTGGAGCACGGTCGGCCTTGGAGAGGCTCGACCATGGAGGGGAAAAGTCATTCGGAGCTTTCAACAGTTAACGGTGGTCGGATCCGGGCACGGACAACCACTACGGATGCTAGACGTGGAGCCTCGGGCAATGAGCGCGGTTGCGGCCCCGCCAAACACGCGTCAAGGGTAACGAAATTTCTACTTGGGCAGGTGAAGCCCTCAGTTTCCATATTTGCATGGAAGCCCCTCTCCACCAACGGGTGGAGGAAGGGAGCTCTCCGACGGGTTGACGTGTACGTCCCCGCAATTAACTGTGTTAGCACCCGGAAGCGTGAGTACGGGTTTAGGCATGCTGTGTGAAGCCCATCCGGACGTGTGAGCCGGATTGCTGATGTTCTGGGGATCCCGGAGAAGACTCCGAGGATGTTGTATATTTTCCATTTGCAGGGAATGCGCACCATAGCACCGAAAAAGGGGTACGCGCAATATGTTCGGCCAGCTTATGTTGACCAACTCGCGTTTAACTGACCGCCGCTTGCCGAGACGTTGGCGTACAGGTGTTGCAGTACCAGGCGGGGAGTAGCGGGCTTAAGCCCAACCTTATGCCGGCCCTCGAAGGCCTTTTTTGTTTATATTGCCGGCCTGCGTGCCGAAGTATGGAATTCATATTTCTGTAATATTCTTTTATCTGTGATGCTCTGAGGATGTGCAGCTTTCTTCTTCGTATTAGGCGGGCGGTGTTCTCGAGAACCGCTCGCCCCGTAGGGGCCCCGAGGTATAGTTGCCGGGAAGCCCCTCTTGGCCTGTAGACAGCCAGTCAGAGTAGCGGAATTACGCTGTTAGTGGCCCAGTTTGGGCAGCGTGTCGTGGCATTGCTCAGCGAGTTTGCGCCATCAGTAGGGCGGGTGAGGAGCATTTTTGTGTAGACCCAAGGAGACACATCTGGATAGGAGAGAGTTATTCTTGAGATCCTCCTTAGATGTTCCGGTCGGCCAAGAGCGCCCTCCGAAGGTGTCTTAGCTCAGCCTTTGGCTTGGGAGGGGAAGAGTTTGTTAGTCTTCCGGGTATGCGGTGGGTCCTCCACGCTGAGACCTTGGGTCTGTCCCTTGTGTTCCTAATCTTGTGCCTAGATCGTTCGCTTGAGGGTAGTAGGTGCGCGGTCACCCCTCTTTTGGGACCCCGAACTCCACAGAAGCCAAATTTGGCTTCAACATCCTTCTCGGGTGAGCAGTCGACGAGTGGTCGACAAAAACTTCGGTCGACGATTGTCGAGTACAGAGTACACGGCCTGTGACACGGGTGTGTCACAGGGCGTGTCCTAGCGGGTCGAAGAATTTCAGCTCGACGAGGTGGAGCTGGGGCGTGTCTAGTGTCGTGTATGGGCACACAGCCTGGGACACGGGCATGTCACAGGCCGTGTCCTTTTCGAGATGTGCCCAAGGCATTGAGGCCTGTTGAACATAGGCAGCATACGGCCTGTGACAAGGGCGTGTCACTGGCCGTGTCCTTCTCGGGTTGATCTCGATTTTGTGCAGCCTGAAGAATACGGCCACAGACAAGGGCTTGTATGAAGGTGTGTCAGCTGACATGGCCCGTGACACGGCCATGCCACATGGGCGTGTATTGGACTGGATAAGTCGGTTGAGCACCGCTTGAGGTACACGGCTTGGGACACGGGCGTGTCACAGGCCGTGGCAGGAAAAAAATATGATTTTGTGGCAAAATTGTGGCTGTCCATTTCTTCAGCTGTGATCCAAGGGCTGAGGTGCTTCCCTGCTTCCTTACGGCCGTGGATGAGAAGGGAATTCTCATTTGTCATTTGGCCTTCATCTTTCTAAAATCTTAGAGAGAGAAAAAGAGGAAGGAGGAGGAGGAGGAAGAGGAGTTGGCCACAGGTGGTGCCGTGGAGTTCCGACAAGAGATCTGAGGCCAGCATTGCAGAGGAAAAATCGTTGTGTCTCTTTCCAATCGGCTAGGAGCTCATGGCGCTGAAGCGGTCTTCGAGTGTAACTACTTTTCTTCCTAGCCATGTGAAGGCTTCCTTTTTGGCATGTGCATATGATTCCCCCACCAGAGGGTGGCGTGTTATGGCAGTCTCTTGGGTTGATTCATGGAATCCCTAATCATTTGGCATATAGATCTGGAAAAGGAGTACGGAATAGGCATGTTGTGTGAAACCCATCTGGACAGGTTGGTCTGGATTGGTGATGTTGCATATACGTATTGTAGAAGACTCCGTGATAAACGTGTAGTTTAAGTAGTCGACGGGTTAGACCTATGAAGGGCAGTAGCAGGAAGTACTGGAGTGGTAGTCTAGGAAAATACACGTATAATGCTTGTGCTGTTGGGTTATACCTGCGAAGGGCAGTAGCAGGAAGTACTGGCGTGATAAGCCAGGAAATACCCTTGATGCTTGGAATGTTTGGTGGGTTGTGCCTATGAAGGAGAGTAGCAGGAAGTACTGGATTGGCAGACCTGGATAATACCCTCAAGTGTTGTACGGTTAAGCCTAGGGATGGAAAGTGGGTTCTATCGCTAACACGAGGCATGGATCCTAGGTAACCGATGAATGTGAATCTAGTTCTATAAGAATGGGCTGGTTATGTGTGAACTGATGAGTTCACCTAAAGGAAACAGGCAAGGTGAAACCGACCCGCGCTTTTTATGTAGCCGCGAGTACACCGTAGTCGGTGATGGCAAGGCAAGTTGAGCAACGGGGGGTGGATGATCCGACCTACGCTATGTCCGTCCGTTGTGAGACCTGAAAGTGCGGTCTGTTGGATCGCATAGCAAGAGTCTTAGGCTTGCGCGCCATGACACAATGGGGGGCTACGAGCCAATCCCGGTGCATTAAGACTAAAGTCTCTGGCTGCACGCCATGGAGAAAAATGCTCAATAGCTACCGTTGGGTTGCGACCCTGATACGGTGTTGGGACACTAGTTCGCCGGTACACCAAGAATGTGCCCTGAGTGCACGGATCGTCGGGCCGCGTTGCTGACGGTTGTGATGGCATGTATGTACGTGAGAACACAATGTAAGATATACATATTTGCCTGTGAAATGCTATGCCTGCAGGGAAGGAATACCACCGCCCCGGGAAATGGGTGGGGTTGTTATAATTTGGTCAGCTGAATGCTGAAAGTTGCTTGTTTGCCACCGTTAGGTGGGCTGTTCCTGTGCAGGTGCTGGAGAGTCAAGCGGGACGCATAAAGGCTCATGTTGTTGCTGCTACTGCTACCGCTAGACCTCAAAGGCTAAATGAAACTACTATGTTTGATTATACGTGGCCGGCCTGTGCGCCAATGTTTGAGGCCACAGTTGTGTAAAGCTCTGTAAGGGCATAAGGCCAGTTGACTTTGTATTTGCTATGATTGCTGTTTATATAAATGTGGAGCTTTTATATGGTGTACATTCATGTGTTTGTGAGTTCGGCTTCGTGTTATAGGCTTCCGCTAGAATGCAATGAGTTAGGATGCACAACTCTGGTTTCACTACGTGACTTCCCCGCCTATTTTAAGGTATATGTTGTGGGGCCCCGGCCGGACCTTCTAGTATATACCTGTGAACGGATGGAGTCGTTGCACGCATAATTTAAACGCAGCGCACCCGATTCACAATAATATCAATCTAATGTTAACGCAAGGGTTCGCTACACCCTTAGAGATCAAATCGACCAGATCCGTTCGAGTGTGTGTTGTACCAAAAGAGATCTACCAATAATAAATGATTCGGAAATGGTAGATCTCTCCCAACAAAAAGAAAATAAGGTCCGTCAATCCTCATAAACTTAAAATAGATGAAAAGATGATAACAATATCGTTAGGATCAAAACCATGACAAATTCAAAAGTTCGTAAGCAACGCCAAAGAAAACCACCACAAGATCTATCTAAGAGGGAATCACACAAGAGTAGTAATTTTCGTTACCCAAATTGGAATAGATGATTCCGATGAAAAACGTGGTTCGCTCTACCATGGCTCCGTCGGGGTCACGCCGAACAGAGAGAAACTCGTCCGCCTTCCTTGCTTCACAATGGAGAAGGTTCGTCGTCGCCGGAGTTGTTGTCCTTGACTGAAATCACCCAAGTAGGGGGAAAGGATGTTGGTCGAATTCTTCAAGGGGAGGAGTTCTTTGATTTTTTGCTCGTAGTAGAGAGGAGAAAGGATTTTGTGGAGAAGAAGAGAGGAGGGAGGAGAGGGGAAGAAGATGAGGCCGTTGGACAAGAGAGGAGGAGAAACAAGGGGGGGTCAAAATTTACCTTAGAGGGAAAGAGTGAAGAGGGTGAAAATTCAAAGCTTGAATTCTAGGTTTTTCTTTTCATTCTTCCTTCCTCTAATTCCTTCATAAACATGGTCATTTATAGCCTACACCACTCAATCTCCTTCATTCAAATAAAATAAACACATGCTGGTTATATGCATCCATCATAAACATGACATAACAAATACAATAACTAAATGCATGAAATAAAAACTCTCAAATTAAAACAATGCAACAAGGAAATTATTAAATATAATATAATATTATATTATTAGATTATTGTCGCGGCGATGGCATTGTAGCGGCGATGGCGTTGTATCGAATTTATTGTTGCGACGATGGCGTTGTAGCGGCGATGGCGTGCGTCAAAATTATTATTGCGGCATCGTCCATCCGAGTCTTCAAATGTACGGTTGCGACCACGATCAACATAGTGCATGGACCCGGGGTCGCCATGGAGCTCGCCAAAGAACTCGTCAGCACTATCTGTAACGCCATCATGAACAAATGGCGGGACATCATCGCCACCAATCAAACGGTCACGATCATCACGAGCAAATGGCGGGACATCGTCGCCATCAGTTCTAGTAGTTCTGTGAGTTGTGATGGGGGAAAAATGTTTGGTTGAGTAGGTTCTTTTGTATGCATATGGGATTAACACCCCTACCTATGGCATGTTTGTAGCTCCTCATAAACATCTGTCACTTAGTACAGAGCTAGGGTGTAGACAGATAGCTTTGGTATTTGATTCTTGGGCATACTCATTAGTCACATATACATTGCATGAACATTATTTCACTTATCATGTACGTTAAACTCATTCGTAATATTCTATTATGCTATCTTGTATTTGCATCATATATCTCTTTAAGCCTTCACGCTTTTAGAAAAACACAAGTATTATATATATATATATATATATATATATATATATATATATATATATATATATATATATATATATATATATATATATATATATATATATATATAGATAGATATATAGATATAATTATAAAATGATTTAAAAGAATGTTTGGTATTTTTATTAAAAATCAATTTTTTTTATAAAACTACTTATTATTCTTTGTCATTGCCAAGCATGAATAAATTATTTCAATTAAAGATTAAATACAATGTTTGATTTAATTGTCAAGTTTCTTAAAACATTATTTTGGTTGTCATGCCTTGAATATTATATTATTATGAGAAATAAAATTAAATACATAAAACATGTGTAGGATTGCTTAGTGTGCCTCTAAGCATGAGTAAGGTTTTATGTTTGATAATGATTTTATTCACTCACTTATTTTGATAACCTATATGTGATTTTAATCTTATACTTGCTTGATTGTGTAGTGTTATTGTACAACCCCAAATCCAGCGAGTAGTGGTCGACAAGAGTCAGATCAGCCAGTTTAGCAGTCCGTGTCCTAGGAGAGCCGGAAGGAGACGAGATCCCTGGAAGCCCCTTTGGCTCACCCAAGTGGGATGGATCGCATAAGGGGCGAGTGGAGCATGTCAGCTCACACAGGCACCAGGGGCTCGACGAGCAGGAGGCGAGTGGGGCAGGCCGGGCTCGCACTAGCCCAGTGTCGTGAAGAGGCAGCGAGTGCCAGCTCCATTGAGCACTCGCGACCCCTTACGAGTGGAGGTTCTAGAGGGCCACTCGCCCCATCTCTTGTGATGAGTTTTTACCACTCCACCCCTGCTGGTCTGTCTATAGCCTTCTAGAACAGCAGAGTTACATTGTTGGCCGATCTAGTCGGGCTACACATAGCTGTTAAAAATAGTGGAGGTTGGCTATTTGCAGGTCGTTTTCATAAATCTATAAATGGACCCAAGGGGGTACCTCAGAAGGCATGCTTACTTGTGCCCCAGTCTTATTGCGCTTTTTGAGGTATCCTTAGCTCGATATTTGCCTAGGGAGGGGAAGCGCTCTAAAATCTTTCGGGTGTGTGGTGGGACCTCCATATCAAGCCCTTGAGTATGTCCTCTGTTCTATTTCCTTAGTTGTTTGGCTCGCGAGAGAGAAGTAGGTGTGCGATCACCCCTTCCCCAAGTTTGAACTCCACAGACACCGAGATTTCGGTTTCAACATTTTGGTGCGGTGAGCATGGAGCATGGTTAGCACAGAAAATCTTTAGTATGCTCGATGACTGAAGGAGAAGGGCAAGGTTCGGATAGGGCCGACTCGGCATCCCCTCCCCCTCTCGCCACGGTGGGGATGTTCGAGGAGTTCAGACAGGAGGTGCATGGCCTTTTTAAGTTCACACTCGGCGCGCTTGTCGAGTGGTCAACACCAGCTATCCAAGTTGTCGCCGCCCCAGCTCTAGGCGAGGATTCCCCAACTCGGCGAGCTGGTAAGGAGGTGGTAGAGGAGGGGAAAGGGTGCGATCTCCTTGGGCGAGTGATCTTCCCCGGGTCGGCGATTGGAGGCCAATTCAGTGAGATGAGTGTGAGAGAACCTCCGGCTCGCCCAGCAGGGGAGGCATCCCCTTTAGCGAGTTTGTTTTTTCAGCTCTAGTTCCGGAGGGGTTCAAGTAACCAGAGATGTCCCTTTATACCGGGAAGGATGACCCTGTCCACCACATCCAATGGTTTGAGGATGTGGTTTTGATAAGACAAATGTCAGATGCCTTCAAATGCAGGCTCTTCGCCATCTCCCTGAAGGAGAAGGTGAGGGAGTGGTTCCACCAGCTGCTGGCCAATTCTACCTAATGCTTTGAGGACCAACATCGAGGGTTCATGTTGAGGTTCATCACTTCCAAGAAAATGAAAAAGGAGCCAGAATCCATATTCCAATAAAGTAGGGGGTGAATGAGCCCTTGGGAAGCTACGTGGACCAGTTCCAGTAGGAGGTCACCTAGGTCCATGAGATGTCAAGGCACATACTAATGATGGCCTTCACCTAATGGGTGCAACCAGGTTTCTTTAGGTCGGAGATGAAGAGGGTGCCACCCCTCTCCTATGAAAAGCTAATGGAGAGCATTCTCGTATGAAAGCTGCAGAGGAAGTGGTGGAGATGGAAGTTCTCACCCTTTGAGGCAGGGTGGAGAAGGTGCACATTAGCGGGGGGATGACTCTGGTGGACCAGGAGAGGATGTCTGCATGCATTTATAAGAGCATATACATCTTCACTTGGAGCACAGTAGAGATGATGGGGATTAATTTACACGCTGCCTACCACCGCCTCAATTTGGATCCAGAAGCTTGCCCCATCCAGCCAAAGAAAAGGTCCATCGCGGACAAGCTTGTCGAGCCTATCTGGGAGGAGGTGGCCAAGCTCCTGAAGGTTGGCTTTGTATCCGAAATCTAATACCACGCTGGGTCTATAAGTTTGTACTGGTTAAAAAAAGGAGACGGCCGGTGGAGAATGTGTGTTAATTTTTCTTTACTAAATAAATCAGGTCCTAGGGATTGTTAACCCTTGCCTCGAATCGACGCACTGGTTTACTCAGGCATCGGTTTTATTGTAATGAGTTTCTTAGATTCTTTTTCAGGTTATCATCATATCAGGATGCACCCCCTGATGTAAAAGATTTATCCTTCATCACTGAGGATAGTTCAACTTCTACAAGATGATGCTCTTTGTGTTGAAAAATGCACGGGCAACATACCAAAAGATGATGGATCGGGTTTTCCAGGAGCAAAATGGTAGGAACCTTGAGGTGTATGTGTGCGATCTAATGATCAAAAGCTGGGAGGTGGACTCCCACCTACAGGATCTTGAAGAGACCTACAGCACCCTCCGGAGATACAAGATGAGGCCGATCCCCTTGAAATGTGTTTTCGAGGCCAGCGGGTGCAAGTTCTTGGGCCATATTCTCACCAGCGTATGGGTGGAGCAAATCCTGACAAGGTCAAAGTGATCATGAAGTTTGGGTGGCTTCAGAATGATAAGGAGCTCCAGCGACTGACAGGAAAGTTGGCAGGGCTAAGCATGTTCCAGTCTTGGGCTGGGGAGAAGTTCTCAGCCTTTTTCAAACCGTTGAGGGGGTAAGATGTTTGAATGGACTAAGGAATGCTATGATACGTTCCAGGCCTTGAGGATGGGGAGGACCTATCTTTGTATCTCGGGGTCTGAACAGAGGCCTTGAGCTCCATCCTAGTTTAAGAAGAAGGGAAGAAACAACTGCACATATACTACGTAAACCGGGACCTGAGGAAGACAGAGCTCCATTATCCCATCTTGTAGAAGCTGCCGTTTCCTCTGGTCATCTCGGCTCGAAGGCTCCGGCCTTACTTCCAAGCACATTGTATCTGAGTGTTGACTGACCACCCACTCCGCAACATCTTTGATGGGGTGAAGCACTCATGAAGGTTGGCTAAATGGTCAGTGGAGCTGAGTGAGTTCGATATCTCTTTCGTCATGTGCCTCTCGATCAAGGCCCAAGCATTGGTCGACTTTCTGGCTGATTATGTGGTCGAGGTGGCGGAGGCAGAACTCACTCGCCCGTTTTCTTTGAAGGTGATGGAAGATGGAACGTCGAGAAGACATTCCTTGGGGGTGTGGTGATCTTGGAGAGCCCCCAGGCAACGAGGATCGAGCAAATGGTGGTAGTGCACTTTCCCATCACTAACAACAAGGCCGAGTATGAGGTCCTGATAGCAGGATTGCGCCTAGCTAGGGAGTTGTGGGTGCATGACGTGGAGGTCCTCACTAACTCCATGGTGGTAGCCTCTCATATCAATGGGGAGTTTGAGGTAATGGAACCTACTCTCCAGTTATAATTGGCAAAGGTGAAGGGGGTCATCGGTACATTCCAGGCCTTCTCCATCCGGTATGTGCAGCTGGAGGAGAATAAGCAATTTGATCATCTATCCAAGCATGGTCCCCGGGTAGGGGGTACCATCACTGACTTATTCTGTCTGTCCATCCAATAGGGGGAGTTGATGGTGGTGGACCAACACCCATCGTGGATGGACCCTTTCACAACTTTCCCTTCCACATGGGAATTTCCAAAGGGGATGTACAAGAAGCGATTCAAGCACAAGTCAGCATATTATCTCATGAGTGATGGGCAGTTGTACAGAAAGACTCTCTCGGGGATGTTGGCACGTTGTGTGAATGAGAGGGAGGTTTGGAGAATCCTAGAGGAGGTCCATTACGGGAAGTGCTGAAGTCACTTAGCAAGCAGAACCATGGACGGGAGGATAGTTCAACATGGGTATTTCTGGCCGACCCTAAGCCAGGATGTCGTAGAATTTGCAAAGAAATTCCATAAGTGTCAGCTGTTTGCCCCCATCTAACTTCAACCAGCTCAGCGGCTCAGGAGTATCACGGACCCCTGGCCCTTTTCCATCTGGGGAATGGATCTAGTGGGACCCTTACCACAAGACAACGGGCAAAGGAGGTTCTTGCATGTTATGATAGATTATTTTTCCAAGTGAATGGATGTGGTGGCACTGGCCAGGGTGACCTCCCAGGTAGTCAGGAACATTGTTTGGGAGAGATCATCTTCCATCATGGGTTGTCGCAGACCATCATCACAAATAATAGGCCTCAATTCGCCCGCGCTGAGTTCATTAGTTTCTGCAAATAGCTCGGGGTCAATCTCAGGTTCGCAATGGTCTACCATCCCAGGAGAAACGGGAAGGTAGAGGTGGCGAACAAAATCATCATCAACCTCCTCAAGAAGAAAGTGGAGAATTTGAAGGGTAGCTGGGTGGAGCATCTTCCTTCAGTTCTTTGGGCCCTGAGAACCACCCCCCAACATGACCACGGGGGAGACCCCCTTCAAGCTCTCACATGTATGCGAAGTCATGCTTCCATTAGAGTTCGAGGTCCGGACGCATCAAGTGGTCGAGGCAGAGGCAGGAAGGGAAGAATGGCAAGCTGAAAATGAGGAGGATCTACGACTCTCACTTGACATGAAGGAGGAAGTGAGTGATCTCTCCGCTATAAGACAGGAAGAGGTAAAACGAAGAGTGGCTAAGTACTTTGACAAGCACGTCGGGGTCAAGCAGTTCGCGGAAGAGGACTTGGTCCCGAAGAAGGTGGATGCGGCAGGAAGATCAGTTGTAGTGGGGAAGCACAACCCTATCTGTGAGGGCCCGTACATTGTCTAGGATGCTCTAAGGTTGGGAGCGTATCATCTCCGAAAAATGGAGGGCGAGACCATGTTTCACACCTGGAGTGGTGATGACTTGAAGCATTTCTATCCGTGAAAATATGTACCTTTGTTCCTTTAATGAATATAAAATCCTTTGATGCCCCAACACTTTTGCAGATCAAGTTTGTGGCAAGTCGTATTTATCAAGCTAAGTCACGAAATGCTCCCGCTACTAGGCTTCCATCTATCTAATGGGACCAGAGATTGGCAAATGGAAAGTATTCTAGCTCTTGGGTTAGGTCCCTAGACGCTCCCGCTGTCCGGCTTCCACCTAGCTGGCAGGGCCGGGATCCTCGAGTGACGTCGTTATGACCCTGGAGGGCTGAGTTCGGTTGATGATAAACACCCACCGTCAGACTCTCACCTAGTTGATTGGGTCGGTGGTAGTGCCCAAAGGTTGACAGATGGAAAGTTTTCTCGTTCTGGGGTTAGGTCCCGAGACGCTCCCACTGCCAGGCTTCCACCTAGCTGGCAGGGCCGAGATCCTCGAGTGACGTCGTTAGACCCTGGAGGACTGAGTCCGGCTGATGCTCAACACTCAATGTTAGGCTCTCACATACCTTATTGGACCAGTGGCAGCGCCCGGAGGTTAGCTAATGGAATGTTTTCTTGCTCTGGGGTTTGGTCCCGAGACGCTCTAGCTGTCAGGATTCCATCTAGATGGAAGGCTCGGGATCCATAAGTGACGTCGTTATGACGCTGGAGGGCTTGAGTGCGGTTTATGCTCAATACTCGTCGTTAGGCTCTCGCCTAGCTGATTGGGCTGGTGGTAGTGCCCGGAGGTTTACTGATGGAAAGTTTTCTCACTCTGGGGTTAGGTCCTGAGATGCTCCCACTGCAAGGATTCCACCTAGCAGGCAGGGCCGAGATCCTCGAATGACGCCTTTATGACCCTATAGGGCTGAGTCCGGTTAATGCTCAACACCCTCCATCAGGCTCTCACCTAGCTGATTTCGCCAGTGTCGCTACCGGAGGTTGACTGATGGAAAGTTTTCTCACTCTGGGTTAGGTCCCAAGACGCTCCTGCTGTCAGGCATCCACCTAGCTGGCAGGTCCTGGATCCTCAAGTGATGTCATTATGAACCTAGAGGGCTGAGTTCGGTTGATGCTTAACACCCACCATCAGGCTCTCACCTAGCTGATCGGGCTGGTGGCAGCGCCCGAAGGTTAACTGATGTAAAGTATTCACGCACTGGGGTTAGGTCTCGAGATTCTCCCGGTGTCAGTCTTCCATCTAGCTACCAGGGCTGGGATTCTCGATGGACGTGATAATATCTATAGCCAGGACCCAGACATTCGAACTTCGGAGGCCAAGATCATAGGGATAGCAAGTTGAGGCCGACAATCCCCAGGAGAGTCGGAAAGGGCAAGCCGAAACATCGGCAGGTCAGCGAGCCGAGAGTACTATCAGCATTTAAACTCCAGCCCGCCAAAATTTTACTTGGAAGATTCTTGTCATTTGCACTGTCTCAAAGAAGAAGAGTTGGCACATGCGATCTGGGCATTCGCAGGCCCAGCTCGGTAAGGGACCAACCCAACTATCGTGGGGTAAATATATAAAGGCCGGATAAAGGGGATGGCAAGCTGAGGTCTCGACATTTACTGAGGAGGGCGAGAGGAGGTGGTCCTTGATGGTACATTTCGACCTCTTAAAATTTTACTTGGGAATTTCTAACAACTTCAACTTGACGTTGGCGAGAAAGAATAGAGCTAGAGGGCGGACTACGTAGTCGCGAGCCTAGCGCGGCGAGTAATCCTCCTCTTGACTATCCGTGGTTGGAGAGCTCCCGAGGTCTCCCCGCTGGCAATAATCCTAACCTAATTACATTCTAGCGGCTCGTTCCACCCTGGTGAAGTTGCTCTATGGAGGAGGGCAGCTCGCAGGCGAGTACATCGCAATAAGTAAATTCAAAAAAAAGAAGATAGATAAATTCGAGCCAAATCATTTTTTTCATTAGCAAATGTCATTTTACAAAATGGAGAACTCGCCTCGACGAGGTTACAAAAAGGGGGAGGAAATTATAATGGAAGAAAAGACAAAAATGATCGGGAGGTGCGAGTCAGCCCTCGCCCTCCCCTCCGGACGGGTTGTCCTCCTCGCCCTCCCCTACAGATGTGCGACCATCCTTATAACCCTTAACATCCATGAAGGGTGACGAAAAACTTTCTTCCTTCTCG
This sequence comes from Platanthera guangdongensis, assembly GCA_039583875.1. Taxonomy (NCBI): domain Eukaryota; kingdom Viridiplantae; phylum Streptophyta; class Magnoliopsida; order Asparagales; family Orchidaceae; genus Platanthera; species Platanthera guangdongensis. Next base: position 80,550,957 of record CM077155.1, on the reverse strand, counting down.
CTGAGAGGGGTTGCTGTCGAGAACAGGTTCGGCACAAGGTCCCTCGACGTGATTGTTGAAACCGATTTCTCGATCTCCTGTGGAGTTCGCCCTTGGGGAACGGGTGGTCTCGCGCCTACTTTACTCCTGCAAGCAGAACAACAAGGAAAACAAGGAAAAACCGACCCAAGGGCTCGGCGTGGAGGTCCCACCACAAACGCGGAAGATCTCAGAGCGCCTCCCCTCCTTAGCCAGAAGCCTAGCTAAGGTACCCTCAGAAAGCGCTGGCGAACTGGAGCAGGGAGGCATAGGAAGCATGTTTCTGGGGTACCCCTTGGGTCCTATTTATAGTTTTCAGAATATGGACTGCCAATAACCAAAAGAACTGACCTGAAATTACCAGAAAACCCCTGGATGGGTCTGCCAACAGCCAAGCTCCGCTGTTTTGAAGGGCTATAGGCAGGCCAGCGGGGGCAAAATAGTAAAAAGTAGCTCATTCATCCAGGCGAGCTGGGAAGATTTGAACACCTCGGTAGGCCTTGCTCTCCTACCGCTGCCGAGTTCCACTGTGAGGACGCGAGCTGGGACTAGCTCGACGAATGCAGAGCTAGGGGTCGACGAACACTGATCTCTGGTCGACGGATGCCGAGCTCGGTCTAGGCCTCTCCACTGCCGAGCTCGCCTACTGCCCTTAGCCCGTTCTGCCTGGCCCCTGGCGATCTTGCTCGCCATACACGGGGTTGTAGAATGATCTCCTCACATCCCTCCACAAGCACCTCCATATCTTTGTAACGGCCCAAATCTCAGTGGTGAGTGGGCTGAGAAGGGTGGGCAACACGGCCAGGGACACGAGTGTGTCCCAAAGCCATCTCCTACTCTGTGTGAGGTACACGGTCGAGGACACGGGTGTGTCCATGGCCGTGTCCTGCACTCGAGTGCTAGTAGGGTGTTCTCGAGTGAGTTCGACGAAATGCAGTCGACGATCCTCGAGTGAGGTACACGGCCTGTAATACAGGCATGTCCAGGGCCGTATTCTGCTATGCGCTCGACGAGTTGTCGAGTGAGTTTGACGAAATGCACTCGACGATCCTCGAGTGGGCACAAAGCCTGTGACACAGGTATGTCAAGGGTCGTGTCCTTATCTGTGCTTGGGAGGACTGTTGAACACGGGCTGGACACGTGCGTTTCTGAAGCCGTGCATGGCATACGGCCTGTGACACCAGCGTGTCACGCGGCATTGTCCTGGTCTGGTTAAGTCAGTTTCTCCGCCGCTTAAGGAACACATCCTATGACACAGACGTGTTATAAGCCGTGTCTGGCCCAGGAAAGTGAGTTTGAGGGCTTTTCGTGACCGTCCATTCCTTTCAATTAGGATCCAACGGTTCTGAGATCTCCCTGCTATTATAAGTCCATGAGAAGAGGATAACTCTCTCATTGTTTAAGGCTTTTATCTCCCTTTGGAAAGAAGTGGAGAGTGGGGAGAGCAAGGGAGGAGGAGGAGGAATTCGGCTGTCGGTGGAGTTTTAGAGCCCCGAATCGCGTGTCGAGGCCAGATTCGTGGAGGCAAGGTCGTTGCGTTGCTTTTCATCCGGCTAGTTTTCCATGGCTCCGAAGTAATCATCAAGGGTAATATTCTTTATTCCTTGGACATGTGAAGTCCTTAGTTTGGCATATACATGGGTTTCCCCCACCAAAAGGTGGCCGATTGAGGGATTCCTTTGGGTTGATTCTGGAGATCCCCAAGATGTCTTGCATGTAGATCCGGAAACGTGAAGTACGAAATAGCCATACTATGTGAAACCCATCTAGACAGGTTGGTCTGGATTGGTGATGTTTTATTTTGCACACTAGAGAAGTCTCCGCGTATCAATGATTATGTTTGCGGATTCGGTGGGTTGTGCCTGTGAAGGATAGTAGCAGGAAGTACTGGAGTCAACATCCAGGAAAATACCCGCAAAGTGCTTATGTTGTATGCTATGAAAGACCAGTGCTTCTGGTACTGCAGATGGCTGCAGGGATTGCTGGATGGTTGATCTAGATAAGGTATGGCTAGGGATGGAAAGTGAGTTCTGTCACTAACGTCGGGCGAGAGTGAGTATCGTTGGCGATGGCTCCTAGCTAATCTGTGAATGTGAATCCACTCCTTCGGGGACGGTGTGGCTACTTGTGAGCTTTGTGAGATCTTGAAAAGGCTTCATGCTGAACGGATAAGGGGATGCCGACCTGCATTAGTCTAGTCATTGAACTACCGATTTGAGCAACGAGCAAGGGCTGAACTGTATCCGCGTTCTGGTTGTCCTCCATGAGTGACTGGGCGCCTGACATTCGGCAGAAATGTAGAATGAGAGTCTTGGGATAGTGCACCCCATCTGGTAGCGATGCCATGGGGGGCTACGTGCCAAATCCTGGGTCGTTATAATAAGGCCATCCGGTAGCGATGCCATGCGAGGGTACAAGCCAAATACCGGGTCATTACAAAAAAACGAGAGGCTTAGGCCTGCGCGCCGTCTAGTAGCAATGCTATGGGGGGCTACGGGACAAATCCCGGGTCGTTACACTAAGACTAAAGTCACTGGCTCATGGTCGTAGAGCAAAATGCTCAAGTTTGTCCTTGGGATTCGAGCCTTGAATGGCGGTGGGCCACTGGTTTATCCGGTACAGCAGGAATGTGCCCTGAGTGCACGGAGCGTCGGGCTGCGTGGTCGATGTTTGTGCTATGTTGATTGTGCGTGAGTGCACATTGTGTGATATATCTGCTTGTTAAATGCTATGCCTGTAGTGAAGGAATGCCACTGCCCCGGGTAAGGGGTAGGGTCGTTATAAATTGGTCAGCTGAACGCTGACCGTTGCCATGTTTACCACTGTGCGGTGGATTGTCCCGTGCAGGTGCAGGAGCTCCGAGCGGAAAATAGGGGGCTGAAGCCCTTGTTGTTGTTGTTGTTGCTGCTGCTATGCTTGCCCTCGAAGGCCAAAGAAGATATTACTTTCATGTGTGGCTGGCCTGCGTCCCGATGTATGAAAGCCATATGTATAAAGCGTAACTGTAAGACCATAAGGCCAGACTTGTTGTGTATTTGCAGAACATTCCTTCATGATGTTATATATATATGCTGGTTTATATATTGTGGACGTTCAGCTAGATTGAGTGCAATCAGCTTAAAAGTTTCCGCTAGAATGCTCTGAGTTAGGAGGCGCACCTTTAATATTACCAAGAAATTTCGCCGCCTGTTTGTGGCATATGGTGTGGGGCCCCGACCGGACCTTCTATTATATGTCATGCAACGGATAGTGGTGTTATATTTTGGTATCAGCTTGTCTCGGTCTTCCCTCTTGAATTCATGTTCGAATTCTTTTGTGGGGTGCCGAGCACGTGTAAGTGTGACCCATTATAACATTAATGAACTCAAGAATGTCCACTAAGGAATGAAAATACACCTATTTGGGGAACCTGCGCATTCCTATTTTGTTGTTAGTTCTTGTATGAGGTCGCTAATATGTGTCTTGTCCGCCTATATGTGACTCGTAGTGGTGCTGGGCAGTCTGAGCCCCCGCGTTCTAATGAGAGTGCGACACCAACTGAGGTGCCTCCAACTCCTCCTTTTGTGGAAACAATACGCTTATTTGCTGAGGAGCTATTTGCAATTATTCATGCGCAGCCTACTGGGCAGGCGCAACTGGCATTGGTTCCAGAACGGGTTGGTGTAAGGCCAGCTTCTTGTTGGAAGGAGAGGATCGACTATGGTGGGACAATATAGAGTTACACCACTTAGCGGGCAGACAACTAACAGAAGTCTCGATTGAGGAGTTTTCGTGACTTTTCTTGGCAGAACACTTGCCAGCGGCTCAACGCATCGCTATGGAGAATGAGTTCCAACATCTAACTCAGGGAGATAGTAGTGACGATACTTACTTGCATGAGTTTATGCGGTAGGGACGCTATACGGGGTCTGTCTTCGCTGATGAACAACGAAAGAACAATCGGTTCTACGAAGGATTGCGGGATGAGTTGAGATTCCTGCTATCAAGTTCGGTGAACCAAGGGTTTCAGGCGTTGGTGGATACAGTGTGTGCGTTGGAGAAGGATATGACGTGGGTACAAGGAAAAAGGGACTTGGCAATGACAAAATCCGAGTTTAAAGTGCCGCACCTGGGAAAATCAAAGTACCGAAGGAAATGGGGTAACAGATTCAAGTCTTCTTCACAGGCTCCCTCGGGTGTTGCGTCGGGAGCAACTTTGAGGTCGGAGTCTCGGACCTGCTATACTTGTGGTCGAGTTGGGAATATAGCCCGTAACTGTCTGGTTGGTCCACCCAAGGTTGAGAAGAAGACAGGAGCGTCATATGCTGAAAAAGGAATGGCAGTGGTGGAGTCCTCTGCATCCCAGGCGCAACCCCGAGTGTATAACGTTGGCCAGCAGGAGGCCATAAAGCAAAGTGACGTTGTCACAGGTATGCGGTAACATATTTGATTGCTGATTTTGTTATTTCATACCTTCTTTGTTCATTGTGTATGATGTGTTTGTATTAGTCTTTGTCCTAATTTGAGACTGTCCGGCAAGAGAACTGTTTGATACTGGTGCTTCTCATTCCTTTCTATCCGTGGACTTTGTGTCACGGATCGGTGTACCGATTCGTATGGTGGCAGATAGTGCGAAGTTGTTTTTAGCAAATGGATGTGTAATACACGCGGATAGGTCTTGTTTTGTGGAGGCACGAATAGGAAGTCGGGATTTCGGATTGGAAGCATCGGTGCTGCCGATATCGGAGTTTGATGTGATCTTTGGTATGGATTGGCTCTTGGAGCAGCGTGGCTATATAGATTGCAAGTCAAAGGAAGTCACAATGGAGCACAATACCGAATGAGAAACGAAGTTCGCCGGTATGCGAGGGTCGAGCATGACATTGATGTCTGCTCTTCAAGTAGTTAAGGAAGTTCGGAAAGGCGCGGAGTTATTCTTCACACTTATTGAGGCTGTTGAGCCCAAGGACAGTGTGAATGATGTTTCAATTATTTTGGAGTTTGCTGATGTGTTTCCGAAAGAGCTTCCGGGATTACCGCCACAGCGGGAGATTGATTTCTCGATTGAGCTGGTGCCAGGTGCAAAACCTGTGGCCCGCTCACCATATCGAGTAGCGCCAAAGGAAATGGACAAACTAAAAGTGCAACTGCAAGAATTGTTGGAACAGGGTTTCATACGCCCAAGTATGTCACCTTGGAGCACACCTGTTCTTTTTGTGAAAAAGAAGGACGGTGGCCTGCGATTGTGTATTTATTATCGTGAATTGAATAAGTTGACGGAGCAAAATAGATATCCGATTCCACATGTAGATGACTTGTTTGATCAATTGGCGGGATAAAAAGTATACTCAAAGCTAGATTTGAAATCGGGCTACTACCAGTTGTGAATTCGGGAAGGTGACATTCCCAAGATGGTGTTTGGAACACGCTACGGTTATTACGAGTTCACTGTAATGCCGTTTGGACTGTATAATGCGCCATCGGTGTTTATGGATCTAATGCACCGAATGCTTCGTGAGTACATGGATTTGTTTGTGATTTTCTTCATTGAAGATATCTTGGTGTACTCTCGATCTGAAGAAGATCATGCGAACCATTTACGGTTGGTGTTGCATACCCTGTAGAGAAACAAGCTCTACGCCAAGTTCTCAAAGTGTGAGTTTTGGCTGTCGTCGGTGGCTTTTCTTGTCCATGTGGTGAGTGGAGAGGGCATTGCGGTGGATCCGTCAAAGATAAGAGCCATCCAGGAGTGGCCTATATTGTCTTTGGTGGCCGAAGTCAGGAGTTTCCTTGGACTGGCAGGCTACTACCGACGTTGTGCAGAAAATTTCTCACGGATTGCTTTGCCTCTGACCACGTTGATGAGGAAGGATCAGAAGTTCGTTTGGATGCCCGAGTGCACGCGAGCTTATGTAGAGCTAAAGAGTCGTTTGACCACGGCGCCTGTTTTGACGTCGCCATGTGGGACAGACGGCTTTGCGATTTATAGTGATGCTTCAGGTAGAGGCTTAGGCTACGTTCTTCTTCAATTTGGAAAGGTGATTGCTTATGGCTCACGCTAGTTGAAAGTGCATGAACAGAGCTGTCTCGTTCACGATTTAGAGTTGGCAGCGGTGATTTTTGCACTGAAATTATGGCGTCACTATTTATATGGCGTGAAGGTGGATATATTCACGGACCATAAGAGCCTAAAGTACTTATTGGACTTCAGGCTCTATTCAAAAGTATTTCAATATGCTTCAACGAAGGTGGATGGAGTTCCTCGGGGACTACACTTTTGAGATTCACTACACTCCAGGGAAAGGAAACGTGGTCGCAGATGCCTTGAGTCATAGGACTCAGTCAAAGGCAAATTGGTTGCAGATGCACGATGAGCGTCTAATTCAGGAGTTGGAAGCATTAGAGATTTCTTATGTTGACAAGGATTCCACAGCAAATGCTTGCTTGCATTGCACGAAGGTACAGTGCGACCTTGCGGATAGAATTCGGCAAGCAACGGAACTTGACGAAAGTTTACAATGTTATGCGGTGGATGGGTCAAATGACCAATTCTCTGGGGATGATGGCCTTTTGCGGAAAGAGGGTCGTTTGTGCGTTCCAAGTGTGGGTAAGCTAAGAGAAGAATTGATGTATGAAGCTCACTTTAGGAAATACTCAATTCACTCAGGAAGCACAAAGATGCATAAAGATATGAAAAAGTTGTTCTGGTGGTCAGGGTTAGAGAAAGACATCACACATTATGTGGCAAAATGTCAGACTTTTGCCTTAGTGAAGGCGGAATGCCAGAAGCCTGGAGGTTTCCTAAAGTCGCTCCATATTCCGGAGTGGAAGTTTGATGATATTTCAATGGATTTCGTGCATGGTTTCCCGAGGTCTCAATGCGATAACTATTCGATTTGGGTAATCGTAGACCGGTTGATGAAAGTGGCTCACTTCCTTCTAAACAAGAGGGACGATTCAGTAGAAGTCTTGGAAAAACTCTATTTTGAGCAGATCGTACGGTTGCACGGTATTCCTCGTAGCATCGTAAGTGATCGTGACAGACGATTCACATCGAATTATTGGAGGATAATCCATCAATTATTGTGAACAAAGTTAACGTTCAGTACGGCCTTTCATCCCCAAACTGATGGCCAGACTGAGAGGACCAACAGAATGATGGAGGACATGCTCAGAATGTGAGCCTTGGACTTTGGTAAGAGGTGGGAAGATCATCTCTATATGGTAGAATTTGCCTACAACAATAGCTACCAAACGAGCATAGGTATGACACAATTTGAAGTTTTGTATGGCCGAAAATGCCATACACCATTAGATTTGGCGGAAGCATGTGAATCTAAACTATATAAGCGTAAGGAAGTCGAAGAAGCTAATTCGATGATACGCTCTATTCGGGAGAGACTACTGATAGCCCAAGATAGACAAGCCAAATATTACAACGCCAAGCATCGAAATGTTGAGTTTGTGATTGGCGATTGGGTATATTTGAATATAAAACCCTTCAAAGGCGTGTCCAGGATTCGGCGCTTGAAAAAGTTAAGTCTGAGATATCTTGGTCCATTTAAAGAGGTGGAAAGAGTTGGCGAAGTTGCCTATCGGCTAGCCCTTTCGGATGAATTAAGTAGATTGCATGATGTGTTCCCCATCTCAGTGCTTCAAAAAGCCGTAAAAGATCCAACTCAAGTGATTTCAAATGATCGTGTACCGATCGAATTTGGGCTAATGACAATGGTTAGGCCCATTTGGATCGAGGATAAAGCCAATAAGCAGCTGCGGAACAAGAAAATCGGGATGGTCAAGGTCCGATGGGACAACTGTGGCCGTGAGGAGCTGACATGGGAGAGGGAGCAGACCATGCGTGCTGAGTTTCCCGAATTGTTTGTGTAAACTTGTACAACAGTTTGTGTTGTACAGAAAATGTTGTAATACATTTTATTGAAGAGTTTCCTACGTACTGTATGCAAATTTCGGGACGAAATTTCTTGTATGGAGGGGAGGATTGCAACGCCCCAAATCTCAGTGGTGACTGGGCTTAGAAGGGTGGGCAACACGACCTGGGAAACGGGTGTGTCCCAAAGCCGTGTCCTACTCTGTGTGAGGTACACTGTCACAACCCGCATTTTCTCAACGATAAAATCGTATCAGAGCAAGAGAAAACACGTGCCGTGATGCCACGTTGTGCAGGGGATAACTGCACACGCTCAGGCAAAACTCCAGACCTTGGATTTAAGGAAAATCGTTGATTAATTATGAAAGAAAAGTAGTTGGGTTGATTGGCCGTATCCCTCGGCACGGTGGATCAGCTAGTCCACAATTAAAAGTATAAGTATACGCAGCAGGAAATAGTTTGGTTCAATTAAGTTGACACCCTAGTGAGCATAAGTGTCCCCGAGGGGCAACTCATGGTATGCACGACTCTAAAGTGAATATAATAGATATAAAATGGTAGCCTTTTTACGCTAAGGAAATATAGTGTCTTTGCTTTATAATTATGTTATGCATGATATACATATAATAATGCTTTTAGGGTTTAAAATATCTAACATGCACCCTAGCATAAATCCTTCCCAGAAGCAAGTAAACAACGACTAATAGGCAAAAACAGCAGTTTAAGTTCATACCCAGCATCGCAAGAAGCCACCAGTGGGCGCCAACAACCTGACACGAACCCACTGGTGAGTATGTATGTTTATACAGAAAAGTAAAGAGCTACCTCACAAAATCGGGATCAGCTGTCTCAGCTACCCAAGAGGCCACAAACCAGCCCCACCAAAAGAACTAGCCGCTGAACCGGCTACAACCTGGACCTGAGGCATTCAAGAAAAGAACACCTCAGCAAGGAAATAATCAAAAGAGTAAGTAAAACATTAGAATTAAGAGCAAAAAGAAAGGTTTACCAACCCGGCAACAAACTGCTATAAGCAAAAGAAAGGGCATGACAGTAAGAAAAGAGCACTGTCTAAAGCACAGCAAAGCACACCAAGTGCGAGCAATAAAAGCAACATGCTCAACGAAAGAGTCTAACATTCCTAATACGTGGGTAAGTGCCAGTGGTCAAAAACATGTATCTGAATACATAACCAAAATCAGATCCAACAAAAAGGGCTAAGGGGTCACCAGTGGCAGCTTTAGGGTCCCACACACCAACCCAAACCGGGGCAAAAAGGCGGTGGCCACAGCTCTCCACATCAAAATCCACCCCTCGAGAGGCCACTAAAACTCCACCACCTGCCACAACCCAAGAGTCGGCAAGCAAAAATTAGTCGAACACCCAATACCACACCCTAAAGGAAGGGAAAAGTCACACTAACAATCCTAAGGTACACATGAACTCAAGACAGAAATGTCGAGCCCACTCGACGCAGCGTTGAGTAAGCTCCACTCACCTGATGCCTAAAAATACTTAGCTGTAAGTCCTACGCTGGGTGACGGCGTTGAGTGAGCTCGGCTCACTCGACGCTGTCAGCGCTTTCCACTTAGGGTAAACGTAAGTCTTGCTAAAATCGCAGCTTAAGCCCTCTCATGCGCGAAAACAGAGAGTTGGAGATTTAATCCCAACCCACGGTTCCGTCCTAACTACTCGGAGCTATCGCAACTAACCCTAAACTGTAACTAACAGCAACCTCACCCTAACTCTAGCTACCCACTGGACACTAAACCTCCGACAAAAAGAGAACATTGATTAAAATTCCAGAAAAAGAAATAAAGAATCAGCACTTGATTAAAAGCTTGATGTAATAACTCAACCTGCTGCCCTAGGGAGGAAAAAAGACAAAGAGAACAGAGCTTATGCACAAGAAATAAAAACAGATCATGGGTTAGAAACAAATTTGGCAAGGGCAAGGGGCCACTTGCCTCTACCTCTTCGGAAAAACAAACAACAGCCGCACCACAGCTTGGCTCCGGCGGCAAGATCGGCCACCTAGAAGACCAAAGCTGAAACTTGAGGAAAGAAAAGGAATCAGATGCTTAGAAATTCCTGGAATCTACCCTAAATCAAGAAAAGCTTACATGGAAGGGAAGATCTAGCCGAGAGCAAGCCGGATCCGCTATCACACGAGAAAAACGGGCTCTAACCCTCCCGAAATCGCCGGCCAAAACAACCACCGCCTCCTCTCAAAACCCCTTCCGCTGGAAGCTCTCCAGACTCGGGAACGATGAAAAATGAGGAGGAAAAACAGTTCACGGCAACAAAAGATGATTTCAGGAAAAAGTACGGAACACGCCCAAGACACGCCCGTGACACGGCCCGACACGCCCGTGTCACGGGGCGTGTACTCACACACTCGACGAACATCGATCGCCGCTCGACGAAAACACGGGACACGCCCCCCAGACACGCCCGTGTCACGGGGCGTGTACTCACGCACCTACCCACTCGACAAAAGTCGATCTCCGCTCGACGAAGCAAGGGACACGCCCTGTGACACGCCCGTGTCACAGGCCGTGTACCAACCCGAACACCGCCCGACGATCGTGGAGCGCCGATCGTCGAACAGGGAGACACGCCCCAGTGTCACGCCCGTGTTCGACACGACACGCCCGTGACATGGTCGTGTTCTCACTAAAACACCGCCTGACGACCATCGAGCGCAGCTCGACGAACCGAAGGGGGACACGCCCGTGACACGCCCGTGTCACGGCCGTGTTCCTACAAAAAAACCCCGTCGACCAAAACTTCGTCGACCGGAGAAACGGGAGCTCTACCCGAGCACGACACGCCCAGGGTCACGGGCGTGACCCAGGCCGTGTCACCCAAACTTACACAGAAAAGAAACCTGCTAACACCTAGCAAACGAGAGACAAGGCACCAGCCTACAAGCTCAGCCACAACAGACCACGCACAGCACAGCAAACATTACAAACATGCAGCTAACAAAATGACGCCGAAACGACGCGAAGGCAAACGATCTCGGATTTCGACCAAAACCGCACCGTAGCTAAACCACCAAGCCACAAAAACAACGGTGAGGTCGAAAACAACATCCGACGATCGAACACTCGGGCTAACACCTCCCGAAGCCAAAACGCAAGCATTTCCCTAAGAGGCCCAACCGAGTCACCAAAACAGACTCCGGCTAGCTGGGGAAACTTGCCAACTGGCTGCAACCAGGCTACACAAGGAACCTACAGAGCTAGGACCGCGCTCTACAACGGCGAAGGGCCGGAAAATGCGTCATCGTAACGCCAATCCAATATCAAACAAAACAAAGAAAAACCGGGGGCGTTACAGCCACTCCCCCTAAAAGAAAGTTTCGCCTCGAAACTTTACTCACAACACTCCTATGAAGAAGGAGAGAGAAAGAGCCAGGAAAGGACTATATAAACATAAATAAAACAAAATATACCAGGCACAAGCTCAGGGAAACAGATGAGGGTGAGCCTCTCTCATAGCCGACTCCAACTCCCAAGTCGCGCTTTCTACATCCTGATTCCTCCATAAAACTTTAACCATCGGAATAGACTTCTTCCGCAGCGCACGAACCTGAGAATCCAGAATGCGGACAGGCACCTCCACATAAGAAAGATTCGGCTCCAACTGAGGCACATAATCCAAAACCTGCCTGCCATTCGATACACATTTCCGCAGCTGACTGACGTGGAAGACATTATGCACGCCAGGGAAATTTGCGGGCAAAGCCAGCCTATAAGCTGATATCCCAATCCGCTCAACAATCGGAAACGGCCCCACGAACCTCGGGTCCAACTTCCTGCTCTTGCCAAAACGCTTGACTCCGATCAACGGGGAGACCTTTAAGAACACTGAGTCCCCCACCAAAAATTCCAAATCCGATCTACGCCGATTGGCATTTTTCTCATATCTCTCCTGGGCTATCCGAAGCTTTTCCCGAATAAGCTTCACAGCAGTTTCCATCTCCTCGAGTGCTTCTGGACCTAACAAAGGTCTCTCGCCAACCTCAGCCCAAAACAAGGGAGTCCTGCAGCGCCTCCCATACAAAGCTTCGAAAGGAGCAATTTGCATGCTTTCTTGATAACTGTTGTTATACGCAAATTCCATAAGCCGCAAGCGCTCATCCCACGCTCCTCCGTGGTCCAGAATATAGAATCGGATCATATCTTCCACAATCTGATTTACTCGCTCCGTCTGACCATTGGTCTGCGGATGATAAGCTGTGGAATATCTCAAATCTGTACCCAACCCTTCTTGAAGGCTCTTCCAAAAACGAGACGTAAACCTGGAGTCTCGATCTGATATGATACTCACGGGTACACCATGCAATCTAATAACCTCATCCAAATACAGCTCGGCTATCTTCCTCATCGGATAATCGATCTTAAATGGTACGAAGTGAGCAGTCTTCGTCAATCTGTCTACGATCACCCAAACTGAATCATGTCCTTTAGGAGATCTCGGTAAGACTGTAATGAAATCCATCGAGATACTCTCCCACTTCCACATCGGAATCTCTAAGGGAGTCAGCTTGCCACCCGGCCTCCCATGGTCGGCCTTCACACGCCTGCAAGTGAAGCACTCAGAAACAAATCTGGCTATGTCCTTCTTCATCCCATACCACCAGGCAATCTGCTTTAAATCATGGTACATTTTGGTAGACCCTGGATGGTAGGCAACACTAGATCCATGGGCTTCTCTGCACACCATATCCCGGATATCTCCAACTGCGGGAATGCAAAACCTGCCACGATACTTCAAGGTACCCGCATCATCTATAGAGAAATCTGGTAATTCACCTTTTTCAGCTCGAAGGTACAAATGCAAAAGATCGGGATCATCCTTCTGATGCAGTCGCGAAAGCGCAATCCACGAAGGTTCTGCCACTGCCAAGCTACTCTGCGACTCGCAGCTTCCTACAGAAATGTCCATCAAAAGGAACTCTTCCACAAGACTCTCGGCGGAGAGATTGAAAATCTTTCCTGACTTCCGACTTAGGGCATCGGCCACCACATTCGCCTTACCCGGATGATACTGGATTTCAACATCATAGTCGGCCACGTACTCCAACCACCGCCGCTGGCGCAGATTCAACTCTTTCTGAGTGAAGACATACTTCAAACTCTTATGATCAGTGAAAATCTTGCACTGCGCGCCATACAGCAAATGCCTCCACAATTTCAACGCATAGATCACAGCTGCAAACTCCAGGTCATGCGTAGGGTAATTCCTCTCATTGAGTCTTTAGCTGCCTCGACCCGTACGCAATCACCTTCCCGCACTGCATCAAAACGCAGCCCAGTCCGACGTGCGACGCGTCCACATATATAACATACTCACTATCTTCAGTAGGCAAAGACAAAACTGGGGCTGAACATAACCTTCTTTTTAATTCCTCAAAAGCCTCCTCACACTTGTTATCCCATGTGAAGGCTGCATTTTTCTGCGTCAACCTGGTCAACGACGCAGACAAAGTAGAGAATCCCTCTACAAATCTTCTATAATATCCAGCCAAGCCCAAGATGCTTCTGATCTCTTTGGGAGTAATAGGCCTCGCCCATTCCATAACAGCAGCGATCTTTTCTGGGTCCACCGATATTCCCTCCTTATTTACCACGTGGCCGAGAAAATAAACTTGAGGCAACCAAAATTCGCACTTGTTCAGCTTGGCGTATAGCTTATGGTCTCTCAGAGTCGTCAAGACCAGTCGCAAATGCCGATCATGCTCCTTCGCATCTTTAGAATACACCAAAACATCGTCTATAAAGACAATCACAAACTTATCCAGGAAGTCCTTGAAAACTCTGTTCATCAGATCCATAAAAGCTGAGGGCGCATTAGTCAAACCAAATGACATAACTAAAAACTCAAAATGCCCATGACGAGAGCGGAACGCCGTCCGCGGAACATCTGACTCCCGAATCCTCAACTGGTGATAGCCCGAACGAAGATCTATCTTGGAAAACACGGCACTACCACGCAGTTGGTCAAACAGATCATCAATCTGAGGCAAAGGGTACATGTTCTTAATAGTAACCTTGTTCAGTTCTCTATAGTCGATGCATAGCCTCATCGACCCATCCTTCTTTTTAACGAACAGCACTGGAGCACCCCATGGTGAAGAACTCGGCCTGATGAACCCTTTTGCCAACATCTCATCCAGCTGAATTCGCAACTCTTCCAGCTCTCGCGGGGCCATCCGGTACGGCGCCTTGGCAATAGGACGCGTGCCTGGCTCCAAATCTATAGCAAACTCGACATCTCGATCGGGTGGAAGACCGGGAAGATCATCAGGAAACACATCAGAGAAGTCACACACCACAGGGATCTCTTGCAAACACGGCACTCTAACAACAGCCCCTACCAGAGAGACCACACATGCAGAACAACCAGAATCAAGCAACTTCCGAGCACGCACCGCAGAAATGACTGGAGACTCCTGGAGAGAATTCCCATAAACGCTCCCTGGCTGACCGTTGTCCTTGACGAAGTCCAAGCGCTTACCCTTGCACTGGATCACAGCATCGTACCTTGACAACCAGTCCATGCCCAAGATAACATCGAAGTCCTCCAGGTCAATCACCTTCAGATCTGCCTTGGCTAGAAAATCCCCCAACAAAATCGGACAATCAAGGACACCTAGGTCCGTAACCACAGAGTCACCGGAGGGGAACTTAACGCAAAAGGCACCACCAACACGATCTAGGCCCAAACTGAACCGCTCCACGAAGGATCTAGCCACAAACGAGTGGGTAGCGCCTGAATCGAAGAGAACGCGCGCCCAGCGGTTCTTTACCTTAAATCGTCCTACAAATAGCGCACGCATCTAAGGAAACAAACGCAAAAAAAATGAAAACTACAACCGTAAAGGGATCATAATGAAACGACTGAGGAGAAGTCAAACCTGAGATAACCTGGGTCGAAGTCTGCGCTTCGTCTGCCGAAAGCATATTCAGCTTCCCCTTTCCTCTATCCAATTGCTGAGGCGGTGGCAAAGCCTGGAGGGGTACTGGCTGCAGAATAAGCTGGGACTGTGGGCACTTTGTCTTGAGATGACCCTTCTGCCCACACTGAAAACAGACTTTATCTCTCGACCAGCAACGGGCCGCCTCATGCCCCTTCCTTCCACACAAGGCACACACCAAGTCTCCTCTGGGAGCACCCTGAATTGCGTGCACCTGTTCCTTCTTCTGCGCTCCAAATCTTTTGAAACACTTCTCAAAGGGGTGGCCTGGTCGGCCACAGAAACTACAAACCTCTTTGCTCTTCTTTCTCGAGACCGCATCGGGTTCCTGAGGGCTCTTCCCTCCACCGGACTTTCGCTTATCCTTCCACAACTGCTGACCTCTATTCTTGGCATTCTCAATGGCCTCAACCCTCAAGACAGCTTCGACCACGCTGGCATAACTGACTGCACCGTAGGCATTCGCTAACTGCTGAATGTCACTTCTCAGTCCACCCAGAAATCGCTTAACTCGGTCTGCTTCAACACTCACCAGACCAGGAGCAAACCGACTCAACTTACTAAACTCAATCTCATACTCACTGACCGTGAGTTTCCTCTGCTTCAAATGGAGAAAGTCATTCATCAGCCGGTCCCTCTCGACTGAAGGCAAAAACTTACTCAACAACATCCCTTTAAATGACTCCCAAGAGCATCCTGCCACCAAGCTCTCTTTCTCCCTCAACCACAAATTCTTTGCTAAGCCCTTGAGCTGGTAGGCAGCGAGCATCACTCTCTGATCATCCGTAATCCATGAATAAGAGAACATCTCCTCAATAGTAATCAGCTAGTCATCCAAAATCATGAAATCTGCTTGCCCATCATAAGTAGGGGGTCTCAGTCGCTGAAACTGGGATATAAACGCCATCTTCGGGGGCACCACAACCAAGGGCACGGGAGGAGCAGGAGGGGCAGGAATAGCTACCCCCTCAGCGGGGTCCGGAACTCTCGGGGCCTGTCCCGCCACCACTGCCACAAGGGACTGAATCTGAGCCTGCATAGCCACCACCTGCCTCGATAAGGTCTCATTACTCTGCCGCAGGTTTTCTACCAACGCCTCGCTCTGCGCTCCTGACGTCTCACCCTCGGATTGGGGGGTCGACCTCGTTGCAGGACGTCTCGCCATCCTATAATCGCACAAGCTTTAGACGAAACTTAGCCCAACAGCTAGAACAAAACTACCCGGTACAGACAAATACACTTAAATATGAACTTCAACTGCAAAACTTGCTCTGGGAGTTGTTTTATCATGATGATGTTATGCTTAACCTAAGATGGTTCACCACCATCAAACTAACTCATGTGCCTAAACCATGAATGCATGTGTTTGTATTCTTTTTGACTCAAAACCATGTGTGTACATATGTCATCTTGCAAATCTTTAGCTTAACGCGTTGTGCTTATGAAATGTTATGCTATGCATGATGTGCTATGCATTCTAAAAAAGCCTTAATGCATGCCATGGGAGGCGTACACATGAAAATGTTATGCATCCCATACTACATAACATTCCCATGCAACGAAAAAAAAAGAAAACGTGCTAGCCGCATTCATGTGGTGAGGTTATGCATCTCATACTACATAACCCTCACATGTTGCCTCCTATGGTGGATCCATATACAAACACATATTATGCATCCCATACTACATAATATGCCCCGTATACTTCTTTATGCTAATGAGTGTAGTGTTCGTGCTTTAGCCAAGACGCGCTGATGACATATCGGTGTGTGTATGGTATGACACTAACCACTAATGCGAACAAGGGGAAAGGTTGCCCGACCATTTGTCAAGCAACCTCCCTCTGATACCAACTGTCACAACCCACATTTTCTCAACGATAAAATCGTATCAGAGCAAGAGAAAACACGTGCCGTGATGCCACGTTGTGCAGGGTATAACTGCACACGCTCAGGCAAAACTCCAGACCTTGGATTTAAGGAAAATCGTTGATTAATTATGAAAGAAAAGCAGTTGGGTTGATTGGCCGTATCCCTCGGCATGGTGGATCAGGTAGTCCACAATTAAACGTATAAGTATACGCAGCAGAAAATAGTTTGGTTCAATTAAGTTGACACCCTAGTGAGCATAAGTGTCCCCGAGGGGCAACTCATGGTATGCACGACTCTAAAGTGAATATAATAGATATAAAATGGTAGCCTTTTTACGCTAAGGAAATATAGTGTCTTTGCTTTATAATTATGTTATGCATGATATACATATAATAATGCTTTTAGGGTTTAAAATATCTAACATGCACCCTAGCATAAATCCTTCCTAGAAGCAAGTAAACAACCACTAATAGGCAAAAACAGTAGTTTAAGTTCATACCCAGCATCGCAAGAAGCCACCAGTGGGCGCCAACAACCTGACACGAACCCACTGGTGAGTATGTATATCTATACAGAAAAGTAAAGAGCTACCTCACAAAATCGGGATCAGCTGTCTCAGCTACCCAAGAGGCCACAAACCAGCCACACCAAAAGAACTAGCCGCTGAACCGGCTACAACCTGGACCTGAGGCATTCAAGAAAAGAACACTTCAGCAAGGAAATAATCAAAAGAGTAAGTAAAACATTAGAATTAAGAGAAAAAAGAAAGGTTTACCAACCCGGCAACAAACTGCTATAAGCAAAAGAAAGGGCATGACAGTAAGAAAAGAGCACTGTCTAAAGCACAGCAAAGCGCACCAAGTGCGAGCAATAAAAGCAACATGCTCAACGAAAGAGTCTAACATTCCTAATACGTGGGTAAGTGGCAGTGGTCAAAAACATGGATCTGAATACATAACCAAAATCAGATCCAACAAAAAGGGCTAAGGGGTCACCAGTGGCAGCTTTAGGGTCCCACACACCAACCCAAACCGGGGCAAAAAGGCGGTGGCCACAGCTCTCCACATCAAAATCCACCACTCGAGAGGACACTAAAACTCCACCACCTGCCACAACCCAAGAGTCGGCAAGCAAAAATTAGCCGAACACCCAATACCACCCCCTAAAGGAAGGGAAAAGTCACACTAACTATAACGGTCCAGGCCCATCCCATGGGAACCCGCTGGACCGCCGGCCTACCAGAGTCCAGACCCGGGCCCACTCCAGGTAGTCAGCCTATCACATTCAAGCCTGCAGGCCATGCACCCCAACCCCTCTCCAGCCCACCGGCGGGTTGTTGGTGGCCGCAGCCTCCCTTTGATGAGGTAAACTCGATATTCAAGCCTGCACTACGGGGACTTCCCAGGAGGTCACCCATCCCAGTACTACTCCAATTGGTGATGAGAGTTGAAAGAACTCCATAGTTAAGCGTGCTCGGGTTGGAGTAGTACTGGGATGGGTGACCTCCTGGGAAGTCCCCGTAGTGCAGGCTTGAATATCGAGTTTACCTCATCAAAAGGAGGCTGCGGACCACCAACAACCCGCCGGTGGGCTGGAGAGGGGTTGGGGTGCATGGCCTGCAGGCTTGAATGTGATAGGCTGACTACCAGGAGTGGGCCCGGGTCTGGACTCTGGTAGGCCGGCGGTCCAGCGGGTTCCCATGGGATGGGCCTGGACCGTTATACTAAGAATCCTAAGGTACACATGAACTCAAGACAGAAATGTCGAGCCCACTCGACGCAGCGTTGAGGAAGCTCCACTCACCTGACGCTTAAAAATACTTAGCCGCAAGTCCTACGCTGGGTGACGGCGTTGAGTGAGCTCGGCTCACTCGACGCTGTCAGCGCTTTCCACTTAGGGTAAACGTAAGTCTTGCTAAAATCGCAGCTTAAGCCCTCTCATGCGCGAAAACAGAGAGTTGGAGATTTAATCCCAACCCACGGTTCCGTCCTAACTACTCGGAGCTATCGCAACTAACCCTAAACTATAACTAACAGCAACCTCACCCTAACTCTAGCTACCCACTGGACACTAAACCTCCGACAAAAAGAGAACATTGATTAAAATTCCAGAAAAAGAAATAAAGAATCAGCACTTGATTAAAAGCTTGATGTAATAACTCAACCTGCTGCCCTAGGGAGGAAAAAAGACAAAGAGAACAGAGCTTATGCACAAGAAATAAAAACAGATCATGGGTTAGAAACAAATTTGGCAAGGGCAAGGGGCCACTTGCCTCTACCTCTTCGGAAAAACAAACAGCCGCACCACAGCTTGGCTCCGACGGCAAGATCGGCCTCCTAGAAGACCAAAGCTGAAACTTGAGGAAAGAAAAGGAATCAGATGCTTAGAAATTCCTGGAATCTACCCTAAATCAAGAAAAGCTTACATGGAAGGGAAGATCTAGCCGAGAGCAAGCCGGATCCGCTATCACACGAGAAAAACGGGCTCTAACCCTCCCGAAATCGCCGGCCAAAACAACCACCGCCTCCTCTCAAAACCCCTTCCGCTGGAAGCTCTCCAGACTCGGGAACGATGAAAAATGAGGAGGAAAAACAGTTCACGGCAACAAAAGATGATTTCAGGAAAAAGTACGGAACACGCCCAAGACACGCCCGTGACACGGCCCGACACGCCCGTGTCACGGGGCGTGTACTCACACACTCGACGAACGTCGATCGCCGCTCGACGAAAACACGGGACACGCCCCCCAGACACGCCCGTGACACAGCCCGACACGCCCGTGTCACGGGGCGTGTACTCACGCACCTACCCACTCGACAAAAGTCGATCTCCGCTCGACGAAGCAAGGGACACGCCCTGTGACACGCCCGTGTCACAGGCCGTGTACCAACCCGAACACCGCCCGACGATCGTGGAGCGCCGATCGTCGAACAGGGAGACACGCCCCAGTGTCACGCCCGTGTTCGACACGACACGCCCGTGACATGGCCGTGTTCTCACTAAAACACCGCCTGACGACCATCGAGCGCAGCTCGACGAACCGAAGGGGGACACGCCCGTGACACGCCCGTGTCACGGCCGTGCTCCTACAAAAAAACCCCGTCGACCAAAAATTCGTCGACCGGAGAAACGGGAGCTCTACCCGAGCACGACACGCCCTGGGTCACGGGCGTGACCCAGGCCGTGTCACCCAAACTTACACAGAAAAGAAACCTGCTAACACCTAGCAAACGAGAGACAAGGCACCAGCCTACATGCTCAGCCACAACAGACCACGCACAGCACAGCAAACATTACAAACATGCAGCTAACAAAACGACGCCGAAACGACGCGAAGGCAAATGATCTCGGATTTCGACCAAAACCGCACCGTAGCTAAACCACCAAGCCACAAAAACAACGGTGAGGTCGAAAACAACATCCGACGATCGAACACTCGGGCTAACACCTCCCGAAGCCAAAACGCAAGCATTTCCCTAAGAGGCCCAACCGAGTCACCAAAACAGACTCCGGCTAGCTGGGGAAACTTGCCAACTGGCTGCAACCAGGCTACACAAGGAACCTACAGAGCTAGGACCGCGCTCTACAACGGCGAAGGGCCGGAAAATGCATCATCGTAATGCCAATCCAATATCAAACAAAACAAAGAAAAACCGGGGGCGTTACATACACGGCCGGGGACAAGGGCATGTCCATGGTCCTGTCCTGCACTCGAGTGCTGGCAGGGTGTTCTCGAGTGAGTTAGAGGAAATGCGATCGATGATCCTCCAGTGAGGTACACGGCCTATGACACGGGCATGTCCAGGGTCGTGTCTTGCTATGTGCTCAAAGAGTTCTCGAGTGAGTTCGATGAAATGCACTCGACGATCCTCAAGTGTGGCACACGGCCTGTGATACGGGCTTGTCAAGGGACGTGTCCTTCTCTATGCCTGGGCAGACTGTTGAACACAGGCTGGACACGGGAATGTCTGAACCCGTGTCTAGCACACGGCTTGTGATACAGGCATTTCACACGGTCGTGTCCTGGTCTGGTTAATTGGGTTTCTCTGCTAATTAAGGAACACGGCCTACGACACGGGCATGTCACAAGCCGTGTCCCGCCCAGGAAAGTGAGTTTCAGGGCTTTTCGTGACCATCCATTCCTTTCAATTAGGATCCAACGGTTCTGAGATCTCCCTGCTGTTATAAGTGCATCAGATGAGGATAACTCTCTCATTATCTAATGCTTTTCTCTCTCTTTAGAAAGAAGTGGAGAGTGGGGAGAACAAGGGAGGTGGAGGAGGAATCCGGTTGTCGGTGGAGTTTTAGAGCCCTGAATCGCATGCCGAGGCCAGATTCGTGGAGGCAAGGCCATTGCGGTGCTTTTCATCCGGCTAGTTTTCCATGGCTCCAAAGTGATCGTCAAGGGTAACGATCTTTCTTCCTTGGACATGTGAAGTCATTAATTTTGAATATGCATGGGTTTCCTCCACCAAAAGGTGGCTGATTGAGGGATTCTTTTGCGTTGATTCTGGAGATCCCCAAGATGTCTTGCATGTAGATCCATAAATGTGAGGTACGAAATAGGCATACTGTGTGAAACCCATATGGACATGTTAGTCTGGATTGGTGATGTTTTATTTTGCACACCGGAGAAGACTCCGTGTATCAATGATTATGTTTGCGGATTTGGTGGGTTGTGCCTGTAAAGTATAGTAGCAGGAAGTACTGGAGTCAAAGTCCAGGAAAGTACCCGCAAAGTGCTTGTGTTGTATGCTATGAAAGATTAGTGTATTTGGTACTGCAGATAGCTGCAGGGATTGCTGGATGGTTGATCCTGATAAGGTAGGGCTACAGATGGAAAGTGTGTTCTGTTGCTAATGCCGGGCGAGAGTGAGTATCGCTGGCGATGGCTCCTAGCTAACTTGTGATTGTGAAGCCAGTCCTTTGGGGACAGTGTGGTTATTTGTGAGCTTTTGAGCTCTTGAAAAGGCTTCATGATGAACGGACAAGGGGATGCCGACCCGCGTTAGTCTAGTCAATGAACTAACGATTTGCGCAACGGGAAAGGGCTGAACTATATCCGCATTCAGGTTGTCCGCCATGAGTGTCTGGGCGCCTAGCATTCGGCAGAAACGCAGAATGAGAGTCTTGGGCCTATGTGCGCCATCTGGTAGTGATGCCATGTGGGGCTACGGGCCAAATCCATGGTCGTTAAAACAAGGCCATCCTGTAGCGATGCCATGGGGGGCTACAGGCGAAATCCCGGGTCGTTATAATAAAATAAGAGGCTTAGGCCTGCGCGCAGTCTGGTAGCGATGCTATGGGGGGCTATGGTCCAAATCTCGGGTTGTTACACCAAGACTAAAGTCTCCGGCTGAAGTCCGTGGAGCAAAATGCTCAAGTTTATAGTTGGGCTTCGGGCCTTGAATGGCGGTGGGTCACTGTTTTATCCGGTACACCAAGAATGTGCCCTGAGTGCACGGAGCGTCAGGCCGCGTGGTCAACGTTTGTGATATGTTGATTGTGCGTGAGTGCACATTATGTGATATATCTACTTGGGAAATGCTATGCCAACAGGGAAGGAATGTCACTGCCCCGGGTAAGGGGTAGGTTCATTATAAATTGGTCAGCTGAATGCTGACCGTTGCCTTGTTAACCACTGTGCGGTGGATTGTCCCGTGTAGGTGCAGGAGAGCCGAGCGGAAAATAGGGGGCTGAAGCACTTGTTGTTGTTACTGCTACTGCTATGCTGGCCCTCGAAGGCCAAAGAAGATATTACTTTCATGTGTCGCTGGCGTGCGTGCCGATGTTTGAAAGCCATATGTATAAAGCGTAACTATAAGGCCATAAGGCCAGACTTGTTGTGTATTTGCAGAACATTCCTTCGTGATGTTATATATATAAATGCTGGTTTATATATTGTTGACGTTCAACTGGATTGAGTTCAATCAGCTTAAAAGCTTCCGCTAGAATGCTCTGAGTTAGGAGGCGCAACTCTGATATTACCCCGTAACTTTGCCGCCTGTTTGTGGAATATGGTGTGGGGCCCCGGTCGGACCTTCTATTATATGTCATGCAATGGATAGTGGTGTTACAATCTTTCATCATCTGCATGGTGTAGTCGGCGGTGCTAATGGAGCTGATCCGCAGCCTCTCAGAGACTTCGGCCTCACTGTTGACTTTTGGCGATTTGGGATGAATGCTCGGCTCACCGCCGGACTGAGGGAAGAATATGTTAGTCTGCCGGATCAGCTCGTTCTGGAACCCTTTGTTCTCCTCCCTCAGTTTGTTATTCTCCTTATCCAGCTTGGTGGCACGAACCTCCATCTCGTCGGCACAAGCTCGCAGCTCGCTCACAGCTTCAGCATCCTGGGAAGAAGGGCAAGGTAAGATCAATATGCGTGAGAAATACTAATTGAAAACGTAAGGGCATAGCCGCCACTTACCATCCTGCCGGCAGCCTATGCGGGATGGTTCTCAGTGAATTGTAGTCACCTCGCCAGGCTGACGGCACTGTCCTTGGCGATGTTGTGTTCCTGCTCGGTTTTCAGCAGCTGGTGGTTGAGGCTGATGCCGCGACAGACAACCATATGATGCAGCTCCAATTACCACATCTGGGCTCGCAGACCTTCACAGCCGAGTTGTCGAAGAGTCAGGCCCTTGTACGCTTCGGCATCCTTGCGCTCATACAGACCGAAGCCCAGCACATAGGCATGCCTAGAGGCGTGTTGACCCCCAGACTAGGAGGGATGGAGTGATGAGATGGACACCATGTGGGTCTGCTCATCCCATCGCACCATCAATTTGCCGACCGAGTCTTTTCATTTTCCCCCAAAGCAGAAAAGGGGGTGGATCTTCGGTAGGTCGGGCTCGCGCGCTACAATTTCTGCTGTAGCAGGGGGAGCGGAGGGCTCGCAACCCTCCATGCTTTTCCTCGGTGAGTCCTTTAGCGAGCTCTATGGTGACCCTTCGGGTGTGGTCTCCGACGAGCTTATGTAGATTTGTGGCTGTTTCCTGGAAACCACCAGAGCTTTTATATTTTTTGGCGGTGGGGGCGGCGAGGCGAGGTCGATCTAGCTTGGTCAAGTTGCCTCTTATTGGAGGAGGGTCCACCAGAACCCAGCTCGCCTCGACAGGCCGCCGCGGCAGCCCGCTCACGTGCAAGTGGGTCCGGGTAGAGTCCCGAGTCCGTATGCGGCAGATGCTTTGGAATTGTTCGCTTCCATGCAGGAAATAACTTAGAGTTAGAAAGTGACAATCATAGGTAAGTCCGTAAGAAGAAAATGGAAAGTGTACCTTCACTAGGGAGGACCGGGAGGAGTGAGTTTAGGCCCCTTCGAAGGAAGGCGACCTCGATGTCATTCCCCAGGAAGAACTTATGCCGATTAGTTTCATCGTCTAATAGTATTGGGGGTTGATACACCTCCTCGCTCTTCTGCTGGGGGGAGAAGGGAATGTTGCCCAGGTCACCCTTGATAAAGACGACCTTGGAAACCCAGTTGTGGTTCTTATTCGCAGTCTCACGAACCTTGATATTCCATCCCATTAAAAAGGCGACCCCATCACTGGTTGAGTGGTAGGTGAAAAGCTTGTGGAAGACGACGAGATTGAATTCAATCCGCTCTCGGTGGAAGAAGCATGCAAATTTGACCATCATGGCGATCGCATTTGGGTTCAGTTATGCGGGCACCGCACCGAAATACTTATGGATCTGGAGGATTTCTTGCCAGATGGGCAAGCGCAACCACACCTCGAAGTGTGAGATGGGGAAGGCGAGCTTGTCCCGAAAGAAGGTGTTAATGGTCTCTCCCTCTCCAGGTCGGCGTGCCTCATAGCCAGGGGGCACGCACTCAGCTTTGAAGTTGGTGAGCTTGCACTCAGTGGTATTTCCTTCGAATAAAAGGTAATCGGCAAATTATCGGGTGCACTTGGACCTCCCTTCGCCTTAAGGTCGCGTCTTGTCCATGTTAGTGTTAGCTGTCTAGTGTCATTTCATACACATACTGATGTGTCATCAGTACGTCTTGGTTGAAGCATGAACACTACACTCATAGCATGATACGAAGTATACGGGGCATATTATGTAGTATGGGATGCATAATATGTGTTTGTATATGTATCCACCATAGGTGGCAACATGTGATGCTTTTGTAGTATGGGATGCATAACCATCATCACATGGGTTCCCATTAGCACATTGTACTTTTTCGTTAAATGCGATATTATGTAGTATGGGATGCATAATATTTCATGTGTACGCCACTCATAATAAGTATTAAGGCCCTTTTTAGAATGCATAGCACATCATGCATAGCCATCAAGATGCAAGGCCATTGCGGTGTGAAACCACTCCCTGAGATGCAAGGCCATTGCGGTGCTTTTCATCCGGCTAGTTTTCCATGGCTCCAAAGTGATCGTCAAGGGTAACGATCTTTCTTCCTTGGACATGTGAAGTCATTAATTTTGAATATGCATGGGTTTCCTCCACCAAAAGGTGGCTGATTGAGGGATTCTTTTGCGTTGATTCTGGAGATCCCCAAGATGTCTTGCATGTAGATCCAGAAACGTGAAGTACGAAATAGGCATACTGTGTGAAACCCATATGGACATGTTAGTCTGGATTGGTGATGTTTTATTTTGCACACCGGAGAAGACTCCGTGTATCAATGATTATGTTTGCGGATTTGGTGGGTTGTGCCTGTAAAGTATAGTAGCAGGAAGTACTGGAGTCAAAGTCCAGTAAAGTACCCGCAAAGTGCTTGTGTTGTATGCTATGAAAGATTAGTGTTTTTGGTACTACAGATAGCTGCAGGGATTGCTGGATGGTTGATCCTGATAAGGTAGGGCTACAGATGGAAAGTGTGTTCTGTTGCTAATGCCGGGCGAGAGTGAGTATCGCTGGCGATGGCTCCTAGCTAACCTGTGATTGTGAAGCCAGTCCTTTGGGGACAGTGTGGTTATTTGTGAGCTTTTGAGCTCTTGAAAAGGCTTCATGATGAACGAACAAGGGGATGCCGACCCGCGTTAGTCTAGTCAATGAACTAACGATTTGCGCATCGCTACCAGATGGTGCGCATAGGCCCAAGACTCTCATTCTGCGTTTCTGTCGAATGCTAGGCGCCCAGACACTCATGGCGGACAACCTGAATGCGGATACAGTTCAGCCCTAAACCCTAAACCCTAAACCCTAAACCCTAAACCCTAAACCCTGGCCTGAGAATGAGTTGGCCAGGGCATCTCAGGGAGACCTTTCCATCTCCAAGTACTTCTTAAAGATGAAGAGCTTGTGTGCTGAGCTGTCGCCACTGGATCCTGATGAGCCTATCTCTGAGGCTAAGATGAAAAAGCACATAATTCGCGGCTTGCGGAAGGAGTATGTGGCCTTTGTGACATCTGTTCAAGGGTGGGCTACTCAGTCGTCTTTGCTGGAGCTGGAGAATCTGCTTGCATCACAGGAAAGCTTGGCAAGGCAGATGGCTGGAGTGAACCTGAATCAGGAAGGCAGCGAAGCTCTCTTCTCAGGCGAGAAGAAAATATGGGAAGGGAAGAAGAAGAAGAAGGTGCAGGCTGCTGGTGAGAAGGAGACTTCAACTTCATATCAGCCGGAGAGGAGCAATGCTCATAAGGACTGGAAGAAGAATTTGAAGTGCTACCGGTGTCATCAGCGAGGGCACTTCAAGCGGGACTGCAAGGTCAAACTGCAGGGGCATGCTGCGGGAAAGGAGGAAGCTTGCCCGAGAAGTGAAGAAGTAGAATGGGGCGGAGCTTTCATGACGGGCACTTGTGTCCGAGCCTTGTCTGCTGAGGACTTCAACGGTGAGTGGATCGTGGACTTCGGGTGTGGTCATCACCTCACCGGAGACAAGTCGAATTTCACCTCCATGCAGGCTTACTCAGGTAATGAAGCTATTATCACTGCTGATAATACTGTTTATGCAGTAGAGAAAGAGGGGGTCGTGTCTTTGGGTAGTGATCAGGGGCCACTCACGTTAAGGAGTGTGTATCACATGTCGGGCATGAAGAAAAACCTCTTCTCGGTGACCAATGCGGTGGACGCTGGTTATCACGTTCTGTTTGGGCCAACAGTCGTGAGGTTCCTTCGCAACGTATCAGCGGTGAAGGCTGATGTTGCTCATGTAGGGAGGAGGGTGAAGAACTTGTTTGTTCTTGCCACCAATTCTTATGTTGATCGTATGAGGGCCAATGATAGCGCTACTATCTGGCATGAGAGGCTGGGGCATGTTGGCATGGACAAGCTGAAGGTAACGGCGAGTAGAAGTCTGGTGAAGGGGCTGCCTAAGTTGTCTTCCTTTGGTGATGGGCATGTTTGCGCGGGCTGTCAATACGGTAAGGCACATCGCCTTCCGTTTGATAAATCACAAAAAAAGGAGCAAGAAACCATTGGAGTGCATTCATGGCGACCTGATCGGACCGACGGTTTCTGCCAGCCTTGGTGGAAGCAGATACATACTTGTCTTGGTTGATGACTACTCAAGGTATACTTGGGTGTACTTCTTAAAGGAGAAGTCAGAAGCCTTCCGTTTTTTTGTGGAGTTTAAGGAGTTGGTAGAAGGCCGGCTTGGCTTGCGGATTAAGAAGCTTAGAACTGATAACGGGGGTGAATTTGTTTCCTCCGAGTTTTCTAACTTCTGCGGGAAGCATGGGATCCAAAGAGAGCTTACTTGTTCTCACACTCCATAACAAAATGGGGTAGCGGAGCGGAAGATCCGTCATCTGACGGAGACCTGCAAATGCTGGCTTCATGCGAAAGATATCCCAAGGTCCTTTTGGGCGGAGGGGATGTCTTGTGCTGCTTACGTCATCAACCGGATGCCACTCAACCCTATCAACATGAAGACTCCTATTGAGCTGTTGCTAAAGGAGAAGCCGAGTGTTGGACACCTTCGGGTGTTCGGTTCAACTTGCTACGTGCATGTCCCGGACGCTTCACGGACTAAGCTGGATGCGAAGGCAAGGAAGCTTGTCTTTGTTGGCTACGATGAGCGGAAGAAGGGATGGAAATGCATGGACCCTATGACGAAGAAGTTCGTGGTGTCAAGAGACGTTGTCTTTGACGAGCTGACGTCATATGGAGGTAGCTCGGTTGAGCTAACCGGAAGTAGCAAGGTTGATGAAGCACCGGTGGCGGCTGCTGAAGGCTTGGAAGAGGAGCTTGCTGTTTCACCAGCAGCTCCTGTTGCTTCTCACTCCGAGGCTGATCCTTCTGGCTCAGGAAGCAGGGGGAGCACTGCTCAATGCTTGCCCCAGGTAGGAGTTGAGCCCGAAGAAGCAACGGTAGCAGTGAGCAAGGAGCCGACCCTTCGGAGATCGAAGAGGGTTGTTAAGCCACCGGCTCGGTACTGTGATGGGAATGCAGTGAGCTTTGTCTCCTGCTTCTTTGCAGGTCCTCTGGATGAGCGAGAGCTTGCAACCTTCAAGGAGGCCACTGGAGTGAAGGAGTGGGAAGGTGCCATGAAAGAAGAGATTGATGCTCTGAAGAAGAATGAAACCTGGGACCTTGTGCCTAAGGTTGATGGCATTACTCCGGTTACTTGCAAGTGGGTGTATAAGTTGAAGAAGAAGGCTGATGGGAGCATTGATAGGTTCAAGGCTCGCCTGGTCGCTAGAGGATTCTCACAGCAGTATGGAGAAGACTATGAGGAGACATTCAATCCAGTTGCGAAGATGACTTCAGTAAGAGTGGTGATCGTCTTGGCTGCTAGCAAGGGATGGAGGTTGTGGCAACTCGATGTGAAGAATGCCTTTCTTTACAGAGAGATTGACAAGGACATCGTCATGGATAAGCCGCTTGGTTTTGTCTCTGAAAAGCATCCGGACTATGTCTGTAAACTCAGGAAGGCTCTCTGTGGGTTGAAGCAAGCTCCTAGAGCGTGGTATGGGAAGATTGCAGAGTACTTGCAATTCTGTGGATACCTTGCTTCCAACTCGGATTCAAGCTTCTTCGTCAAGAAGAAGGGGGAGCTACAAGTCTTGGTCCTGCTGTATGTGGATGACATGATCATCACAGGGAATTCGGATTGGGAAGTAGCAAGGCTCAGGGCTGAGCTTGCTATACGCTTTGAGATGAAAGACTTGGGAGAGTTGCATCACTTTCTCGGTCTGGAAGTGGAGAGGAAGGAGTGCGGGGTTCTCATTTGCCAGAAAGGATATGATGATCGCATTGTGAAGCGGTTCGGCATGGGCGAAGGGAAGAAGTGCTCTACTCCACTGGAACCTGGGCTGAAGCTTCGACGAGATGAGGGAAGGGTTCTTCATGATCCCTTGGTGTTCAGGGATCTTGTTGGGAGCTTGATTTACCTGACGATTACAAGGCCGGACATTGCTTTTGTTGTTGGCCGAGTAAGTCGGTATATGGCTAACCAAGGCAATCTCATCTAGTGGCGGCGAAGGGTATTCTGAAGTATGTCAAGGTGACTTCTGACATGGGACTCCTCTATGGAAGGGACTCAGAATTTGCATTGCTTGGGTACACGGATGATGACTATGGCGGTGATTCGGATGATCGGAGGTCTACTTCAGGTTATGTGTTCACTTGCAGTTCAGCTAGCATCTCGTGGTGTAGCAAGAAGCAGGACTCTGTGTCAGTCTCAACTACAGAGGCAGAGTATAAGTCTTCGGCCTTGGCTGCTCGGTAAGCCATCTGGTTGAGGAGGCTTATAGAGGACGTTCATGAAGAAGTGCATGGGCCTACTTTACTCCGGGGTGACAACGAGAGTGCTCTCAAACTGGTTAACAATCCAGTGTGTCACGCCGGGACCAAGCAAATAGAGATTGATCACCACTTCATCAGGGAGAAGGTGTTGGAGGGATCTCTGTTAGTCAGGCATGTACGGAGTGAAGATAATCTTGCTGACATCTTCACGAAGCCACTGTGGAAGGGGCCCTTTGAGCGCTTGCGCAGCTTGCTGGGCTTGGTCACCACTTCCCACTTCAAGGGGGAGTGTTGAAATTTGTGAAGTGGAAGTGGTTGACGGGACAGGCCGGGCGGACTGGGCGGACTGTTGTGTGCGGCCTGGTGGAAAGTCTAGTGGAAGCCGGCTGTTCTTCTGAGCGTATTGCACGGGTGAAGTCCGCGGACTATGCCTCCTGAGCGGATAGAGGCTTGCGGACTGGTGATTTCCTCAGTGGCCGCATTGCAAGCCTGTGTTGTTTGGCGGTTTGGCTCATGTCCGCGGGAAGCTTGCGGACTAGTGTGTCCGCGGTTTGGGCTTTTGCGGACTGGGCTTTGAGCGTGGATGAAGCCTTGTCGAGCTCTGGTATTACAGCAGGTGTTTTGCTGCAGAGGTCTTTGGCGGACGGATGTTTGGAGTCTGGGAGGAGGCTACTACGATGGGGCAGGTGTGCGAGTAGCTCGCGGACTGCTGGCGGTCTGTGTGCTTGGATGTTTGGCGGACGGAGTTTGTGTCTGCCATGCTCGCATTGGCCTTTGATGGCTTTTGGGTTTGGTCACACTCTGTGCCAAGACCATGGTGTCCGCCGTGTCCGCCAAGTCCGCTGTTGACCGGGCGGACTGTTGCTATCTGCCTTTGGTCGTGGACTTGTGGCGGATTGAGGCGTGAGTCTTGCGGACTGCCTCGGTTTGTGCGGACAGCCATTGAAGGGGGTTGCTGTCCTGAAGTGGTCGGAGGCTTTGTGGGCTGATGCCTTGTCCGTATAGCTTTGGCGGACTGGAGAGGGTTCGCCAATGTTGCCTTGCTCCTGGCGGTTTTCCTTGGTATCCGGCTAAGTCCTTGCAGACTCGGCGGACGGTGTTTTGCTATCGCGCGGGCTAGGGCGGTGTCGCTATCTCTAGGGCGGTGACCACACTCCTCATCTCGCCTATAAATAGGACCCCCCTAGCACATCTACAGTAACTTGAGTGAACAGTAAGTTGGGTTGGGCAAGGATCTGCGGTCTCAGTTTGTCTATCCATGTGTATTGATTCAGGGCTGACGGTTTACTGTGTGCAGGTCGCGCGGGTAGCTTCAAGGTGCCAGGAGTTTGTCTTTGACTTCGGTCAAGTACTTGGAAGTTGTGCGGTCTCCGCAGATTCAGCAGGAGGTCGCTCTGCGGCTTGTCAACTCTGTTTCAACTTTGCCAGCTTCAATAACCTGTCCGCCGGCTTTAGGCGGGTAGGGGGTGTTCCTCAGTTTAGCTTCAGCAGGAGATGAATAACGGCGTGTCAGCGCGGCCACGCGGCTTCGCCGGACTCCGTGGCTATTCGGAGGATTGCAGCTTAAGTTCGGTCGATCTCAGCAGACTCGGCGACCTCGGCGACCTCGGCGGTCTCGGCGGACTCCGGTGTTGTCCGCCCGGCTTGGTTTTGGTGTTTTCTGTTTACAGCTGTTATACTAGCGAAATCATGTGTCGCTATGTATGCCTCGTGTTGTAAAGAAGTGAATGAATAAAAGATCTGCTTGTGCTTCCATTATTTGTTGGGATTAACCTTGTTCCTTGGTTTTCCGCTGGTTCAACGTGAGAACTGGGTAGTGCCGAAGATATTAATTTGGCGTTTGGGCTACCTTGCTGACCACGTTGAGAAAATTTTAATAGCAGCTCCAAGCCTTCCCACCACAACCTAGCATCACCGTCCAGAAGGAACGTAGCTATAATGGTCATCTGCCACTCCTCCGTCTTTGTTGCTGTCAAGACTCTCTTTATCCGGGAGAGCCAATCTTCAGCTTGAGATGGGGTTCCCAACCCCGAGAACACTGGAGGATTAAAGCTCATAACATGCTTGAGCTGTCTTTCAGTTGCTCGCCTCGGCACCAAAGGCTCCACTACTACCTGCTCCACTCTTCTCGGCTCAACCTCTAGAAGAGGTACCTGCTCTATTGCAGGAGCGGGCTGCTGCATTTGCCTTGCAGGTTGTGTATTGATCATGACAAACACTGCTTCGGCCACCAATTGTATGGTCTCACCCGATGGAGGTGTTGCAGGAGCATCATTTGGTGCACTACTAGCCTCAGAAACTCGGCGATCCGACGGCCCAGCACTGCTTCTGCTCACCTATAGTAGTACAAAACACCGTTAAGTGACCAAACAAAATTATAAAACGCAATTATAGGAACGTGTAAGTTCCTCAAACACGTGTATTTTTCATTCCTAAGTGGACATTCATGGGTTATTTTGCTGTTATAATGATGACTCACACACATGTGCTCACCACCCCTTAAAAGAATTCGCCCATGAATTCATGTTAAGCCTGACCGAAACCAGTAGTCTGATACCAAATTGTAACACCTCATATCTGTCGCATAGTATATAGCAGTAGGTCCGGTCGGGGCCCGACGCCATATACCACAGACAGACCGGGTGGTTACTCAATGGAAACCATCCAACCAATCCAACGTCCTACACAGAGCATTCTAGCAGAAGCAATTAAAATTGTTGCATTAATAAAGAACCCAAGACTAGCATGAATGTCCACTAATACGCCAAAAGGAATGAAGTACAAATACACAAGTACTGGCCTTATGGCCTTACAATTATTTTCCTCAAATTACATGTCTTCAAACCTCGGCACGTAGGCCGGCCATACAAGAATAAAAGAAAACACTAAGCATTAGGCCTTCAAGGGCCAGCACAGCAACTTGGGCGTTATCCCGCAATTTACCACTCGGCTCCGCAGCACCTGCAAGCACAATCCACCGCAACGGTGGCAAACCAAAGCAACGGTCAACAATGCTGACCAAATTATAACGATCCCTCCCCCAACTCGGGGCGGCGATGCTCATTCTCTGCACTTTATTAGCATAACCAAGCAGTATATATACATTTCATCACAAGCGTTGGCACGCACGGCCACACGCCCCGTGCACTCAGGGCACATTCTCGGTGAACCGCTCAATGTTATGTCAATTAAAGCCATAGAGATTTCGGTCCCCCCACCGTACTTTGACGGCCAAACTATGAGCATTTGTCTTTCAGGCATTGGTCACTTCATTTTAATCCATAGACCGCCTAAGACCCTCATCTATGCCAACGGCTCCAACCGGTCGACATAGAACGGGTACGGTTCCGCCTAACCCGTGCTCACATCGCAACGACAATTTAAGCCATATGCACGGGTCAAACTTCTCCGAGTCTCGTTTCCGTTACACACTTCACATAACCCGGTTATGTTCAAGTTGGCTACCAGGCCACCATGTTGGCAGAATCACGCATCTGCCCAGTTTTCCGGGTGCACCTTGAAGTTAATCCCTAAGGCTCCCTGTTTCAATCTACCACGTAGAAAACCCGAAAAACAACCATTCGCATGGAGTCTTCTCCGTCCATTATGCAATGCAACATCACAGATCCAGACCAACTTGTCCGAGTAGGCTTCACACATCATACCTATGTCCGTTCTCGATTACGGACTCTACATGTACACAACGGGGACTATTCATGTCTACCCGAAGGAACGCCTCAAACTCACCGCAAACTCGCGAGAGCGGGCTTCCCTATGCACAAGAAGTAGAGCTTCACATGCTCAAGTAGAGAATCGTTACCCTAGCATTTTTCCTTGGCGCCATGGAAATGTAAGCGGATGAAAAGCATCGCACTCTCCTTGCCTCCGTAGATCCGAAGTCGGTTCGCGATTTGGAGCTCCGAAGCTCCTCCGGTGACCGGATCTAAGCTTCTTCTTCCTCTTTTTCTCTACCCTCTCTCTAGGATTTAGAAAGAGAATACCCAAGTGAAATGAGGGTTTTCCAAGTCTAATCCCGGGTATATCCCATTAGGAATAACCCTCAACCGTCGGATCCCAAAGTAAAGAAACGAACGGCCACGATTCGGGCCTAAAATGCAAAATCTGGGCCGAACACGGCCTGTGTCACGCCCGTGTCCAGGGTCGGGTCCCCTATTCGCCGTCGAAATCGACGCGTCTTGAAAATTACACGGGCACCCGACACGCCCGTGTTTGACCTGACACGCCCATGTCATCCAGTACACGGTCGTGTTCCCAGCCGTGTTCCTCCATCGACATAGACCAGCAGCGACCCGAGACACATACGGGTATTGTATACGCCCGTGTCCCATTTGACACGGCTGTGTCACCACTGAACATGCCTAGGCTTCCAGGCCGTGTTTCACCTGTGAATAAAATCGGCCCACCACCCGAGAAGGACACAGCCTGTGACACGCCCGTGTCTCAGGCCGTGTTCGCCGCTCGATGATCGTCGTCTCCAAATTTCGTTGTCCACACGACCAGGTTGACGACCCAAGCTCGACATGCCCTAGGACATGCCCGTGTCCGAGGTCGTGTGCCCTCTGCCAAATTCCAAACTTGGCTTAAAACGCCTCCCGTCGCTCTTTTGAGTTTCGGGGCGTTACATCTATAGTCGTTATTTTCTAACATAATACATGTGCTCCTATCAATGAAAAATTAGAAGTAATGCCTAAAACGAGTTCGCTATTTTTAACAAAAAATAATGAATTCTTTAAAACTTAACCCCGACTATTTAAATTTTTCAATCAATAATTAACAAACGAATAGTAAACAAAGAATTAATAAAATTCACATATAAATAAACTCAAAACAAAATTTTTGGATAGCAAAAAAATTAAGAATGGTATATTTGATTTATTTGTTTCAAAACATTTTTTTTGTATTTTAGAGTTTTTATCATTATTTTTTGTGTTTTTAATTTATTATCTTTTTTTTTTTTTTTGAGTTTTTGTTTTGTTTACTCAGTTTTTTTGAATTTTTGATTTATCTTATTTTTTTAAAAAAATTATTGTTATATACATACGGAAAAAAAATAATATGAAATATATATATTTTTTTGAACTATATTTTTTCTTTTCTAATTTTTTGGATTTTTTTTTTATTATTATATGCAAATATTTACAAAATAAGAAAAGAGAAGAACGTTAATTACAAAGAAAAGAAAGAAAGGAAGAGGGGAAGGGGAGAAAAGAACAAAAATATTTACAAAAAAATATTTACAAAATAAAACTAAATATTTTTTGGAATTTTTGTTTTTATAATTTTTTGGAATTTGTGTTTTATAATTTTTTGGATTTTTGTTTAAAAGAAAGGAAAAAAAAATTGGATTTTTGTTTAAAGAAAGGAAAATTTTTTTTTTGAATTTTTTTCATTTTAAATTTTTTTTGTTTTGTTTTTTTGTTATATATTTTTTTGGATTTTTGAAATGTTGAAAGTAGAAGTGCAGTGCAGAAAATAGAAGTGCGAAAAACTAAAGCGAGAAAACACCACCATACTTAAGTCCAACATTATCCCCAATGTTGTAATGTAAGTATGCGGAACAAACAGGAAAGGCAATATGTACAAGAAAAAAAAAGAGAGGGGGCTAGAAGCTTCCCTAAAACGCGTTCGGGGAGGTCCATCAGAAACCCTGCGTATCGATCTGTTTTGGATCGATCACCTCCTTTCCGCTACGGAGGGTTATAGCGTTGTCGTTCTCCCGCGGATTGGGCTCCGTGTTTCCCGGCAGTGCCCCGAGCGCGCTCTCGGACATCATCCTCGCCAGTTGTCCAACATGTTGTTCAAGGTATTTTAGCGATCTGGTGATGTTACAGATATTTGATTCGTTGGACGTTATATATTTAGAAAAATTCTCCTCCATCGGGGAGGGTTTTGGAAGAGGGGGAGGCTGCAGAAATCCGGGCGCAAGATAAATAGGTGGGCGCTGCGCATTGTTCGGGTTGCTCCAAGAAAAATTGGGGTGATTCCTCCAACCCGGAATATAGTTATTACTATAAGGGTTGTTGTTGGGGTTGAATGAAGGACGACCCAAATTTCCTACGAAGTCCACGAACTCTTCAGCCACGCAGACGTTAGGGGGAATAAAACAAGGCGGAGTGGAGGAGCCAGCAGACATCTCTGCCACCTACTTTGTTAACCTTTCAACTTGAAGGGTTAAGAGAGCAATGACATCCACTTCAAAAAGACCGGCCGCCGGCTTTGGGCATTCCCGCAGGACGTTCCATTGGTAGGCATTCATAGCCATTTCTTCAAATAAAGCCTGGGCGGCCTCGGGGGTTTTGTTATTCAAGGTACCCCCGGCAGCCGCGTCAATCATTTGACGCGTATGAAAGTTAAGTCCATTGCAAAAAAATTGTACCTGCAACCACATTGGCAGCGCGTGGTGCGGGCACCGGCGGAGGAACTCCTTAAACCGTTCCCAAGTCTCATATAGAGACTCAGGATCGTTTTGCACAAACAAAGAAATGTCCGCTCGCAACTTTGCAGTTTTTGCGGGCGGAAAGTACTTCGTCAGGAACCGCTCCGTCAAATCAGCCCACGTGGCGATACATCCTCGCGGTAGGGAATTCAACCACGCCTTGGCTTTGGACTTTAGGGAAAAAGGAAATAGGCGCAAGCGAATGACGTCATCAGTGACGCCATTAATCTTGAAGGTGTCGCATATTTTCAAAAAATTGGACAAGTGGACATTCAGGTCCTCATCCGGCAGTCCATCTAACTGCACGGCGTTTTGGACCATTTGAATGACACTTGATTTTATTTCGAAATTATTATTCGCCACCGTAGAGTGAACAATACTAGACCCAGTATCATCCAGGTTAGGTCGGGCGTAATAAGAAATAGTACGTTCGGCCGCCGGGGCAGGGTTAGGGGCGGACATAACTACGACAGAGGGTTCTCCGATAGATTCTTTGGGGTCTCAAGAAGGAATTCGGCGTTGAGAACGGATACGCGCAATGGAGCGTTCGATCTCAGGGTCGAAGTCAAAATCTTCAGACTCTGAGGGTTGTCCACGGGTCATACACCCAAAATAAAAAAATACAAAAGAAACTCTACTTTTTTTTATTTTATTTAAAATAAAATTGTTTTTTTATAAAAAATACGTAAAAGTAATAGACTCCGGAATTCAGAATAACAACTCAAGAGATTCCCCGGCAACGGTGCCAAAAACTTGATGGCCCGCGAACAGACTCTTATGTGGGTGGTTGGTTCGATGAGTTGTACGTCGCAGGCTTACTAGAGGAGGCAAGTGCACCTATCGCAAGTAGTACTCGATATTCGGGAGAATACCAAGGTTGTATTATTCTCGAGGTCGGGTTGATTATTCCTACTCCTGCAGGAGGACTTTATTTTACTGAAAGTAAGGTGGAGATTTTAATTAACTAAAGATGGAAAAAAATAAAAGAAGAGCGAAAATGATTTAGAAATTTCGATGAAGGGTTAACGCTTGGCACCGAATCGGATTAAGACTAAAATAACTTTTAATAATTATTGAACTTAGTTTTCAAATTAATAAAAGGCAACTTGGCCGTTGAGGTTCCATAAATATGAGCGCACTTATCTCTTGGAATATTGCTCACCTGAATGCTAAGACTATTCGGCCAAACGTTAGTCCGTCTAAGGATTCCTCTTAACGCCGCTTTACGCTAAGAACCCCGTTATTGGGTTGGCAACCCAATCCAGAAGAATTATGCTTGTCCTCTCTTGAGGGTATGCACGCAACTCTCTTTACTCAGGGGTGATCTGTCCATACGCACGGTGTAACGACCCTCGGCCCGAGCTCAGAGGCCCACAGGCTTGTCTCGTTCAAGAGATCATTACCGGGCTGCATCCCAAGCACCCCAAAGCCTCTCCGCGCCTGTTTCTCGGCTGCGGTGCATTGTTGAGGCCAGGTCTTGAACCCGCAACCCCCTTGATAGGCAACCTTCAACAGTTCCTATCACCAACTAAGCTGCAGCTCAGTTGGTGATAGGAACTGTTGAAGGTTGCCTATCAAGGGGGTTGCGGGTTCAAGACCTGGCCTCAACAATGCACCGCGGCCGAGAAACAGGCGCGGAGAGGCTTTGGGGTGCTTGGGCTGCAGCCTCGCTAACGATGTCTTGAACGAGACAAGCCTGTGGGCCTCTGAGCTCGGGCCGAGGGTCGTTACACACGGCCTCTCGGCAAGCTAGCCTATGAATAACGGAAATAGGGCCCACACATCGATATGTGGTCCTACGCGTCGTTAACCCGGGGTAAACCTTAAGTCCTAAAGTTAAAGTGAAAATAAAGAACTTTAATTATTTCAAATCATTTTATATGTCCCAATGCTCTTCGATGCCGAGGCTAATAACGATTAGCCACACATAGGTATGGGGACGGCTTTATAATTTGATGAGGCACGAGTTCGTAGCTAAGCACTAAAGGGTTATAAGAAGAAGACATAAAAATAACAAACATTTAGAAAACTTGAAAAGTTAGCTGAAACGAGAACTCACGCACACTTCAAATTATAAATAAAACAGAAACTAAGTTAAAAAAAGAAAATTACAAGTCCTACTTAAACGAGTAGGCGGGAAATAAAGGCACGTCATTTAACTCTTAAAGAGTAGGCAGAAATAAATGCGCACACGCACGCACTCGACATGAAATAAACACACACACTCACTCTACTGAAAATGAAAATGCGCACACTTGCATAAATGAAAAATGCACAAACACTGCAAAAAAAGAAAAACACACGCACGCACTCTACATAAATTGAAAGAAAGCAATAAAGTTATCCCCTACACACACACGCACTCTACATAATTGAAAGAAAGCGATAAAATAAAGCATTAAAATTTATCTCCTACACTCACACACTCTACATAATTGAAATAAAGCATTAAAAATTATACTCATACACTCACACACACATCATGAAAATTAAAAGAACAAAATGAAAATTATACTCATATACTCGTACACACAAATTAAAAACAAAATGAAAGTTACCTAAAAATTTAAACAACTACTTTTTTATACTTAGATTTTTCCAAAAACACATAAAAAGAACAAATAAAAATAAAAAGAACAAAAAGTTTTTCAAAACAAAGCAAAAACTAAAGCCTTTCAAGACTTAAAATTACAACTTTTTCATTTTTAGGATTTCATAAAAGTGATAAAAAAAGGTGAAAAGAAAGTGAAAGGAACAAAAAGGTTTTACAATCCTACAAAAAAACTAAGTAAAAAAAATATCAAAATCACTTTTAAAACCTCTTTTATAAATTCTTAAGGATGAAAACATAAAACTCTAAAAAAATCATGGAGAAAAAGGAGAAAAAGTTAACACAATATTTCATTTTGAAATAAAATCTATACCAAAACCTAACATGGAGACAAACCAAAAAAACATAAGAACTAAACAACTTACACTCATACACACACACACACACACACACACACACACACACTTTTCATAAAGAGAAGAACAAAGAAATACAAAGGGATAAAATGAGAAAGAGATAAGCCACCCAAATGAATTTTTCATGCCTTGTAGGGAGAGAAAATCTAACATTTTTATTATCATATTCAAACTATTACAAAGCTAAAGCTAAAGCAAAAAAACAAACATGAAAGGGAGGGGAGAGATGATTTGTTCTCGAGATGCAGAGTATTTTTATCGAGACCCAGAGTATTTTTCTCGAGAGCCAGACATTTGTTCTCGAGATGATTATTGTTCTCGAGTACCAGAATGTTTCTTCTCGAGAACAAAAGTATATTTTTCTCGAGTACTTCTTTCCATCTCGACACTGTAGATTTCCACCTCCATATATTTTTCTAAGTGTTTTTCTCGAGATCCTCATTATTCTTCTCGAGAATCAGTAAGCTTCTTCTCGAGTACTATCCTTTGTTCGAAAACACCCGTACTATTTTTCTGAAATCTTCTAAGTCCAGACAGACGTGTATTTCAAATGTCATTAGTGCATGATTGGTCCACGTGGCTATCACTAATTACGATTATGACCGTTAGGCAAGTCCTATAAAAGGTCTTGTCATTTTCGACCAACCCTGAGAAGAATAACAAGCTGCTGCAAGATTTTCCAAGTTTTTCTGAATCCCTAATTTTCTTTCCATAATCGAAAGCGCCGCTCTTCATCGCCATTCTTGCTGACATGCTTCCGATCCAGATCGATTCAGAGAAGTTGATTCAGAGATCAAGTCATTCTATAATCTACAGATTCAATACTCTATCTTGCTGAGTCCAGAGAATTTCAGATCCAGAGATCTTGCCGATTTTTCTTCAACTATTTCTGATAAAGCCGAACAGTTCAAGGAAGAAGAACAGGAAGAAGTTTTCCAGATCTGAGATCAAATCACTATTTGTATTTGTTTATTTCAATCTATTCTTGTAGGAGATCTTTCTCCGAGTCATAGGAGCTTTTTTCTCCGAGTTCTTATAGGAAGTTTTATCTTCTGAGTGTAGATCCAGTTTTTGGGATTGAGTTGTAGGAACGTTGTTCCGAGGTGTAGGATTGTTCTCTATATGAGATTAGTGGAGTATCCGAGTCTAGTGCATTGCTAGATTGGTGAGTGGAAAGTGGATGTACCTAAGGTTGGGGAACCACTATAATTCTTGGTGTCGTCTGTGATTGCTTGGTTAATTTTTTGTGCATCACTCGTTAATTTTTTATTCCGCAAAAAGATGCACAACTTGTAACGCCCCAAAACTCAAAAGAGCGACGGGGGATGTTTTGGACCAGTTTTTGGTTCTGGTAGGAGGCACACGGCCGGGGACACGGGCGTGTCCCAGGGCATGTCGACCCGTGTCGACACTCAGCCAACGAAGTCGACACTCTGCGCTCGACGAAGTGTCGAGACATGGCACACGGCCAGCAACACGGGAGTTTCGCAGGGCCTGTCGACCCGTGTCGACACTCATCCCGTAGAGTCGACGAACTTTGCTCGACGATGTGTCGAGACAAGGCACACGGCCTAGGACACGGGCATGTCCAAGGCCGCGTCGTTAGGTCGACGATCTTCGCTCGATGAAGTGTCGAGTGTCAAGACCGTGTACACGGCCTGGAGCCCAGGCGTGTTGAGGTAGACACGGGCAAGGACACGGGCGTTTCCTAGAACCCGTGCAGTGTTCGGGTTGTTTTCGGGGAAAATCGACGGGGGTACACAGCCGGCCACACGGCCGTGTCAGGTGGAACACGGGCGTGTCAGGTCGAACACGGGGGTGTTCGATGCCCGTGTGTTATTCCAGGCGAGTCGAGTTTGATGGCGAATGAGGCACACGGCCCTGGACACGGGCGTGTGCCAGGCCGTGTGCGGTCCAGATTGGGCATTTCAGTCCAGAATCAAAGCCGTTCGTTTCTTTAATTGGTGATCCAACGGCTGGGGGTTGGTCCTGAAGGGATATACCCGGGATTGGGCCTTAGAAACCCTCACTTTTCATGAGTGGTTATCTTTCTAAAGCTTAGAGAGCGAGGAGAGCCAAGGAAGGAAGAAGGAGCTAGATCCGACAATTGGAGGAGCTTCGAAGCTCCAAATCGCGAGCCGACTCCGGATCCACAGAGGCAAAGCTAGTGCGGTGCTTTTCATCCGCTTACTTTTCCATGGCGCTAAAGAAGGACACAAGGGTAACGATTCTCTTCTTGAGCATGAGTAGCTCTCCTTCTTTGCATAGGAAGCCCACTCTCACGAGTTTGCGTTGAGTTGGAGGCGTTCCTTCGGGTAGATATGTGAAGTCCCCGTTGTTTAGTGTCTGTAAGCGAGAACGGACATAGGCATGATGTGTGAAGCCTACCCGGACATGTTGGTATGGATCGGTGATGTTGCATTGCATAAATGCCGGAGAAGACTCCGCGCGATTGGTTGTTTTTCGGGTTTTCTACGTGGTAGATTGCAACAGGGAGCCTTGGGGATTAACCCAAAGGTGCACCCGGAAAACTGGGCGGATGCGTGATCTTGCCAACTTGGTGGCCTGAGAGCCAACTTGAACATAACCGGGTTATGTGAATTGTGATGGAAATGGGACTCGGGAGAAGTTTGACCCGCGCAAATGGCTTAAATTGTCGTTGCGATGTGAGCACGGGTTAGATGGAACCGTACCCATTCTATATCGTTCGGTTAAAGAGACCTAAGGGTACGTAGCACTTGTCATTGGCATAGATTAGGGTCTTCGGCGGTCTATGGCTTAAATTGTCGTGACCCAGGCAAAGAAGACAAAATGCTCCTAGGTTTGGCCGTCAAAGTGGCGGTGGTGAGTCCGGAATGTCTATGGCTTTAATTGACGTGACATCGACCGGTTCACCGAGAATGTGCCCTGAGAGCACGGGACGTGTGGCCGTGCGAGCCAACGTCTGTGATGAAATGAAAATATTATATTGCTCGCTTATGCTAATGAAATGCAGGGAAGGAGCATCACCGCCACGAGTTGGTGGCGGGATCGTTATAATTTGGTCAGCATTGCTAACCGTTGCCTTGTTTTTCCACCGTGCGGTGGTTTGTTGCTTGCAGGTGCTGCTGGACCAAGCGGTCAATAGCGGGCTAAATCCCAAGTTGCGAAGCCGGCCCTCGAAGGCCTAATTGGAGTGTTTACTGTTTTATTCATGTATGACCGGCCTGCGTGCCATGGTTTGTAAAACATGTAATATCAAGTGAACCATTTTTTAAGGCCTTAAGGCTTGTACTGGTGTATGTATAACATTCCTATTTAGTATTAGTGGACATTCATGCTTTAGTGCTGGGTTATTTATTGCAATGTATTTAAACTGTTTCCGCTATAATGCTCTGTGTAGGACATGATGATTGGTTGGATGGTTTCCATGAGTAACCACCATGTCTGTCTGTAGTGTATGGCGTCGGGCCCCGACCGGACCTACTACTATATGCTATGCGACGGATAGGGGGTGTTACAATTTGGTATCAGACTACTGGTTTTGGTCGGGCTCAAAATGAATTCGTGGACGAATTCTTTTTAAGGGGAGGTGAGCACATTGTGTGCGTCATCGTTATAACTATAAAAGAACCCATGAATGTCCACTTAGGAATGAACATACACGTGTTTGAGGAACCTGCGTGTTCCTATAATTGCTGTTTGCAATTTTATTTTGTCGCTTAATGGTGTTTTGTACCACTATAGGTGACCAGAAGTAGTGTTGGGCCATCGGAACAACGAGTTTCTGAGGCTAGCAGTGCACCAGATGTTGCTCCTGTAACACCTCTATCGGCTGAGAACATACGCTTGGTGGCCGAAGCAGTGTTGGCCGTGATAAATGAGCAGCCTGCAAGGCAAACGCAGAAGCCCGCTCCTGCGATGGAGCAGGTACCGCTGCAAGAGACTGAGCCGAGGAGAGTGGAACAAGTGGTAGTGGAACCGTTGGTGCCAAGGAGGGCAACTGAGAGGCAGCTTAAGCATGTAATGAGCTTTAACCCTCCAGTATTATCAGGGTTGGGAACCCCATCTCAAGCTGAAGACTTGCTCTCTAGGGTGAAGAGAGTCATGACAGCAACGAAGACGGAGGAGTGGCAAATGACCACCATTGCTACGTTCCTTCTGGACGGTGAAGCGAAAATGTGGTGGGAAGGATTGGAGCTGCACCTATTGAGAGGTAGGCAACTTGTTGATGTCTCGATGGAAGAGTTCTCGAGATTGTTCTTGGCTAGA
Source organism: Platanthera guangdongensis (assembly GCA_039583875.1). NCBI lineage: Eukaryota > Viridiplantae > Streptophyta > Magnoliopsida > Asparagales > Orchidaceae > Platanthera > Platanthera guangdongensis. The sequence continues at coordinate 80,507,883 of CM077155.1, read as the reverse complement.
TACCTCCCTTCGACGCAGAAGATAGCGTTGGAGAATGAGTTTCTGAAGTTGGTTCAGGGTGAGAGGAGTGTGGATGAATATCTCCACGAGTTTACTCGTTTGAGTCGATATGCTAGCTCCACTATTGTGGATGAGGAGCGGAAGACTAATCGCTTCTACGAAGGGTGGAGAGATGAGTTGAGATTACTACTCTCGGGGCCGATGACGCAGGGTTTCTTAACATTGGTCAACACTGCCCGGTCCTTAGAGAAGGACATGAAGAATGTACAATCAAAGAAAAGCTTGGGCGATAGGAAATCTGAATTCAAAGTGCCGACTACTTCAAAGTCCGGCTATCGGAGGTCTTTCAAGAAGCATAGGACTTCGGGTCCAGCTCCTTCTGGTGCTTCTGGGGCGACTACGAGTCGGACACTGGGTGCGTGTTTTACTTGTGGAAAGCCGGGGTATTTTGCCCGTGACTGTTGGAGCGGACATCCTAAGTCCGAGAGAAGGTCGGGAGTGACTTATGAAGAGAAGGGCAAGGCGGTGGAATCGACCGCGTCCCACTATGCTCCGGCCCAACCAAGGGTGTATAATCTTGGCCAACAGGAGGCCATCAAACAGGCTGATGTGGTGACAGGTACGGTTTAATTTATAGCAAGTCAATTCCTTTAAATACTTGTTATGCATATGTTACCTTACCACTGCTTGTTTAGGATTTGTTTTGATTTGTGAAAATCCGGCAAGAGCACTCTTCGATACGGGAGCTTCACACTCCTTCTTGTCCGAGGGATTTATATCACGCATCGGAGTCCCTTCTACGATGGTGATGGATAAGTTGGACGTGTTGTTGCCTAATGGGTGTTCGATGCGAGCTGATAGGATCTGCGATATTAAGATTCGTATTGGGAATCAGGAATTCGGTCTGCAAGCATCGTTACTTCCGTTGGTGGAGTTCGACGTCATATTTGGCATGGACTGGCTCTCGGAGCAGCAAGCCCATATCGATTGCGGTCGGAAGGAAGTCAAGTTGGGAGCTCGTCGTGAAACGACTTTTACGGGCTTAAAGTGGTCGAGCAAGACGTTGATGTCTGCTCTTCAGGTGGTGAAGGCGGTTCGTGCCGGTGCAGAACTGTTCTTTACACTAGTGGAGGCTGCGAAGCCGAAGCCCGCGTTGGATTGTATTTCAGTGGTATCGGAATAACCTGATGTGTTCCCCGCAGATCTTCCTGGAGCCCCGCCTCAGCAGGAGATAGATTTTACGATTGAGCAAGTGCCAGGTGCAAAGCCTGTGTCACGATCTCCTTATTGGCTAGCGCCTAAGGAAATGGCGGAGCTGAAAGTTCAACTGCAAGAGTTGTTGGAGCAAGGGTATATGCGCCCGCGTTCTTCGCCTTGGAGTGCACCGGTCCTCTTTGTTAAGAAGAAGGATGGAAGCTTGAGGCTATGTATTGACTATCGGGAGCTCAACAAGTTGACGGAGAAGAACAAGTACTCGATCCCCCGGATCGATGATCTTTATGATCAGTTGGTCGGGTCGACGGTGTACTCGAAGTTGGATCTCAAAGTTGGTTACTATCAGCTGCGAATAAGGGAGAGTGATATCCCGAAGACAGTGTTTAGTACGAGATACGGGCATTATGAGTTTACGGTCATGCCGTTTGGGCTGACTAATACGCCGCCAGTGTTCATGGATTTGATGAACAGGACTTTCAGGGAGTACTTGGACCATTTTGTGATCGTCTTCATCAACGATATTTTGGTGTACTCGCAAAGTGAGGAAGATCACTTCAAGCATCTTCATTTAGTTTTGGAGACGCTAAGGAGAAATCAAATGTATGCCAAGTTCTCAAAGTGCGAGTTTTGGTTGTCCTCAGTGGCGTTCCTCGGTCATATAGTGAGTGGAGAGGGTATTGCTATGGATCCGGCGAAGATTGTTGCGATATGGGAGTGGCCTGATCTTGCTACGGTAGCGGAAGTCCGGAGCTTTCTGGGACTTGCCGGCTATTATAGGCGCTTCATAGAGAACTTCTCACGGATAGCGCTACCTCTCACTACTTTGACGAGGAAGGAGCATAAGTTCGTTTGGACGCCGGAGTGCGCGCGAGCTTTTGAGGAGTTGAAGTGTCGGTTGACCACGGCGCCTGTGCTGAGTTCGCCATGTGGGACCGAAGGCTTTGAGATTTATAGTGATGCTTCAGGCAGCGGTTTGGGTTGCGTGCTACTGCAACACGGAAGTGTAATAGCTTATGGCTCGAGACAGCTGAAAGTGCATGAAAGGAACTATCTGGTCCATGACATGGAGTTAGCGGCCGTGATTTTTGCCTTGAAGTTGTGGAGACACTATTTTTACGGTGTGAAGATTGATATCTACATCGATCACATGAGCCTGAAATATCTGATTCATCAGAAGGATCAGAATATGAGGCAGTGTAGATGGATGGAGTTCCTGGGGGACTATACATTCAAGATCCACTACGTGCCTGGTAAAGGGAATGCGGTTGCGGAGGCGTTGAGTCGACGAGCCCCAGCTCAAGCCAATTGGCTATCGGTGCATGATGAGCGGTTGGTGCAGGAGTTGGAGGCGTTGGAGATTGTTTCTGTGGATTGGCAGTCAAGTGCTGAAGTAGTTCTGAATTGGACTGAAGTCCAATATGACCTGGCTGATCGTATTCGGCAGGCTTTGGATATGGATGCTCATATGAAGCAGCTCATGGTAGAGGCTCTGGATGGGTCAAATTCCCAATTCGCTGTGGAGGACGGATTGTTTTGGAAAGACAGTCGTCTGTGCGTCCCATGTGTGGGTAATTTGTGTGTGGAATTGTTGTACGAGGCACACCATACTAAGTACTCAATTCACCCTGGGAGCACGAAGATGTACCGCGATGTGAAGAAACTGTTTTGGTGGCCGGGTTTGAAGAAGGATGTGGCGCTCTATGTAGCGAAGTGCCAAACTTGAGCCTTGGTAAAGGTGGAATGTCAAAAGCCGGGAGGATTTCTTAAGTCCTTGCCTATTCTGGAGTGGAAATTCGATGACATCTCTATGGAATTTGTACACGGTTTGCTAAGGTCGCAAAAGGGGAACGACGCCATTTGTGGATCGGCTAACAAAGGTGTCGCATTTTATCCCGCATAGGAAGGATGATCCGGTGGAGAAGTTGGCAAAACGTTATGTGGATAACATAGTACGGCTTCATGGTGTGCCCCGCAGCATCGTGAGTGACCGAGATGGGCGGTTCACATCCAATGATTGGAGGCAAGTGCAACAAATGTTGGGGACAAAGTTGAAATTCAGCACAGCCTTCCATCCACAAACGGATGGGCAGACCGAGAGGGTCAATAGAATCATTGAAGACATTCTCCGCATGTGTGTCTTGGATTTTGGAAAGCAATGGGAAGACCACCTTTATTTGGTGGAGTTCGCATACAACAATAGCTACCAAGCGAGTATTCAAATGGAGCCCTTCGAGGCCCTATATGGTAGAAAATGTCGCACGCCGTTGTCTTGGTTAGAAACGGGTGAGTCAAAGTTATATAAGCGATTGGAAGTGGAGGATGCTACTTCTTTGGTGAGAACCATTCGGGAGAGGTTGCTTATCGTTCAGGACCGGCAAGCAAAGTATTACAATGCCAAGCACAGGAACGTGGAGTTCGCTGTGGGCGACCATGTGTACTTAAAGATCAAGCCGTTCAAGGGTGTCTCGCGTGTGCGGCGATTGAAAAAGCTAAGGCCGGGGTACCTTGGGCCGTTTGAGGTTCTGGAACGAGTTGGTGAAGCGGCCTATCGGTTGAAGCTTTCAGTGGAGCTTGGTGGATTACATGATGTATTCCATATTTCGGTGCTTCTGAAGGCGGTGCATGAGCCTACGCAAGTGATCGCAGTTGATCAAGTGCCGTTGGATAGTGTGCTGACGACAAAGGTAAAGCCCGTGCGGATTGAGGACTCGGAGGTCAAGCGGCTACGCAATAAATAGATCAGGATGGTCAAGGTTCGGTAGGACAATTGCGGTCGTGAGGAGCTATCTTGGGAGCGAGAGCAGACTATGCTTGACGAGTATCCGGAGTTGTTCCGCTCAGGTACAAATTTTGGTTTTGTACATGTCTTTCCTTTATATAATTTCGTGGACGAAATTCTTTTAAGAGGGGGAGAGTTGTAACGCCCCGAAACTCAAAAGAGCGATGGGGGACGTTTTGGGCCAGTTTTTGGTTCTGGCAGGAGGCACACGGCCGGGGACACGGGCGTGTCCCAGGGCGTGTCGACCCGTGTCAACACTCAGCCCGCGAAGTCGACACTCTGCGCTCGACGAAGTGTCGAGACATGGCACACGGCCTGCGACACGGGCGTGTCGCAGGGCGTGTCAACCCGTGTCGACACTCTTCCCAGGGAGTAGACAAACTTTGCTCGACGATGTGTCGAGACAAGGCACACGGCCTAGGACACGGGCGTGTCCAAGGCTGTGTCGTCAGGTCGACGATCTTCGCTCGATGAAGTTTCGAGTGTCGAGACCGTGTACACAGCCTGGAGCCCAGGCGTGTTGAGGTAGACACGTGCAAGGACACGGGCATATCCTAGAACCCGTGCAGTGCTCGGGTTGTTTTCGGGGAAAATCGACGGGGGTACACGGTCGGCCACACGGCCGTGTCAGGTGGAACACAGGCGTGTCAGGTCGAACACGGGCATGTTCGATGCCCGTGTGTTGTTCTAGGCGAGTCAATTTTGACGACGAATGAGGCACACGGCCCTGGACACGGGCGTGTGCCAGGCCGTGTGCGGTCCAGATTGGGCATTTCTGTCCCGAATCAAAGCCGTTCGTTTCTTTAAATGGTGATCCAATGGCTGGGGGTTGGTCCTGAAGGGATATACCTGGGATTGGGACTTACAAACCCTCACTTTTCATGAGTGGTTATCTTTCTAAAGCTTAGAGAGAGAGGAGAGCCAAGGAAGGAAGAAGGAGCTAGATCCGGCCATTGGAGGAGCTTCGAAGCTCCAAATCGCGAGCCGACTTCGGATCCACGGAGGCAAAGCTAGTGCGGTTCTTTTCATCCGCTTACTTTTCCATGGCACCAAAGAAGAACGCAAGGGTAACGATTCTCTTCTTGAGCATGAGTAGCTCTCCTTCTTTGCATAGGAAGCCCGCTCTCGTAAGATTGCGGTGAGTTGGAGGCTTTCCTTCTGGTAGATATGTGAAGTCCCCGTTGTTTAGAGTCCGTAAGCGAGAACGGACATATGCATGATGTGTGAAGCCTACTCGGACATGTTGGTCTGGATCGGTGATGTTGCATTGCATAAATGCCGGAGAAGACACCGCGCGATTAGTTGTTTTTCGAGTTTTCTACGTGGTAGATTGCAACAGGGAGCCTTGGGGATTAACCCAAAGGTGCACCCGAAAAACTGGGCGGATGCGTGATCTTGCCAACTTGGTGGCCTGAGAGCCAACTTGAACATAACCGGGTTATGTGAATTGTGATGGAAATGGGACTCGGGAGAAGTTTGACCCATGCAAATGGCTTAAATTGTCGTTGCGATGTGAGCACGGGTTTGATGGAACCGTACCCATTCTATGTCGTTCGGTTAAAAATACCTAAGGGTACATGGCACTTGTCGTTGGCATATATTAGGGTCTTCGGCGGTCTATGGCTTAAATTGTCGTGACCCAGGCAAAGAAGACAAAATGCTCATAGGTTTGGCCGTCAAAGTGGCGGTGGTGAGTCCGGAATGTCTATGGCTTTAATTGACGTGACATCGACCGGTTCACCGAGAATGTGCCCTGAGAGCACGGGGCATGTGGCCGTGCGAGCCAACGTCTGTGATGAAATGAAAATATTATATTGCTCGCTTATGCTAATGAAATGTAGGGAAGGAGCATCGCCGCCCCGAGTTGTGGGCGGGATCATTATAATTTGGTCAGCATTGCTGACCGTTGCCTTGTTTTGCCACCGTGCGGTGGTTTTTTGCTTGCAGGTGCTGCTGGACCAAGCGGTCCATAGCGGGCTAAACCCAAGTTGCGAAGCCGGCCCTCGAAGGCCTAATTGCAGTGTTTACTGCTTTATTCATGTATGACCGGCCTGCGTGCCGTGGTTTGTAAAACATGTAATATCAAGTGAACCATTTTGTAAGGCCTTAAGGCTTGTACTGGTGTATGTATAACATTCCTATTTGGTATTAGTGGACATTCATGCTTTAGTACTGGGTTCTTTATTGCAACGTATTTAAACTGTTTCCGCTAGAATGCTCTATGTAGGACGTGATGATTGGTTGGATGTTTTCCATGAGTAACCACCCGGTCTGTCTGTAGTGTATGGTGTCGGGCCCCGGCCGGACCTACTGCTATATGCTATGCAACGGATAGGGGGTGTTACACAACTCACCAATTCACCCCCCTCTAGGTGATTTAGGTAAGGCAACTAAAACATTTTCAATTGGTATCAGAGGGAGATTGTTCATAAAAAGGTTAACACCTTAAACAGATCTGTCCCAAGTTGTCTATTGAGTTATCCAAGCATGGACAAGGCCAAGGATTTTGCAAAGCTTCCTCTATGCACAAAGACCAACTTTCCCATGTGGAAAGAAAGGATTAAGTTTTTCATGGAAGCTGTGGATCCAAGGATCTTCATGATTGTTGAAGAAGGTCCTTATGTTCCAATGACCTGTCTCTATTATTGATCCTACCAAAAAGGTTCCTAAGAAGTTAATGGCTCTTGATAAAGATGAGATTTCACTTGTCGCGTTGGACAAGAAAGCTAAAAATTTTATAGCAAGTGCAGTTGATGATTCTATGCTGCAGAATCTGATTCACTGCCAATCTACTAAGGAAATGTGGCAGTCTATTATCACCTTGATGGAAGGCACTGAAGAAGTTAAGGATGACAGAAGATCCCTTCTAAATCAGAAATATGAAGCATTCCAACAAGGACCAAAGGATTCAATTGCAGATACCTTTGAAAGTTTCTTCAAGATTGATAACGGCCTAAGACTATATGGCCGGGTCTTCACAAATGGAGAGCTGAATGATAAGTTTCTAAGGTCCTAACTAAGGAATGGGACATTAAGTCTATGCTATCAGGGAGTTTGGCAAGTTGGCAGAGACTGACCCTTAGAATCTCTTCAGAAAGCTGATGTCATATGAGCTGCAGATCAATTCTAGAAAAGCTAAAGAAGAGAAGAGCTGATCGTCATCCAAGGATAAGTCCATCACACTAAAGGCAGACAGCTCAAGGAAGGTCAAAGTTGCATCACCTGCTCCTGTATAGGAAGATAGTGGAGAAGAAACTTCAGAGCCAAGCACCTCAGGTTTAGAATTATCTGAAGGAGAGTTTTCTCTACTCTCAAGGCAGTTCAAGAATTTCTTGAACAAGAAGAAACAATGGAGAGGCAAAGATGCCCCTCACAGAAGTTCACGTCCTGATGGTGATCGACACAAGAAAGGCTCGAGTAGCCAAGACAGTTATAATACAAAACAGAATAAACATATCTCTTCTGACATCGTTTGTTATTGTTGTAATAAGTCAGGTCACGTCATCTCTGATTGCCCTCACAAGAAGGAGGGTGGAAAGAGAGAGGAGAAGAAATCTTCATATAATAAGAAGAGAACTTAAAGAAGCTTAGTAGCCAAGAAGGGTAAGACTCTTAGTGACCCTGACTCATCTGAGTCAAGTGAAGAAGAGGAAGCCTACTTCGGTCTAATGTCACAAACTGATGATGAATAAGAACCCCAGTTCACTGGGAAGGTAAATTCTCACACCCCACTTTCTGAATCAGATGCTTCTGATCATGATCATGATGACAGCTCTTCTGACGATGAGTCTGAACTCATGGTTTAGTATAAAGAGTTAATCAAGGCTTACAACAAATGTCGAAGAGTTATGAAAACTCAAGCCAAGGAGATAAAGTCTCTCAAGGCTGAAGACAGCACTCTGAGAGAGGAAGTCGCCAATACGGACTCACTCAGAGATAACTTCAATGTTGTTATTGAAGAGTACAATAAGGCTCTCGAGCACCTAGATCTGAAAGAGAAGATCATCAAAGAATTGGAAGAACAACTTGTAGCGGAAAAGAAACTTGTTGAAAGTATCTCAAAGCCCAAGACTGTCATTCCTTTTGTTGCTGAATTCTCAGCTCAGGCCAAAGATGCTGGCCTAGGCCATGTTGATGCTCCTAGTACATCTTCTAGGAGAAATAAGGCTCAAAGGAAGAATAAGACAGCCAAGAAGGCTTTGTCCAAGGATAAGGGGAAAGCTCCTCAAGATTAGACTTCTTTTAAGAAGGTTATATTTTCAACGAACGAGTTTGATCTTGATTCGTCCTATGGTCACTTTGCTAGGCCTACTTATGTAGAGCCCAAGTCTCGTTACCAAGGATGGACCTGTCCCTGGAACTTTGGTGAAAGTGTCTTTAAGGCACCTTACGAAGAGACTACTCTTCTGAGCTATGGCCCTTATAATCATGGTCATAACATCAAGAAGGCGCCAAAAGTAAAGCCTATTGTGGAAAAGCCACTTAAGGAGAAGAAGTCATGTGAATGCTATCATCATGAATCTTCTACCTCCAAGACTGTTGTCCCTGCTAGACCACACTCCCAAAAGGTCAAGCAGGAGAATTTAAGGCAAAGATACAACAGGTTTGACTGTTGGTGTCGCGGCAAAATTGGTCACTTTGCCATTGATTGCTGGTTTAATTCCAGAAATTATGTAACTCCTCAAGTTAACAATGTGAGAAGGAACACTCATCATGTTAATACACGTAGGGGGAGTGTTCTAACTAGAGACCAAGGACCCAAACGTGTTTGGGTTCTTAAGGCAAACTGATTTGTGATTGCAGGTATGTCCAAAGGCCACCAAAACTCCTATCTGGTATTTGGACAGTGGATGCTCTCGACATATGATCGGGACAAGAAGCCTTCTCCAGAATTATTCTCCAGTCATGAACGAGCCAAAGGTCATCTTTGGAGGTTCAGACCGAGGAATTACTAAAGGCTACGGTATGATTACTAATGGTAGTGTATCCTTCTTAGATGTGGCTTATGTTGAAGGATTGGAACACAATCTCATAAGCATAAGCTAGCTCTGTGATAAAAGATACATAGTAGAATTTCATGCAAATAAGTGCTTAATAAAATCGGTAGATAATTTGGAAACGATTCTATCAGGCACTCGTAGTAGAAATATATTTTGTTTGAATTTTATTTTCAAAAACTCTTCTACATCAGTGTGTTTTTTTGGCTAAAGATAGTGCATCTCTTGGTGACCAATGACACAAGAGAGTAGCATATATTAATTTCAAAACTATTAATAAATTATTTTCTCTTAATTTAGTACGTGATGCCCCAAATATCAAGTACGATAAAGATAGACCTTGTCACGCATGTGTAAAAGGCAAGCAAACAAGGGCTACCTTTAAAAGCATTATTGGTAAAGACTCTAATAGATGTTTACATCTACTTCTTATGGACTTGTTCGGTCCACTGCAAGTTAGAAGTTTGGGAGTTAAGGACTATACATTGGTTATTGTTGATGATTACTCACGCTTTGCATGGGTGTTCTTTCTAAAACACAAGTCTTGAAATCTTTACTAGTTTTGTCAGGCAGGTCTAAAATGAATACAACTGTTCCTTAGTCAAAATCAGAAGTGATAATAGAACAGAGTTCAAGTCTGGGGCCATGATAGAATTTTGTGAAAGCCTAGGTATCTTTCTTGTGTTTTCCTCTCCTCGTACTCCTCAACAGAATGGAGTAGCTGAGAGAAGGAATAGAACACTCATAGAGGCCTGTATGACCATGTTGAGTGATGCCTCACTACCGGAATATTTCTGCACTGAAGCCGTCAACACTGCATGCCACATGCAAAATCAAGCACTCATAAACAAAAACCATAATAAGACCCCTTACGAACTATTAGAGGGAAGGAAACCAACCATTTCATATTTTAGAATGTTTGGTTGTAAGTGCTTCGTCCTTAACAATGGTAAGTATCACACTACCAAATTTAGTGAAAAGAGTTTTGAAGATATTTTTGTAGGGTATAGTAGCCAAAGTAAGGCATACATGATTTTTAATAAGAAAACTCTGGTTGTAGAAGAATCTATTCATGTTGTATTTGATGAGACGAGCTTGCTGCAAGGCAACTCTTCCAGTGTGTTTATTGAAGAAGCAGGTTCAAAGCTAAAAGAATTAAACTTGGATAAGACAATTGATGGAAAAGGTGAAAGTTCATCAAGATCACCACTCCAACACCAATTGGAGAGGTTGATGATCAAGATGAAGACACCATTCAAGTTGATGAAGTCACTCCTGTGGTTGAAGAAGCTCCAGATGCAAGGACCTTGGAGCTCAGACACTTGAAGGATCACCCAATGGACCAAATCATAGGAAATCCCCGGGATGGTGTCAGAACTCGTAGAGGTACAACTAATGAGAATTTATATTTGAGTTTTCTATCCCAGGTTGAACCGAAGAAGTTTGAGGAAGCAAACTCAGACGCATCATGGATAATGGCAATGGAAGAAGAATTGAATCAGTTCAAGCATTTTCAAGTCTGGAAGCTTGTTCCAAGACCCAAAGGTAAGAATGTCATCGGGACAAAATGGGTCTACAGGAACAAGATGGATGAGGATGGGACAATAATAAAGAACAAGGCCAGGCTTGTCGCCAAAGGATACAGACAAGAAGAAGGAATCGACTTCGACCAGACATATGCTCCAGTGGTAAGGCTGGAGGCAATCAAGTTGTTGCTAGCATATGCTGCAGATAAGGGCTTCACTATCTATCAGATGGACGTGAAATTTGCCTTCCTTAATGGTGATATAAAGGAAGAAGTGTATGTGGAACAACCTCCAGGTTTCGTTGATTCAAACTTTTCTGATCATGTCTATCTTTTATTTAAAGCATTATATGGTTTGAAACAAGCTCCTCGAGCTTGGTACGAGACTTTATCTAACTTTGTTCTTAAGAACAAGTTCACAAGAGGAAAGATAGATAAGACATTATTTTTTAGGGAAATAAAAGGCAAGATTTTGCTAGTGCAAATCTATGTCAACGACATCATTTTCGGCTCTACTGACGACAACCTCTGCAAAACGTTTCCAAACTTATGCAAGGGAAGTTCGAAATAAGCAGTATGGTAGAGCTGAAGTATTTCTTAGGACTTCAAGTGAAACAATCTGACGATGGAATTTTCATCTCTCAGACGAAATTCACCAAGGAGTTGATTAAGAAATTCGAAATGGAGAACGCAACCTCTATGAGGACTCCAATGGGTTCAACTATGTCTCTGGACAAGGATGAGAAAGGGAAACCTTTCGATGAAACTAAGTACAGAAGCATAATTGGATCTTTGCTTTACCTTACTGCTAGTAGACTGGATATAATGTTTTCAACATGTGTGTATGCTAGATTTCAAGTGAACTCTAAGGAATCTCACTATGCTGCTGCAAAGCAGATTTTGAGATACCTTAAAGGTACACCAAATCTTAGCTTATGGTACCCAAGAAGTAATGACAGCGAACTAATTAGTTTCTCAGATGCAGATTTTGCAGGTAGTAAAGATGATAGAAAGAGCACTTCCGGGACTTGCCAATTCCTTGGAAGGAGGCTTATATCATGGAGCAGCAAAAAGCAGAATTATGTCACAATCTCAACTGCCGAGTCAAAATACATTTATTCCGGCAGTTGTTGTGCACAATTGATGTGGATAAAGAACCAGCTTGAAGATTACAACCTGCAAGTACAAAACATTCATTTATTTTACAACTCCTCCAGTGCGATTGCAATAGCCAATATTCCAGTCTCTCATAGCCGGACAAAGCACATAGAGTTATGACACCATTTCATCCGGGAGCATGTGGAGCATGGGGACATAGATCTGCAATATGTCCCAACTGACAGGCAAATTGCAGATATTTTCACGAATCCGTTGGACGAGGCTAAATTCTCGTTCTTCAAAATAGAACTTGACATGCTCCACAAGGATGAAGGAGAATGAAGACAAAGGTAACAGGCAAGGTCAAGATCTGGATTTACTTCAAAAATCGGAAAATTTCAGAATTTGTACTTCATTTCTCGAGTACAACACTTGTACTCGAGAATGGCATACTTGCTTCTCGAGAATAGCAGACCTACTTCTCGAGACTAAATATTCAACTCGAGAACAACAAGTACTCTACTCGAGAACATCTGTCATTCTACTCGAGACCAAGGTATACTATACTCGAGTGCTGACAAACTTCTTCTCGAGAACAACTAGCCCTCTCGAGAAATATGGTGTCTAATTTTTCTTTAAGGTCAATTTTTCATATCGGCACCCAGGCGCTTAACCGCCTCATTCTAGGTAGTTTTAATGATTATTTATATGTTTTATCATCAAAATTAGAGCTAACTATAAATAGAAATAAGTCCAAGAAATTTTTATTCTCAATTTCAAAACCCTTCTTCTCGAGAAAAGCCGTTTCGCCTTCCTCCGTCTCCGTCGTCTGCGACAAACCAGTTTTTCCACTCACCGGCCAGCCAAGATTGATTTCTAGACACTCGTGGATTCATCTCCAAATCTTGGGATCGGGAATGAACTTATTTCTATAGGAATTGCAGAGATTTCAGACGATTTCAAGAATGTTCTACTCCTACTCGAAACTGTCTGGCTATCTTTTGTTCTGGAACACCCTTGTTGCATTCTATCTTTTGTTGTTGAAGAGTTCTTCCAGCACGACAAAGTAAAAAAGGAATGGGAAGGTACTCAAGTCTAAGGTTTCGTATATCAAGGTAAAGATGACTGCCCTCTTTGTTTCTCAATTTCTGCAACTTCCAGTCATAGATCAAGAAGATGATCTGGTAGGCATTGATTATGAGAGAGCATATAGTTTCTGTGGAATCCCCCAATCCTCTCACACAATCAGAAGGCAATTTATAAATGTTTAAAGCAAGTTACTGGCTGACATTCTGGGCAAAGTACTTCTATGCAAAACCAGTTCCATCAGCTATATTACCCCTGAGTTCTTTGATTTAATGATAGGAGTTATTTGTAGAAAGAAGTTCCAGTTGGGTACGATGCTCTTTGACAAGATTAAGGCATCCATTAAGAGCCCAAACTATGGCAGAATAATTTCTCTTTATCTCAATCAGATGAATCCAGAAGATTTTCCCATGATAAAGGGCATAACCCTCCACAACATAAAGAAGGTGTCCATTACCTCCATCCATAGATGGGAGGTTAAATTACAGAAGAATGATAAAGCTGCCAGGGAAACTGAAGATGTGGACAGGACCCCATCTCCTCCTTCACATCATATAACTGATTCAGTTATTGAGGAGGAGCCTGCCCCATCTATCTCAGCCCAGCCAACTCCAGCTCCAACACCAATCCCTTCAGAAATTCCAGCTCCAGTCAATCCACCTGCTGCTACAGAAATTCCACCCCATGTTCCTACTACTGTCAATTTAGTTTTAGAAGAAATTCCATCTGCTGCTGCTGTGAAAGTGCAGCTAGATCTGATATACTCTAGAGGGGGGTGAATAGAGTATATGGTGCTTGAAAACTTTTTACAACAATTGTTGTAATCTGAGTGAACAGGGAAGCAATTATTAAATCTAATCACAGAACTAAACTAATCACAAAGCAATCACAGAACAATCACAGCCAGAAACAAAAAATAAAGATAAGCAATCCAGAAGACACAAGGAGCTATAGTGGTTCCCCTAAACTTGGGTACATCCACTCTTCTACCACCCTAGGTAGGAATCCACTGCAGGGTGAGTTGATCAGGTGTCCTGGGCACCAATGAGCTTTTGATAAGGTGCTCAAAAACCAAATCAGAATTTTTGATCAGGTGTCTTGCCACCAATGAGCTTTTGACAAGGTGCTCAAAAACCAAGCTCAAACTTTTGAAGGGAGTTTGAGAAACCCTTTACAGAGATGGGGATGAGAGATTAATGGAAGTCTTCTCTTTCTCAAAGCAGCTGAGAAGACTATGTGGATTTGATGGTGTCAAAGCTCCCCCTGAGTCCTTGAGATGTTCAGGAAAAGAAGCTTTGCTGTAGGGTGATAGGTCTTCAGAAGTTGATCTCCAGCAAAAGATGATTTCAGCAACAGCTGAAATGTTAGGTGTCTGGAGTCTTGAAAGATGTTGGCCTTGAACACTTGAGACAAGAGAGATCAGAAGATTTCAGAAAGTTTGATCTCCTTGGATGTGTGTTCTTCAGAGAATTCTTTGAGACAGAGAATATTTTGTTCTTTTTCTTCTTGTCTGTGTTCTGAGGATTATTGATGTCTGAGAGAGATTCAAAAATCTTGTCTTTTATTCTCTAGTACTGAATAAAAAAACATCCTCTGTCAAGAATAGCCGTTGGCCTGCATTAATTGCATCCTTAATTGCAAAATGTCTTCTAGAGGAAAGTCCAAAGAAACATTCCTTGATAATGCCTTGAAACTTGGTCCAGAAATGAATGAAAACGGCTAGAAAATCTTCTGAATTAATTGCAGAATAACTCCTTAACTGATCTGAATTTGAATCTTGAAAAATCCTTGAAGTCATCCAAAAACGTCGAACTGAGCTCTGCTATCGTCGAACTGAGCTCAGCGATTTGGACTTATACAGCAACAAAAATATCGTCGATCTGAGCTCAATGATCGTCGAACTGAGCTCAGAGATAGAGATCCAATACTGAGTCAAGATCGTCGAACTGAGCTCGCAGATCGTCGAATGAAGTTCGACGATTTGTGGAAGTTGAGCTCAGCGATCGTCGAATGGAGCTCGACGATCTAGCGAAGTGGAGCTAGACGATCGTCGATCGGAGTTCGACGAATCGTCGTGCTGAGCTCGACGATATGACTTAGTCTCAAACTGAAAAAGTCTTGGTCTTGAGGGCAGCTTCCAAACCTAGACTTCTAACCCTTAGACTCAATTCTAATTGACCTTTAGATCTATACAGGGGGTCAAAAACTGGTTTCCTAGAGACATAGTGATCCTGACCCAAATCAGTAATAGGGTGTTCCAACATGCTGCCACTTCCCATCTGCTGCATTCAGACACAGACTTTCCTGCTACCGAAGACATTCCAGATTATGATAATCTGACAGATGCCCAGACTCAAGCTCAGATTTTGTCTACTTAAGATGGCATCAATAAGATGATAGAGGAACTTTCTTCCAAAGAACCTCCTCTCACAATTCCTGAAGATCATCCTTCTTCTACAGTAACATATCCCAAGTCTCTAGCAAAGTCTCCACCTCCTCAAGCAGAAAAATTCCTAGAACCAGCTCAGTCTCCAGAAAATCAAGAATCATCTCCTCCAGCTGATAAATCTCCTATACATGAACTTGAGAAATCTCCAGAAGATGTACATGATGATGAAATTGTTTCAATTCATGATTCAGATGATGACATTCCAATAGAAGTTGTTGAACAAAGACTTCCAAGTCTTCAATTCAACATTCCCTCTTTGTTGCCCTCAGATACTGAAGAAGAGGCCAACACTGTAAACAAAAAGTTAGCCTCTACTTTTATTGTTGTACTTGAAGAAATTCTTCCATGGACTGTCCCTGCTCAGCCTCCACCATCTACTCAGAAAGAAATCTTCCCTGAAGGTACCATTCTACATAAAATTGAAGCTATGCTTGCTGATCAGAGAAAAAACTTTGATGATTCTCTGAGGGTTGTCACTGAAAAAATGACTGCATTCGAAAAGGAAATGAGTCGAGAATTTGCTGAAATCCAAAACAACACAGATGAATTTAAGCGACTCTTACAAATTGGTGGTAAATCTATTGACCATACAGTTACAAGCATTGGTACTGTTATGGAGCAATCAGTCACCCTTGCTCATAATCAAATTCTACTAGACAAGAGAGCTGATGAAAGGAATTTTAAAACTTGTGAAGAAGTTGGAAAATTTAAAGAAGATGTCATCAGCACCCTCTCCCTAGAATTCAGAAAGGGGGAGGATAAAGTGAAAGAACTATTAGAAAAACAAGCTTCAGTCTATGAAAAATCAGTGGGAAGATCAGTTGAAAGAGATTCAGACATCTGTTCTTAAAGAAATCAAGAGTACTAAGTTATATACTTATGATACTTATATATGGATACATAATCAGTTATTTCCTGAACTAGCCATGGATCCTAATGCACCTCCTCCTGCAAACCTGAATGTAAACATACCAACTTTTCTCCGCCTCCAGAATACTTTGAAGGACCTCATCCAGATTATTTTGAAGGTCCCCCTCCTGATGTTTATGAATAAGTGTGGGAATCAGAACAAACAGGTATGCCTCCTCATCCTCCAGAAGTTTAGAAAACCAGGAGAAGGAAGTATGGTGATGGATCCTCAGCAAGTAGATCAACTCCACATCCTAATGCTGACAAAAGGAAAAGACCTCAAGAGTTTACTGAAGTTTGGAGTCCAACCTCCAAGTTTCTTATTCTTGAAAGTCTAAAGCTGGTAGTTGATTTTAATGAAGACAGGAACCTTCAATGTAGCCCTCAAGAATGGTAATTATATGAAAAGTTCCTTACTAAGAGAAGAATTTATGACAGGGAATATGACAGAAATAATCTCAATGCTCCACCCAGACCTCCAAAGTACTTCCCTAAACCTTACAGCTACCAAAAGAGATAACAGGAAAAGTTGGAAAGACAACAACATCAACAAGATCAGTGAATTGAAGATGCTGGAAGTTCACATTATGTTTGAAATTGTGGAATTTAAATTTTATCTTGGACAAATTTCTGTTTATATAAACTTCTAATTCTGCTGATCTGATTTTTACATATTACTGCATTTCTCCCAATTATTATGCTATTAGTTTCATTATTTGTTTTTCTCTTGATGTAATTCACCTTAGTGTAGATGGTTCTGACTTCTACAAATAGGGGGAGATTGTTGGGTATTGCATCCATAATAGCCCAGATTTATATGAAGTCACCCTTAAACTAAGATGAATTAAGTTTGTATTTGATGCTCTTTTTAGTTAAGTGTTTGAAGGACTTAATTGCTAAGTTTAGACCGGCGGTCTGTCTTGGCGGGTTAGAGACGCGCGGTCTGGCGGTTTGACTCGGCGACTCGTAAACCGGGCGGTCTAGCAATCTTCACAGGCGACCTCTCTGCATCTCTTACTGTAAGCCGTGCGGTTAGTCCTTCTGTCTAACCGCGCGGCCTGTGCGGTTTACTTTGTACAGTCCGCTTAGCTTGTAAATTTTAGTCCCACATCTCTATTTGTATTCTCTCTTCTCTCCTCCATTCTATATAAGGGAGGGCATACCTTTGTAATAGTTATCTTTTTTGGATAATAAAATTTCGATTATCAAAAGTTTATTCGGCTTGTTCTCTTCTTTCGCTTCCTTTCTCTACTTTCTAACAGTATCAGAGGACACGTCTTTTCCTCCTGATTCTGTGCGCTCTCTGTTGTTCGCGGCTTGTCTTCCGCGTTCTGCGGCTTGTTCGCGGCTTGCCTTCTCCTCTTCCGCGCGGCTTATTTCTCTCCGCGCGGCTTGTTTCTGTCCCTGCCTGTTTCCACCTTGCTCTTCTTGTTTCTCTTCTCCTCCTGCTCCTTGTCGCAGCGACCTGTTTCCGTGTCGCCGCACTCCTTGCTCTTTCCTGCCGCTCGACTTCCTAGTCGCTGCGGTCTGTCTCTGTCCGCGTGTGTTTGTCTCTGCACTCGCGGTTTGCTGCTGTGATCTGCCTGACCGTGCGGGTTGTTCCTTTCTTACCCGCATCTTGTCGCGGTCACCTGCTCTTCTCCTCCTCTTCTGTTCGCTCGGCCTTTTCAGTCCGCGCGACCGCTTCCCCGCTGTGCCCTTGCCCGCATTCTCGCAACTGCTGTGATCTGCCTGACCGTGCGGGTTGTCCCTTTCTTACCCGCATCTTGGTCGCGGTCACCTGCTCTTCTCCTCTCTTCTGTTTCGCTCGGCCCTTTGCGGTCCGCGCGACTTCTTCCCCGCTGTGCCTTGATCTGAATCCTAGCCGCTCGTGTTCACGCGGCTTCTTTCCCTTTTGTTCCCGCCGCGGTTTCACCGGATTCTTCCTTGTTTGAGCGGCCTCTCCGCCTCTTCGCTCTTAGCCGCTTCTCTTGTTAGTCGCCGCGACCTCCTGGTTTAGTCGCGCGGCTTGTGCTCTGCACCTTGGTCGTGGCCCTTCGTGCCGCTGGTGTGCTGTCACCGAGACCGCTGCAGTTTCTTCTTCCTCCCTTCATGGCTTTCGCCTCGGTTGTCACGTCTTCTGTCGTGCACACGTTGTTACTCAGGGCAAATGGCTGATCGACACTGGTGCTACGAATCATATGACCGGCCATCTCCCGTGTTTCTCTCTCCTAGAAAAACATGCTCGCTTGCCCCCAGTTATTCTCGCTGACGGCTCTTCATCATCAGTTCATGGCACAGGGATAGTTCATGTCACCCCGTCTCTTCACTTGGCGGATACTCTATATGTGCCCCCAGTTCCCGTGCAACTTATTATCTGTTACATCTCTTTGCAAGCAATTACAGTGTTCCGTCACATTTACTTCTACTTCTTGCTCTTTTCAGGATCCGGACTCCCAACGGACGATTGCTACTGGGACTGAGAGTGGCGGCTTATACTTCCTAGACAACATTTCTGCTTTTTCCACCTTCTCCTCCACCTCCACAGATCTTCTCCAATGGCATCTCCGCCTTGGTCATGCTCCTTCCCGTCTTCTTCGTCAACTTCTGCCCCACCTTCCTCCTCAAAGTCCTCCGCTCAACTGTGAGGCCTGTCAGCTTGGCAAGCATCACCGCTCCTCCTTCCCTCCAAAGCACGTTCGTAGCTCTACCCTACCCTCCGTTTGATCTTATCCACTCCGACATCTGGGGTCCTTCTCCTACTCTTACAATTGGTCGGGGTAGTTCCTATTTTGTCACTTCATTGATGATTTCTCTCGCTGTACGTGGGTGTATCTGTTAAAAGATCACTCTGAATTATTCTCTGTATGGACATCCTTCTATCTCATGATCAAAACTCAGTTTGATGTTTCTATCAAAGTTTTTCGGTCTGATAATGCCGCAGAATATCTCAGTCGTGACTTCTCTACATTCTGCATGCAAAATGGGATTCTTCATCAAACTAGTTGTGTCTATTCTTCACAACAAAATGGTGTAGCCGAACGCAAAAAAAAAACCGACCCTGCTCGATGTCGCTCGCACCTTGATGACCCAGATGCATGTTCCTCGCTCCTATTGGGGCTATGCTGTTCTCCTTGCCTGCTACCTCATCAATCGCATTCCCTCCACGGTTCTCCATGGCCAAACCCCGTTCTCCATTTTGTATCGGGCAAAGAGCCGTTTCATCTCCCTCTCCAAATCTTTGGATGCACTGCCTTTGTGCATGCCCCTTCTGCCACCCGTGATAAGCTCTCCCCTCGCTCCACCAAATGTGTCTTTCTGGGGTATTCCACCACTCAAAAGGCTACTGTTGCTTTGATCCGTCCTTCGTAAGCAGTTCGTCTCTGCTGACGTCACCTTCTTCGAGAATACCTCCTACTTCTCGGATGCCTCTTCTCCTCTTCTCCCAGCTTCTGATTCTCCTGCCGTTCCCTTCGTTCCCTCGTCTCCTCCTACACTTTCCACCACTACACACCGTCTCCACCCCTCCTCTTCCTCCACCTCTCTCTCTCCCTTCCCCACCACCCTCTCCCTCCTCTCCGCTGCCGTCGCTCTCTTCTCCCGGGCCAGCTTTCTCTACCACGGATGCTCCGGATGCCGCGGGCCCGGCTGACCTGGATCTTCCTATAGCTCTTCGCAAAGGGGTGCGGACGTGCACCTTACACCCCCTTGCTGCTGTTGTTTCCTATGATCGTCTTACTCCTTCTCGCAGGGCCTTTGCACTGGCTATCTCTGCCACTGCCACACCCCGCTCCTATCAGGAGGCCCTTGCTATTCTCACTGGAAGATGGCCATGGATGAGGAAATGGCGACCCTCACTGAGCGGGAACCTGGACTCTTGTTCCTCCTCCCTTTGGCACTGATGTTGTTGGCTGTCGCTGGGTCTTTGTGGTCAAATTTAGCCCAGACGGCACTGTGGATCGGTATAAGGCTCGCCTTGTGGCTAAGGGCTTTACTCAGACCTATGGGGTTGATTACTTTGACACCTTCTCCCCCGTGGCTCGTCTCAGCACAATCCGGGTTCTTCTCTCTGTGGCCGTCAATCGGGATTGGCCAATTTCTCAGCTAGACGTCAAGAATGCCTTCCTTTATGGTGATCTTCACGAGGCCGTTTACATGGAGCAACCTCCTGGGTATGTTGCTCAGGGGGAGACACGAGTATGCCGGCTGCAGAAGGCAATTTATGGCCTCAAGCAGAGTCCTCGAGCTTGGTTTGACAAGTTCAGCGGTATTGTGGCGGCTGTTGGTTTTGTGCGAAGCTCTGCTGATCACTCTCTCTTTATTCGCAAAACTCCTTCTGGGCTGGTTGTTCTTGCTGTATACGTCGATGATATTCTTCTCACTGGCGATGACCAGGAAGGGGTAGCCCTGACAAAGCTACATCTTCGCCAACATCTGATCACTAAAGATATGGGCTCTCCAAAGTACTTTCTGGGATCGAACTCTCTCGGAAGCCCGACTCCTTAGTTCTCTCTCAGCGTAAGTATGCCCTTGATCTTTTAAAAGAGGCAGGATTGACTGGAGCTAAACCTACCCGATGTCCCATGGCTATTGGGGAGGACAAAACCTGGACAGATGATTCGCCTCTTCTTTCAGATAGTTCGCGGTACAGGCGTCTGGTTGGTAAGCTCATATATCTCACAGTGACCAGACCCGACATTTCTTATGCTGTGGGCAAGGTGAGTCAATTCATGCAAGCGCCCAGGGATTGTCATCTTCAGTCCGCCTTGCGGATCTTGGAATATGTCAAAGCAGCGCCTGGGAAAGGATTACTGTTTCAGAAGAATGGTCATCTGAGGATTGAAGCCTACTCAGATGCAAGTTATGCTGATGACAAAGGGGATCGCAAGTCTACCTCAGGTTTTTGCACCTTTGTTGGGGGAAATCTGTGAGCTGGAAGAGTAAAAAGCAGTCTGTTGTCTCCAGGTCCAGTGCAGAAGCTGAGTATCGCAGTATGGCGTCAACCACTTGTGAGTTGAAATGGTTGCGGGCTCTCATGCTAGATTTAGGAGAGGTGTACAACCATCCTCTACCTATGTTCTGTATGTGATAACAAGGCCGCCATATACATCTCCAAAAATCCGGTATTCCATGAAAGAACAAAGCACATTGAGGTTGACTGCCATTTCATTCGTGAAGAGATTTTAAAAGAACAGATTTGCACTCCCATTTGTCACATCTGATAAAGAGCTAGCTGACATCTTCACCAAGCCAGTCTCCGCCTCGTTTCTGCATGTTTGCGACAAGCTGGGCATGATTGATATATATGCTCCAGCTTGAGGGGGAGTGTTGAAGTTGGAGACCGGCGGTCTGTCTTGGCGGGTTAGAGACCGCGCGGTCTGGCGGTTTGACTCGGCGACTCGTAAACCGGGCGGTCTAGCAATCTTCACAGGCGACCTCTCTGCATCTCTTACTGTAAGCCGTGCGGTTAGTCCTTCTGTCTAACCGCGCGGCCTGTGCGGTTTACTTTGTACAGTCCGCTTAGCTTGTAAATTTTAGTCCCACATCTCTTATTTGTATTCTCTCTTCTCTTCCTCCATTCTATATAAGGGAGGGCATACCTTTGTAATAGTTATCTTTTTTGGATAATAAAATTTCGATTATTCAAAAGTTTATTCGGCTTGTTCTCTTCTTTTCGCTTCCTTTCTCTACTTTCTAACAGACTTAATTGCTAAGTTTAGACCAATGTCAGTCTACAATGAGTCTCCAAACACAAGACCATAAAATGTAATTTCTCATTGTATGATCCATGTTGTTGACTCATGTGTAGCCTCTCTATTGGGACACACTTCCTTTTCAAGCACTAAGGGCAAGAGAAAAGATGGATGCTGATTTAAGTGAAGAATTAAGATTTTCAGTTTTTCAGAATTGTCTAAGTATTTTTCTCGAGTACTATATTTGTACTCGAGAAGGACTTAAGATATTTCTCGAGTTAGACTTGTCTTAATTTCGAGTAGCAAAAGTTGTTCTCGAGAAAGCTTAATGTTGTTCTCGAGAAGGGCTTTTGTTCTCGAGTACTATATGATATTTCTTCTCGGGTTGTTTCTTTTCCAGACAATTACTTTTCTAAGACTTTTTCAAGAAAAGACCAAATTTATTCTCGATAAGACTATGATTTGTTCTCGAGATGCAGAGTATTTTTATCGAGACCCAGAGTATTTTTCTCGAGAGCCAGACATTTGTTGTCGAGATGATTATCTATTCTCGAGTACCAGAATGTTTCTTCTCGAGAACAAAAGTACATTTTTCTCGAGTACTTCTTTCCATCTCGACACTTTAGATTTCCACCTTCACATATTTTTCTAAGTGTTTTTCTCGAGATCCTCATTATTCTTCTCGAGAATCAGTATGCTTCTTCTCGAGTACTATCCTTTGTCTCGAGAACACACGTACTATTTTTCTGAAATCTTCTAAGTCCAGACAGACGTTTATTTCAAATGTCATTAACGCATGATTGGTCCACGTGGCTGTCCTTAATTATGATTATGACCGTTAGGCAAGTCCTATAAAAGGTCTTGTCATTTTTGACCAACCCTGAGAAGAATAACAAGCTGCTGCAAGATTTTCCAAGTTTTTTTGAATCCCTAATTTTCTTTCCATAATCGAAAGCACCGCTCTTCCTTGCCATTCTTGCTGACGTGCTTCCGATCCAGATCGATTCAGAGAAGTTGATTCAGAGATCAAGTCATTCTACAACCTACAGATTCAATACTTGATTTTGCTGAGTCCAGAGAATTTCAGATCCAGAGATCTTGCTGATTCTTCTTCAACTATTTCTTATAAGCTGCACAGTTCAAGGAAGAAGAACAGGCAGAAGTTTTCAAGATCTGAGATCAAATCACTATTTGTATTTGTTTATTTCAATCTATTCATGTAGGAGATCTTTCTCTAAGTCGTAGGAGCTTTGTTCTCCGAGTTATTGTAGGAAGTTTTATCTTCTAAGTGTAGATCCAGTTTTTGGGATCGAGTTGTAGGAACGTTGTTCCGAGGTGTAGGATTGTTCTCAATCCGAGATTAGTGGAGTAGCCGAGTATAATGCATTGCTAGATCGGTGAGTGGAAAGTGGATGTACCCAAGGTTGGGGAACCATTATAATTCTTGGTGTCGTCTGTGAGTGCTTGGTTAATTTTCTGTGCATCGCTCGTTAATTTTTTTTTCCGCAAAAAGACACACAACTCACCTATTTACCCCCCCCCCCCTCTAGGTGATTTAGGTAAGACAACTAAAACATTTCACAATGGTTTGATCAAAATCAATACCTTCTTCTTGCTTGTCCCCTTAGCTACTAGCCTTGCCTTGTTTATAATGTCTGTTTGAACCCTAGTTCTGATTTGGGCAAGGTTCACTATTAGGCTTATTTAGATTGACCCATCATGTATAGACATGGTCATGGTTGTATCCTAGAGAGTAGGGCAAGTCCTTAGAATCAACATCACATGGACCAGCCTTCAACAGACTGCCAGAGACTCAAGAAATTGTGTCGACACTTCGGAAAGGTTGTGTTGACACCAGAAGCCAGATTGTGTCGACACAAAGGACTTGTGTCGACACAAAGAACATCTGTCGACATTAACTGTGTCGACACCATAAGCTAGATTATGTTGACATACAGGACTTGTGTCGACACACAGAACATCTGTCGACATTAACTGTGTCAACACCAGATTCCAGATTGTGTGGACATACAAGACTTGTGTCGACACACAGAACATTTGTCGACATCAACTGTGTCGACACCAGAAGCCAGATTGGGTCGACACACAGGACTTGTGTCGACAAACAAAACATCTATCGACGACAATTATGTCGACACACAGGACTTGTGTCGACACACTCTAGATTTCTGTCAAAACAACAACTATGTCAAGACAAGAAGCAATTGTGTCGACACACAGGACTTGTGTCGACACATTCAACAGAAGCTGTGTCAAGAAGTTAAAGAACTGTGGACTCAGCTCGACAAACTCCAAGCTCAGGTTGATGATTGCTGAAATCAAGACAGCTCGACGAAATATGAAACTGAGCTCGACGATCTGCGAGCTCCGGTCGACGAATTCTGTGCAATCAGTTACAGTTGACAGAATTAATTAAGGCTTAGTTTAAGGATATTACAGCTATCAGATTTAATGCTATATATTCTTATGAATATAGTCGTTTGGAGGCTGCATTAATTATGGATTAAATCAGAATTTAATGCTAATTGATTCCCAAAACAATTACCATTCTCGAAAATGATTCAGCCGTCTTCAAGATAAATGAATTCAAATGTTTGAATTCTACAGAGAAGAGAATAATAAGAAACACAGAGTACCAGAGAACAGACAGAGAATAGACATACAGTGAAGGCTTTCCATTTTACAGAAAAGGAGGAACTCTGCATCAATCTATATACTCACAGAGTTCTTCATCTGCTCTAGGCGTTTCAAGAGACACACATTCAATATCAGTCTAAGAAGCTTGTTGGAGACATCATCAATCTGAATGCCTACTCACCCTGAAGCAAAGCTTCCAACCTTGCTGAAAAACTCAATATTTCAGGGGGAGCTTTGACATCATCAAATTCATTAAAGTCTTCTCATAGACTGTTGACAGAGAAGACAACATCACTCTCTCTCCCCTCCTGTATAAAGGGTTCTTTAAGTCCCTTCAAGAGTTATTCTTGGATGCAAGTCTCCTGATCAAAATACTTGTGGATTGGTTTTTGAGCACCTGATCAAAAGCTCATTGGTGGAAGACACCTTATCAAAACCTATAGTGGATTCCTACCAAGGTGGTAGAAGAGTGGATGTACCTAGTTAGGGGGAACCACTATATATCCTTTTGTCTTCTATGTGGCTTACTTTCTTTTCTTTACTTTTGTGCTGTGATTTTCTTTTCTGAGAATATAGATATAACTCTAACCAGTGCTAGTTAAGATCTATCCCTATCTTTCAAATAGTATTAGAGCAGGTTTTTTTGGTTATACAGGCTAACACCTGAACCAAAACGATCTGATAGATCTTATACATCTTTAGAGATTATCATGGCATAAAATGATGATTTTTCAAGCACCATACCTCCTATGTGCAATCTTGATAAGCTTGTACTATGGAAGAGAAGGATTATGTTTTATATGAACTCCATTGATGAAAACATTTTTAATTCCATTTTGATAGGACCAACTCAACCTCAGGAAACAACAAGTATCAATGTTGTTCCATCATCTCAATGGACAGATGCCCAGAAAAGGATGAAGATTGCTGATGCACAAGCAATGAACATTCTTGCACAATCAATGTCTGATGACATTTTTCAGGAAGTTGTTGAATGTTCATCTACAAAAGATATGTGGGACTCCCTCATAGCAATGGTTGCAGGATCAGCTAAAGAAAGAAACTTTAAAGCTGAAAAATAGAGTGTCTCCGAATCTTCATGCTGTATAACTGATGATGAAGAAGAGTTAAGAGCAAGAGAGTTCTGCTTAATGGCAATAAATGCCTCTTGCAGTAACCTTGATGAAGAATAAGACTCTGATGAAGAATCAGAATGTGAATTAGAAGAAGATCAGGTAATCTCTACCCTTGATCTTTCATCAGAGGAATTAAAATCTGATTTTAAATTATTATATAAAGACTTAATTCAATCTGAGAAGGAAATAAAACTTCTCAGAGAGAAATTAAATAAGGTATCTTATAAAACATATAAAACTCAAAGAAGATTTAAAAAATGCTTTTCAATGAATAAGTTATTTAGAATCAATTAAAGGAAAAGATAAATTAAAAGACATAGATAAAATTATTGAAGAATTACAACAGAATAAATCAAATCAATCTAAAAATCTTCAGAAAATATTTGTTCAAAATAATTCGTCGAACCGAGCTCGACGAAAACAACATCATTCGTCGAACAAAGCTCGACGAACTGTGAACAGAGATTTTGATTTTAACTCTTCAGGAATCTATGCTCGACGAAATAAATACACTTCGTCGAACCAAGAACGATGAAAATGGAATACAGAAAACAACAATTATCATTCTGTGAATAGAGCTCGACGAACTCAATGCCATTCGTCGAACTCAGGTCGACGAAATTACTTTAATTCGTCGAACTCAAAATTTCAGAACAGAAATTTTTATTCGCTTCAGAATTATAATCAAACGCAAAATTTTACAAATCCTTTTACTGAGTGGATAATCCCTCCTAGAAAATATCATCCACTTGGTTATGAAAATCAACCTGGATATTCTTTTATTTCTAATTATTATAAAAGAGAACCAGGAGTCAATGTAATCTGAGTCCAGAACTTCTAACATCTCTTTTCAGGAAAAGACCTATCTTACCACAGAGAAATAGTGGTATTTGATAGTAACCAAAAGACTTCAGTCTCAGCCAATACAGGGGATACATCAGTGGCTGTATAGTGAGAGATTGTTTGAAAGGCTACATCAGTAGAGAGAGACTGTTTATTCTAACAGATTATAAAGTCTACTCAGATTAGGGGCAAGGAATGTATGCAAGGAAAAATTATTAGGGGGAGATAATTTGATTGCTTGGAAGGATGCAGAAGTACCTTTATTTTATTTATTTTATTTTAAAAGCACCCATGTACATCTGCTGAAAATTCTTATAAATCTGGCAGATTGTTTTTGCTTTGCATTTTTATTTGTTTTTATGTAAATAGTGTCCTCACCCAAATAGGGGGAGATTGTTGGAACCTTAGTTGTGATTTGGTCAAGGATCACTATTAGGTTTGTTTAGATTGACTCATCATGTATAGCCAGGGTCATGGTTGTGTCCTAGAGTCTAGGCCAAGTCCTTAGAATCAACATAACATGGACCAGCCTTTAATAAACTGCCAGAGACTCAAGCAATTGTGTCGACACTTCGGAAAGGCTGTGTCGACACAAGAAGCCAGATTGTGTCGACGCACAGGACTTGTGTCGATACACAGAACATCTGTCGACATTAACTGTGTCGACACCAGAAGCCAGATTGTGTCGACACACAGGACTTGTGTCGACACACGGAACATCTGTCGACATTAACTGTGTCGACACCAGAAGCCAGATTGTTTCGACACACAGGACTTGTGTCGACACACAAAACATCTGTCGACATCAACTGTGTCGACACCAGAAGCCAGATTGTGTCGACACATAGGATTGTGTCGACACACAGAACATCTGTCGACAGTAATTGTGTCGACACACAGGACTTGTGTCGACACACTCCAGATTTCTATCAAAACAACAACTATATCAAGACCAGAAGCAATTGTGTCGACACACAGGACTTGTGTCGACACATTCAACAAAAGCTGTGTCAAGAAGTTAAAGAACTGTGGACTCAGCTCGACGAACTCCAAGCTCAGGTCGACGATCGCTGAACTCAAGACAGCTCGACAAAATAAGAAACTGAGCTCGATGATCTGCGAGCTCCGGTCGATGAATTTTGTGCTATCTGTTACAGTTGGCAGAATTAATTAAGGCTTAATTAAAGGAGATTACAGCTATCAGATTTAATGTTATATATTCTTATGAATATAGCCGTTTGGAGGCTGCATTAATTATGGATTAAATCAGAATTTAATGCTAATTGATTCCCAAAATAATTACCATTCTCGGGAATGATTCAGCCATCTTCAAGATAAATGAATTCAAATGTTTGAATTTGACAGAGAAGAGAATAACAAGAAACACACAGTACCAGAGAATAGACATAGAATAGACACACAGTGAAGGCTTTCAATTTTACAGAAAAGGAGGAACTCTGCATCAATCTATATACTCACAAAGTTCTTCATCAGCTCCAGGCTTTTCAAGAGACACACAATCAATATCAGTCTAAGAAGCTTGCTGGAGACATCATCAATCTGAAGGCCTACTCACCCTAAAGCAAAGCTTCCAACCTTCCTGAACAACTCAATATTTCAGGGGGAGCTTTGACATCATCAAATCCACTAAAGACTTCTCCTAGACTGTTGACAGAGAAGACAACATCACTCTCTCTCCCCTCCTGTATAAAGGGTCCTTTAACTCCCTTCAAAATTTATTCTTGGTTGCAAGTCTCCTGATTAAAAGACTTGAGGATTGGTTTTTGAGCACCTGATCAAAATCTCATTTGTGGCAGTCACCTGATCAAAACCTGTAGTGGATTCCTACCAGGGTGGTAGAAGAGTGGATGTACCCAGTTAGGGGGAACCACTATATATCCTTGTGTCTTCTCTGTGGCTTACTTTCTTTTCTTTACTTTTGTGTTGTGATTTTATTTTCTGAGAATGTAGATATAACTCTAACCAGTGCAAGTTAAGATCTATCCTTATCTTTCAATATCATTTTCATCAAGTTTATTGCAGTAAATCCACTTTACTCCAATGACATTATGTTCTTGTGACCTATGAACTAGCTTCCAGACATTACATCTTTTAAACTACTTCAGCTCTTCTTGCATAGCAATAATCCAGAACTGATCTATGTTAGCCTTTTCAAATTTCTTTAGATCAACCTATAACAGGAAGATTGAGTATAATGTTGTGTTGATATTTCTGCTCCTAGTCATCACTCATTGGCTGGCATCACTAATGATCTGGTGTCTTGGATGATCCCTTAGATGCCTGACTGTTGGAGACAATCTTGCTTCAGCATTAGCTACTGGAGCAGCTTCGTACTAATCTTCATCCATCTTTCTTGTGTCTTGCAGTCCTTCTACTGGAATGTCCATTCCATCTGCTTTATCTTCGAGTAGTGAAGCAGCTTCTTTGATAGTTAGTCGGTCCATCATCTATTTTGTACCTTCAATACTAGAAGAGGAGCTTGGAAGCTCACTATTAATCATGGTAGACTCATCAAAGACTACATGTACAAATTCTTCTACAACTTGGCTTTTCAAGTTGTAGATCCTATAGACTTTATTATGATTGATATACACAACAAAAATACCATCAAAGGACTTAGTAGCAAACTTAGTCACATAGGATTTCCCATTGTGAAGCACGTAGCATTTACTGCCAAAGATTCTGAGATATCCTAGGTTTGGTTTTCTACCCTTCAAGATCTCATAGGGAGTCTTCTTATAGCTCTTAGTGATAGAGGATATGTTAAGAACATGATAAATAGTATTCACTGCCTCAACCCAGAAATATTTTGGGAGAGATGTATCACTCAACAGTGTCCTTCCAGCCTCTATGAGAGTTCTATTTTTCCTCTCAACAATCTCATTTTGCTGGGGAGTTCTAGGAGAAGAAAATTCTTTATGAATCCCTTGCTCTTCACAGAACTTTGTCGTGCTATCAGACTATAATTATGTCTCATGGTCACTTCTGATTTTGACCACAATACTATTAAACTCATTTTGAATTTGCTTGACAAACATAATGAAATTATCAAGGGTTTGATTCTTTTTTTGAGAAAGAACACCCAAGTAAATCTGGAATAGTCATCAACCACCACACGGGTGTAGACTTTCCTACCAAGACTATGAACTGGCATAGGACCAAATAAGTTCATATGCAAGAGGTATAAGCACCTCACAGAGTCTTTGGTCCCAATGCCTTTTAAAGAGGCTTTGGTCTGCTTGCCATTTTGGCATGCTGAGCAAATGTTCTCCTTGGTGCATTTCATATTAGGACCATTCTTAACTGACTCTTGACTAAAGAGCTTGCCAATAGTCTTGTAATTCAAATGAGCTAGCCTCTTATACCATTGGACACAATATGAAACTTTCTCATTTGCCACTAGATAAATAGAAGAGTCTGTATCTAGACACAAAAAGTTTAAACAATAAACATTTCCACTCATAGGTTCTGTCAAGATGACCTCTTAGTCACTTGACCTCTTAATATGGCACTCATCCTTATGGAAGAAAATAACATAGCCAAGATCAGAGAGTTGGCTTATGCTTATAAGGTTGTGTTGCAACCCTTCAACATAAGATACTTTTATGATGGTGACTATATCATTGGTAATCTTACCATAGTCTCTTATCACCCATCTATCTGAACCACCAAAGATAACTTTGGGTCCATCTTTCACTGGAGTGTACTCCTTCAAGTTGCTCCTTGTCCCAGTCATGTGCCTATAACAACCACTATCCAAGTACCATATAGGGGTATGGGCACTTGGACTAACCTGCATCATGCAATTCATTTTACCTTAGGACCCCAATATCTATTGGGTCCTAGGTGCATGTCAGTCTGAAAATGAACTTTCTACCAACAGCTTTTCTGATTGGTGGACAAACAACTGCTCTTGGCACACTAGGATTGTGCCAGAAGTTTAAAGCAAAGTGGCCCACTTTGCCACAGCACCAACATTCATGAATGTTGTATCTTCTTTTCTATGTAGGCCCTGTAGTGTGGTTAACTGCTGACTGAACAGTAGGAAGAGGAGCTGTAGCTTTCTTTAGATTCCTTTCAGCAAGGATCTGAATGAAGTTAAGTCTTATAGCTGGCTTATTTAGCCTGTTTTGAGTGCCATCAACACCAATCTTCTTTGCAGAAGAATGCTCTTGATAGCTTTAAAAATGCCCAAATCAGTCCTGCTGATAGACTGACCCTTTTTCTGAGTCTTAGTTGTATGGTTCTGAAACTTGGTTGTAGCCACATTCTTGAGAGTAGTGGCTGGAGCACCAAATACAAATGGTCCAGGATGGACCATTTGAATTTCTTCATGGGCAGCCTTAAAGTCTTTTTTTTTCAAGGTAGCTAGCAACCTGGAGGAGGGTGAATAGGTTTCTAGGTTTCCTGTGACTTTCTTTTACTTTCTTCTTTAAGTGCTTGGTGTGTTATTAATCATCAACTTTCAAGAACATGCAATAAAGAAACAACATAATAAAAAGCACATACATAATATATAGTGCTTCCCAAATTATGGGTACATCCACTCTCTTCCCACTTTTTTAACTTCTAGTTAGACGAGGCACTTCTCCAAAACTCAGCACAATGAGCTTACACCTCATATCCCACATGATCTCTCAGTCTCCTCCAATGCTTAAAACTAAGGACAAAGCCCTACCTTAAGAAAACTTGCTCCTACAACTTAGTGATCAAATGATCACCTACCTCAGGCCCAAAGGCCCTACAACTCAGGCTGGGAGGACAGACCTACCTTAGATCCACAAAGGATCCTACGTCAGAGAGAATGACTCTCCTACAGCTCAGGCACAAAGTCCCTACCTCAGATTCAAAAGATCCTACAACTCAGGCACAAGTACCCTACAACTCAGAGAAAATGACTCTCCTAGCTCAGTCTCAAAATCCCTACAACTTAGTAATCAAATGACCACCTACCTTGGATACAAATTGGATCCTACACTCAGAGAGTATAACTCTCTTACAGCTCAGGCAAAACTGCCCTACCTCGGTCCCAAAAGCCCTACAGCTCAGATCCAAAAGTATCCTACAAAAATACAATGGTTTTAATTAATTTGACACAGAGAAATTTCTCTGTGTCTGCTACTAAAGATAAGTTATCTCAGCTCTAACTATCTTCACAGTAGCAGAAAAATGTTCTTTAATAAGTGGCTGCCTCTCCTGGAAGTTTCTCAAAAAACTATTTCTGAACTTGTGGTTGAAGAATAAAGATCTTCTAGGTCTTGAGTTCTTCAAACAGCTAACCTGAACCTGCAGTAGACTAAAGGATCTCCTCTCTTTTCTTTATCAGAAGTATTTCTGATCTTTCTATAGCAGAAGAAAATGCTACAGCTAACTGGATTGGACTTTTAGTTCAGTTGATCGACTTCAATCTTTTTCCCAGCAGCAATGGTGAGGAAGATGAAGTCCAGCCACCCTTTTTTTCTTTTTGAAACAAAACACTAAAATTTGTTTGTGTCTTGGCTGATCTCTTCCTTTTTCGATCAACTTCTCCAAAACATAGTGGGGACCACCTGCAGTTGACTTCTGCAACTTGATCTAACAGAAGTTATGCAGGCCACTCCCCAAATGGGATTAGGATGCAAATTGGTAAAGGGATTCCTATGGGGAATTTAAACGAACACGTGATGTGCGCGTAAAACTCAAAATTTCGGCAGAGTTTCGTCTATAATATTGCGATCTCACAAGTGGGAAGTTCCCATCCAAACCTACACGAATATTCACATACACTAATATCATTACTTAGCCACACATCTAATATCGCATCACAGCATTTCCATCCACATGAAGAGCGCTCCAGACTAAATATTTTTGATTTGGAAAGGAGTCCAAGTGCAGCCCTCAAAACAAAATAATACGAGCATATACCAAATCCTCTTGATCTGTCAAAACCAAAGGTTAAACCAACCTCGGTTTGCAAACGTCCAAGGGGACCTACCCTTGCAAATCCTTCGCGAAAATCGGATAAAAAGGCAATATAATTTCAGATTTATTAATGCAAATTGGAATCAAAATTTAGGATGAATTTTGATAACTAGATTTCCACCCAACTCACAATCCAAGATGAATCACTACATAAGTTTTAGGGGAAGGTAATTCGTTACCCAAATCTGAAATATGAGAGGAGGAGGAGGTAGATATCTATGGAAGAGTCGCACTTCCACGGGTCCACCGGAATCACACCGGATGGGGAGAACCGAGCCGCTTTCTTCGAAGTCACACCGGAGGAGGTAGGAGAACGCTGGAGCAGCAGGACTCGCCACAAGAGGGACAGCGGCAGCAACAGCTTTTCGCGAAATCCTGGAGGTCGGGGTGCGGGATTCGGCTTGGCCGAAGGGGGGCTGCTTCACGCGAACTCCAATAGGGTTTTCTTTTTTTCTTCTTAACATCCCCTCTCCAATACCTCACACATATATATAGTATTACACCCTCTCCATCCACCCTTCATCAAGATCAAAACAAATCCTAACCACTCATGCTTATTAAGAAATAACAACACAATTAAAAATTTCATAACTTATATATTTATAAATCTTAAGATTTATAAATTCATAAAAATATTAGGAATATAATATTATTCCAGTATTGAAATAACATTATATTCATAATGACGACGATGGCGGCGGCGGCGACGATGGCGGTGACGGCGGTGACGACAGTTGCGGCAACGACCATCAATGTCCGCGAACATGTAGCGGCGGCGATCAAAAGTGAGATCCATGTCGGCACGAGCAAATGGCGGGGCATCCTCGCCATCAGGAAGAAGATGTACAGCAGGCCTCTAGTGCTAATTGTCGTGTTCTATAGCTTCCCGCAAGTAATTTGAACAATGATGACTTTGTTGACTTTTTCTGATGTTAGCGTCTGTGGACTTAGCCAAAATCAAACATCTTAGTATAGGCATTGAGTGAACAAGCTTCACTCAACACAAAAACACTTAGATAGAATTCTGTCTTACTCAGGCATTGAGAGCATTGAGAGCGTTGAGTTTCACTCAACACGTTTGGCCATAGCCAATCTTTCTGCTTCCTAGGCATTGAGAGCGTTGAGTGAACATGCTTCACTCAACGCTTTTTGCCTTAGCCAATCTTTCTGTAACTAGGCGTTAAGTGAGCCTTTATCACTCAATGCCAAAACACTTAGACAGATTTCTGAATGAAAGCGTTAAGTGTAGCTTCCTCACTCAATGCTTTCTGCTTTAGCCTATTATATTGATGAGGCATTGAGTGAATAGCCTTAACTCAATGCTTTTGTACTTAGATAGATTTTTTGTCAGCTTAGGCATTGAGTGAATAACATTCACTCAACGCTTCTGTACTTAACCAGATTCTTTCTTTGCCAATGCTGAAAGGCTTTGAATGTCCCCTTCTCTCATCGCCTTTTAGCATCTGGCATTGAGTGGGCTCGCCTCACTCAATGCCTGTGGACATAGCCATATTTCTGCATGTTTCTTCTTAGGCTCTGACAGGTTGAGCATTACTCACAGCTTTTATTCGTATGGCTTTGAGTGAGTTGACTTCACTCAATGCATGTGGACTTCGCCACTTTTCTGTCTAGTCAATAATTAGGCTTAGACTATCCAAGCTATACTCAATGCTTTTACTCACCTGGCATTGATTGAATAGACTTCACTCAACGCTTGTGGACTTGGAGGATTTTTAGCCTATCCATCATCTTCCCTTATAACTGTCGTTGAGTGAACTAGTTTCACTCAATGCCTGTGGACTTATATAGATTTCTGTCTCTCCACATCTTTACCTTGTGACCACCTATCACGTCACTTGTAATACCTATCCTATCAATGTTACAATGACTGACCTGCATGCATGTACTTAAGTATACAACAAATATAACTTTATGTATATCATTGACATGATTGACTTATTCAAATCTGGGACATTGTGGGCAATGGACCCAACATGTCCTGAAGATAAGAAGGATAAGTCTACCAAAAAGAAGCACAAGAAGAAACCATTTAATAGGAAGGACAGGAAGAAGGGAAGAGGCATTACAGCAGAAACCTGAAGTGACTTTAACTTAGAGTCAAGCTCATCATCAGAAAGTGAAGATGAGGCTAATATAGAGGAAGCCTGTCTGATGGCATTGGGAACATACTCTGATAATGAGGAAGATCAGGTATATATGTTACTTTGATGACATTGATTTTTCTTCTGAAGAATCCAAAGAATGTTTCAAGATTTTTTGTAAAGATTGCATATAAGCAAAAAAACAAATTAAACAACTGAGAAAAAATTAAACTAATTAATAACTATCCATGTGATAATAAACAAGATCAATAGAATAATCTTTTGAAATTTGAGGTAGAAAACCTTAAGAACCAAGTAGCGGAGTTAAGAGAAGAAAATAATTTGTTAAGGGAAGAGCTAACAAGGCAAAAGCCTTTGAGGTCTCTTTAAATGGAAGGAGTCAACAACTCAGGAATTTTTCAAAAAAGCTGAAGAAAAGATTTAATCACCTAAGATTGAGTGCTGACCCTACCAGGATAGTAAAAATTACCAACAAACCTGCATGGAGAAATCCAGTATCCTTTATTAAGGCTAGAAAAATTCAACTTGTCACAAACCTAAATTATGACCCCAAAAGAATCATAGTATTTAATAAAGTGAATGTATCCAAAGGTAAGGGTATTCTAGGGGAAAAACCTGTGATAAACAATAGGCTAAAATATGTAGATTCTACCAGTTGGGAACATGTGTCAAATTCATATCGATGCAACCTCTGTCATACATCGACTTCAAATCGACATAACTAAAATGTTGTGTCGAATGCCAATCAATGAATTTCACCAAATCATAGTTTTGTTTCATCTTCTGATTATCACCCTGCTTATCTTACATGTACAAGATGTTTTATAAAAGGTCATGAAACTGGAAGATGTTGGTTTAACAGACCAACACTTTTTTATCCCAAGGGGTTAATGAAAGGACCTCTTATACTTTCATCACCCCTTACAATGGAAAAAAAGAGTAATGGGTCCATGGTAACCTGGATCCCAACTAATGTTTGATTTTATGTGCAGGAAAAGGACTGTCTCCCCACAAACTAGTTATGGTATTTGGACAGTGGATGATCTAGATATATGACTGGACATAAAGACTTGCTGGAAAACTACAAGGCCAAAAATGACCCCAAGGTAATTTTTGGTGACTCTAATTATGGTCAAACCAAAGTTTATGGTATGATCAAAATTGGAGATATCATTTTCTCTAGTGTAACTTTTGTTGAAGGGGTTCAATATAATCTAATTAGCATCAGTCAGCTGTGTGCTGGTGAATACAAAGTTGATCTCACCACAACCTATATCAAATTGCCAATACTAGAACAGATGCAATTATGTTATCTAGGTCTACAAAGGGTAATGTAAATGTGGTTGACTTTATCTCAAATTATAAGGAAATTTGTCTATTCAATGTTGATATAGACAGGAAAGAGCTTTGTCATAGGAGGCTTGGTCACCTCAATCACAAGACCATAACCAAGCTTGATAAGGATAATCTAGTTAGAGGCTTCCAAAAGGTAAGTATAGAAAAAGAAATCCTTGTAGAGCCTGCAAGATGGGTAAGCAAACTAAGTCCTCATTCAAACCAATTCCTTAGAACGATTTTCCAAGAATTTTGTATCTACTATATATGGACTTGTTCGGTCAATCACCACTCATAGCTTTGGATGAAAGTCATATACTTTAGTTATTGTCGATGATTTTTCTTGATTCAGTTGGGTGTTCTTGCTATAAGTGAAGTCTGACTCCTTTTGGATCCTCTCAAGATTAATTAGATAGATTCAATCTGAATTCAACACTTAGGTGTCTTTGATCAGAAGTGACCATAACATAGAGTTTGAAAATCAGTTAATATATATACTTTGTGAGGATGTAAGTATAAGGCAAAGCTTTTTCAGCTCATAGAACTCCCCAACAAAATGGATAGTGAATGGGAAATGAACTCTAATGGAATCCGGAAGAACATTATTGGTGGAGTCAAATTTTCCTAAGCCCTTCTGGGCTGATGCAGCTAAAACTGTCAACTATGTTTTGAATAGGAGTCTTATTCACAAAACCAAGTTGAAGACATCAGCTATTGAAGAGGAATCCGCCTATAGTGTCATTTTTTAAGATATTTGGATGTACTTGCTACATTCTCAACAATGGGAAGAGTCATCTTAACAAATTTTACAAAAAGGCTGATGATAATATATTTTTGGGATATTCATCATCTAGTAAGGCCAATAAGTGATATAATAAGAGGACTCTCAGAATATAAGAGTGTATGCAAGTAGTCTTTCATGAAGCTAATGCATTTTCAAATGGGAGGCTACTTCCACAAAAAACATTTGCAGGGACAGGTCCCCTTAGTTGCTAAATTGGAGAGATTGTTTATTAAGGAGAATAATAAAAAATCATCAGAAAAATGCCATCATTAGTTGGAAGGTGCTGAAACTAACTTTGATAATGAATGATGTAACATCCCTCAAACAACTAGACCCCTAGGAGTGGTTTTGTCATGACTATGTCATGATAAAATCTTAGGATGCTCAAAAAGACCAAGCGAACCAAGGCATATAGGTGGAAATCACCTTGGTCTGCTTATAGTAGAACCCCATCACCAAACCTAGGGTGACTTTAGGGATTTAACTTGACTCCATGACCGTTACCATAGCACTCCTAACCCTTTGGGAGGTCCATTGGGTCATAAAGGACTCATTGGGGGCAATCAAATTGGTCAAGTTGACCAAAGTCAACCCTAACCCTAATTAGGTCAAATTAGCTCACATACGACCAATTGACCTTCCCTTAGCCAATTTGACCCCACCTAAACCACCCTAGCCCTAAGGGAGTCCAATGGGCCACTAAAGACACATTGGGGTCTACCCAAGTGGTCAAGTTGTCCAAAGTCAACCATAACCCTAAAGTGGTCAAAGTGCCTTATTATGGGTTAAGTGACCACCATGGTGCCAACCCAACCCTACCCAAGTCTCCCTAGACCTTAGGGGAGGCCAATGGGTTACTAAGGACCCATTGGGATCAACCCAAAAGGTCAAACTGACCAAAGTCAACTCAACCCTAAAATAGGTCAAATTAACCCAAGTTAACCTAACCAAGCCCAATTCACTTGGGCTAAGCCCAGTTGGAGTGGTCCACAAGATTTAGGAGGCTGATATTTACCTAAAATGCGACTCAAATTCTAGAGGGGTTGACTAGGAGAGATAAACCTCATTTTTCCTTTAATGGAGGAGAGAGAAAGAGAGAAAGAGGCCAATCATGGCCAAGGAAGGCCAAGGGCCTCCTCTCTTCAATTCCAATAACTTGGTCCATCTCCCCTGATCAGCTATGAGTAGATCAACATCCATGTCCGACCCCTTGGTGGCCAAATTCAAGGATTTTCAGTTGGCTGAAAAAGCTCCTTCATGGCCATTAATGGCCAATGAGCTTAGACCCTTCTCCTCCCCCATTTGAGTATTTTAAAAGCTTCACCAGACCCAGAGCAGCTGTTTCCACCATTTTCATGAAGGAGCTGAGCACTCTGGTAGTGTGGTTGCAGAGCACCTGAAACCATCACCACCGGCAATGACAACACGACGATCGGCTCGACTTCAGCCACCACAGAAGTTCCTTTCTTCCTCCTCTCTCTCTCTCTGTGGATAGATCCCCATTTATTGGACCCAAGGTTTGGATCCAATAGGCCCCAGATCAAGGAAGCTGAGAGCTTAGTTTTTCAAGATTTTCTTTCATACACCATTCACTGTTTCGGCCACCTCCGGCTGGCCTACCACCGTGAATCGCCGGCCACCACTTCAATGAAGGTGGTAGTGGTAGTGGCCGGCTGGGAAAGGGCGTGGGTGTCTGGGAAATCTAGGGCAAAGTAGGCCTAGGATGGAGCAATCTGAGCTGTTGGCACGCTGGGGATGATGACTGGATGCTATCGATTTTACGCCAAGATTCATGTCGCCGTATCTTATAAATAGGATTAATAGTAATTCAGTTTATTTAATTTCTATCACAATTATTGTAGTGTTTTAAATTAATTATTAAAAATATTTGGAGCCCCCTACTGGAGTAATGATCAATATGAAAGTTGTAGCCCTTGAGATCTACTTTATTTTAAAATATGTTTCAACCCATTTGAGCTAGTGTCCTGACCACAACACTCAAAATGGTTCAGTCTATACATTGGATTAACCATAGGTAAAATTGAGTGTCCCCATCAATCCAGTCATCCAGATGCCTTGAAATTTTGTATGGGGGTCACTATTACCTATACCTATGACATATCCAAAAATGAGAATTTTTCGAAAATTTTTATATAGTTTTTGTAAATATTTTATAATCTATATATGGTTAATTAGAGGGTATAATGACCTCACAATTACTCAAAATTTTGGTGGATGACCCTTAGGGTCATGATAAGTCACTGGTAAAAATCTCAGCTCATTTGGGTTTGATTTGTGTAGGCATTGATGTGACCAAAGTTTTTTCCCTAAGGGGCAAATTAGGGCAAATGTTTGTTTGATGGGTTGAGTGGCCAATCCTCATCCAAAAGGGATGAAACCTTGGCCACTAACTTGATGTCCTATAAAACACCCCCATAAGTGATTTTGAGTGGTTTAGGGTTGGAATTCCCTAGAACCCTAGTGTGAACCCTAGGGTTGAGTTTTGAGCTCAAAGGACATGGGACCATATGTCCTTGGAATGTATTTAAACTTGGTAGGTGTGTTCCTAGGGTGGAAATAGGGCCGAGTAAATGATTTTAGAATTTTTAGAAACTTACATCCACCTAAAATAGTTTAGGACCAATTAGGGTACTTTACCTCATAATTTTATTGCATGACTATATGATCTTGGATGTTCATGAAACTTGGGCAGTAATTTTATATAATGATTAAAAATCTCTAGAAATTTTGGTATGTATTTTGGAATAATATTTACAGTACTTCATTCACAAACTTAGTAATTGCCCTATTAGTAAGAAAAAATTATTATGAGTTATTTACTCACTGAAAAATTATGAAAATTGGTTTTAGGACATATTAAGGATTCATCATGCTCTGTGAATTTTTATAAAATGATTGGAAGCCTTTTTATATAGGATGCTTCACCAAGTGCCTTGTGTAGAATATAATTAAATAATTTATTTACGTGGTTAAATATGTTTGGAAAATTACTAAATTTGGTCTGTTGTCTTTTCTGATCACTTTTAACATTTGGTAATTTTGCCATAATTTTTGGATGATTAATTCTTATATTTCCTACTTTACCCTATGTTTGTGGATAATTAATCAAATATTGGTGTGGAGGTCAAACCTTTTTGGAAAAGTGAGAATTTTTGTATTTACAGTTATTTTGATGATATACACTTGTAACATCCCTCAGACTTCTAGACCCCTAGGATGGTTTTATCATGGTTGGGTCATGACAAAACCCTGGAAAGCACTAAAGGGTTTGGGTGAACATGGGAATTAGGGTGTGAACCAACTTGGTCTGCAAATAGTAGAATTCTAATTACTAGCTTAGGGATGACCATAGGGCTTCACCATGATTCCATGGCCCAACCACAACATCACTAACCTATTATAGGGTCCATTAGAGCCATAGGGACCCATTGGAGTCAACACAAGAGGCCAAGTTAAACAAAGTCAACTCTAGCTCTATTTTGGTCAAAGTGTCCTAAATAGGGCAATTGACCACCAATATGTCCAATTTTCCCTACCTAGACCTTCCTATGCCTTAAGGGAGGCTAAAAGACCACTAATCACCCATTGGGGTCAACCCAATTGGTCAAATTGACCAAAGACAACCCATAGTTCAATTTGGTCAATTTGGGCTAACCTAGCCCAATTCAAGTGTGCTAAGCCCAAACTAGTGTGGCCCATTGGTCTAGGAGGTGGAGAGACACCTTTGAGGCCCACCAATTTCAGAGATTGGTGACTAGGAGAGAGAGAATGGGATTTTCCCTAATTTGGAGGAGAGGGAAAATGTGAACTTAATGGCCATCATGGCCATGAAAAATTTGTGAAACTTGGTATTCTCTGATATTTTGGCATCATATAGTGTTCATAATTTTTGGATGGTCATAACTTAAGAAAATCTAGGACTTCATGTTCAAAATCACACATGGCCTAAGTTTTGAGAAAATTAAATAAATGCCAAATTAATTAGGAAAATTACAAGTTTCTGGATTTAGTCTAATTATGTCATGGTAGACCCTAATAATTATCTTAGGGCATTTGGATGAATATTTGAAGGGGTCACCATTCATGCACACCATATAGCTCGATTGGTCTACATATTGTAAAAAACTAGAAAATTATGATAGCATGTGGAATGAACATAGGGAGATGGGGTTAATAGTATACTGATTTTGGTGAAGTTAAAATGAGTTCATCATTAGGAGTCATGATGTGGAAAGTGTTGGGTTGACTGGTGTTAAGTGGTACTCGGGATCGACGAAACATCGTCCTTCTTGTGGAGTGAGAGAGTCAAAATATGCTAGGGTTAGATTAAGTATAACTTTAAATAGGGTTGGTTGTGGGTAGATACCAATAATAATAAATTCCTTGCAAAAGGGAGCTTTGGGCTTCAGCT
This sequence comes from Platanthera guangdongensis, assembly GCA_039583875.1. NCBI lineage: Eukaryota > Viridiplantae > Streptophyta > Magnoliopsida > Asparagales > Orchidaceae > Platanthera > Platanthera guangdongensis. The sequence goes on along the minus strand of CM077155.1, from coordinate 80,466,860 downwards.
CATCGTAGTTCTTAGTTCCCTCGAGAGCACTTCATAGGGAATGCCCTGGGCATTCCAAGGTTAACATAAACCGTAAGACTAAATGGAATGCAAGAGTTGTTAGAAATACTGTAGGATTACACTTACAGTTGATGAACTGTAAATATGCGTATTTTTATGCACATTAATTTAGTCATTTTCATTTATTTTCGTCGTTTTTACTTATTTTTGTTCAATAAAATGTTCCTATTCTTGTAAATTTTCTCCTAACTTGTTTTATTTTGATTTTCAGAAAAATTCCAAAATCTGCCAAAAATTGGGACGTACACGCCCGTGACACATGGGTCACGCCCGTGACCGAGCCGTGACTGTGCATTTCCCGTGAAATCGGAAAATTTCTGAAGAAAAGGCTTGACACGCCTGGCGACACGCCCGTGTCACCCGATACGGGGCGTGACCCAAGCCCGTGTCCTCTCCTCTCGACAAATTCCACTCGACGATCGTCGAGTGTCGACCCAACTGTCACGCCCATAGTCACGCCCGTGACCTGGGGCGTGACCCAATTTCAGCTCAACGATTTCGACTCGACACTTTCCGCTCGACATTCGTCGAGTGTCGACCCGACTGTCACGCACATAGTCACGCCCGTGACATGGGGCGTGACCTTTCCAGCTGGCCCGACAAGATGCTGCCGAGGACATTTGACGCAACCCGCGCCCGGTTCTACCTCCCCGACACGCCCTAGGTCACGCCCGTGACCTGGGGCGTGACTGCTGCGAACTCAGCCCGAAGTCAACTTTGCTGTCCAATCGCCAGCCGCCTTCATGAATAGTACTGTCACGCCCCCATGTCACGCCCGTGACCGAGGGCGTGTACTTAGAAATTTTTTCCTATAAATAGCCCAGTTCTGTAAGGTCCAAGGGTTCAGATTTTTGGGCCAAGTTAGTGTCTTTTTGTGGGCTTAATCCGTGGATTCTAGTGCTATGTAAGGAGATTTCTCCCTTCTTATTTCATGTTTTGTTTTGCTTTACCTTTTAGCTTTGTAATAGCTTGATAATTTTAATAAAAATGTTAGATTTTCTCTCTTTATTTAGCATGAAAAATTCATTTGGATGGCTCACCTCTTTCCCTTTTATCCTTGGTTTTATCTTTGTTCTTCACTTGTTCTTCACTTGTTCTTCATTTATGAAAAGTGTGTGTGTGTGTATGAGTGTAACATGCTTACTTTACATTTTTTTTTACTTGTTTTCATGCTTAGGTTAGGATTTCCTCTTTACATGCCTTTGATTTTTCAAGATAGGTTTTGTTAGAAACTCATGAAATGATGAATTAGGTTTTCCTTTTTTTCTTGTCTTCTTCAACATCTTCACTCTTATGAGTGTGTAAAAGAGTTAAAGTTTCCTTTGTTTTTTTTTTACTTAGCTTCATTTTGGAATGAAAACTTTTTTTCTTCTTTCACTTTTATTTCAACTTTTTTTGCTCTTTTATGAAATCCTAGGAATGAAAATGTTGAAATTTTTATTTTCCAAAAACTTTGGTTTTTAATTATTTTGAAAAACTTTTGTCTTCTAAAATTTTAATTTCTTCTTTTTATTTGTTTTTGGCAAAACCTATGCTTGAAATAGTTAAAATTTTAATTTTTAGGTAACTTTGATTTTTCATGAAGTGTGTGTGAGTGTAGGGTGTAGGTGTATAATTTTTATGCTTTGATTTAAATTGTGTAGAGTGTGTGAGTGTAGGTGTATAATTTTCATGCTTTCTTTTTAATTGCTTTCTTTTAATGCTTTATTCAAATTATGTAGAGTGTGTGAGTGTAGGTGTATAATTTTATTGCTTTCTCGAATTTCATTTGGAGTGTGTGTGTTCGTGTGCATTTATTTCCGCCTACTCGTTAAGAGTTAAATGGCGCATCGTTTTCATTTTCAGTCCTACTCGTTTGAGTAGGACTTGCAATTTTACTTTCTTTATTTTTTCCGCCTACTCACTTGAGTTAAATGGCCGGACTTCTTAGCCCTGTAATCGCATTTATTTTCTCCTACTCATTTGAGTAGGACTCGCTTTCATTTCAGTCCTACTCGTTTGAGTAGGACTTGCAATTTTCAGCCTTTATTTACCGCCCCCACTCGTTTGAGTGGGACTCGCAAATTTGAATTATGCAAATTTCTTTTCATGTGTAACTTAGTTCCTTTTTAATTTATAATTTAGAGTGTGCGTGAGTTCTTGTTTAGCTAATTTTTCAATTTTCTAAATGTTGTTATTTTTCTTATGTCTCTTTCTTATAATCGTTTAGTATTTAATTTCGAACTCACGCCTCACTAAATTATAAGCCGTCCCCATACCGATGTGTGGCTAATCGCTATTAGCCTCGGCATCGAAGAGCATTGGGACATTTGAAATGATTTATAATAATTAAAGTTCTTAATTTTCATTTTAATTTAAGCACTTAGGGTTTACTCCGGGTTTACGACGCGTAGGACAACATAATCGATGTGTGGGCCCTATTTCCGTAGTCCATATGCTAGCTAGCCGAGAGGCCGTGCATATGGACCGATCACCCCTGGGTAAATAGAGTTGCGTGCACCCCCTCGAGAGAGGACAAGCGTAATTCTACCGGATTGGGTTCCCCACCCAATAGCGGGGTTCTTAGCGTAAAGCGGGCGTTAAGAGGAATCCTTCGTCGGACTAACGTTCGGTCGAATAGTCTTAACGTTCAGGTGAGCAATATTCCCAGAGATAAGTGCGCTCACATTTGTGGAACCTCCACGGCCAAGTTGCCTTATTATTAATTTGAAAACTAAGTCTTTTTTATTATTAAAAATTGTTTTAGTCTTAATCCGATTCGATGCCGAGCGTTAACCCTTCATCGAATATTTTCTAAATCGTTTTTTTTTCGCTCCTTTGCTTTTCGCCTTTTATTAAGTAAAAAAAAAATCCACCTTATTTTCAGTAAAATAATAGTCCTCCCGGAGGAGTAAGAATAGTCAACGCGACCCCGAGAACAATACGACCTCGGTATTCCCCCGAATATCGAGTACTACTTGCGATAGGTGCACTTGCCTACCCGAGCAAGCCCGCGGCGATCGACTCACCGAACCAACCACAGTAAGAGTCTGTTCGCGGGCCCATCAAGTTTTTGGCGCCGTTGCCGGGGACTCTCTTTTCGAGTTGCTATTTCGAATTCCGGAGTCTATTAATTTTACTTATTTTCTCTAAAAAAAAAAAAAAACTAAAAACTTTATTTTAAAAACACAAAAAAAAAATTTATTTTTGTTTTATTTTTGTTTGGGTGTATGACCCGAGGACAACCCTCAGAGTCTGAAGATTTAGACTTCGACCCTGAGATCGAACGCTCTCTTGCGCGTATCCGATCTCATCGCCGAAATCCTTCTTTAGATCCCGAGGAATCTATCGGAGAACCCACTGTTGTAGTTATGGCCGCCCCTAACCTTCCCCCGGCGGCCGAGCGTACTATGTCTTATTACGCCCGGCCTAACCTGGATGATTCAGGGTCGAGTATTGTTCGCCCTGCGGTGGCCAATAATAATTTTGAAATAAAGTCAAGTGTCATTCAAATGGTCCAAAACGCCGTGCAGTTCGATGGACTGCCGGATGAGGACCCGAATGTCCACTTGTCCAATTTCTTGGAGATATGCGACACCTTCAAGATCAATGGCGTCACTGATGACGCCATTCGTTTGCGCTTATTTCCTTTTTCCCTTAAGTCCAAAGCCAAGGCGTGGTTGAATGCCCTCCCGCGAGGATGTATCACCACGTGGGCTGAGTTGACGGAACGGTTCCTAACGAAGTACTTTCCGCCCGCCAAAACTGCAAAGTTGCGGGCGGACATTTCTTCGTTTGTGCAGAACGATCCTGAGTCTCTATACGAGACTTGGGAACGATTTAAGGAATTCCTCCGCCGTTGCCCGCACCACGCGCTGCCAACGTGGTTGCAAGTTCAAATTTTTTATAATGGGCTGAATTTTCAGACGCGTCAAATGATTGACGCGGCTGCCGGGGGTACGCTTAACAACAAAACCCCCGAGGCCGCCCAGGCTTTATTCGAAGAGATGGCTATGAACGCCTATCAATGGAACGTCCCGCGGGGACGGCCAAAGCCGGCGGCTGGTCTTTTTGAAGTGGATGCCACTGCTCTCTTGACCCTTCAAGTTGAAAGGTTAACAAAGCAGGTGGCGGAGATGTCTGCTGCCTCCTCCACTCCGCCTTGTTTTATTCCCCCTAACGTCTGCGTAGCTGAAGAGTTCGTGGACTTCATGGGAAATTCGGGTCGTCCTCCCTTCAACCCCAACAACAACCCTTATAGTAATAACTATAATCCGGGTTGGAGGAATCACCCCAACTTCTCGTGGAGCAACCCGAATAATGCTCAGCGTCCCCCTATTTCTTATGCGCCCGGATTTCTTCCTCCCCCTCCTCTTCCGAAACCCTCCCCGATGGAGGAAAATTTTTCGAAGTATATTGCGTCCAACGAGTCAAATATCCGGAACATCACCGGATCGCTAAAAACACTCGAACAACAGGTTGGACAGCTGGCGAGGATGATGTCCGAGCGCGCGCTCGGGGCACTGCCGGGAAACACGGAGCCCAATCCGCGGGAGAACGCCAACGCTATAACCCTCCGTAGCGGAAAGGAGGTGGTCGATCCAAAACGGACCGACCCTCAGGTACATATTTCACCTCCGACCCCTCTTCCTCTTTCTTCGCTCACGCCACCTTTACCTATTATAAAAGAAAAAATTATTTTAAACAAGGCTCTCCCGTATCCGCATAAGTTAGAAAACGAGCGTAAGGACGCGCAATATGAAAAATTTATTTTATTATTAAAACAAATTCACATTAATGTTCCTTTTTGCGAGGCTATCTCGCAAATGCCCAAATATGCGAAATTTTTAAAAGAACTACTTTCTAATAAACGCAAATTAGAGGATATTTCGCATGTATCTCTCAACGCTGTCTGCTCGGCGGCCCTTACTAATAAATTGCCCACAAAACAAAACGACCCGGGACGGTTTTCCATCCCGTGCCTTTTTGGCGATATATTAGTAAAGTACGCCTTAGCTGATTTAGGGGCTAGCATTAATCTGATGCCGTTCTCGCTCTTTTCGCGTTTAGGTTTGGGTACTCCTAGTCCTACGAATATGCGCATCCAATTAGCGGATCGCTCGGTTAAGTTCCCTATCGGGGTAGTGGAGGACGTCCTTGTCCGAGTCGACAAGTTTACCTTCCCGGTAGACTTCGTCATCTTAGATATCGAGGAGGACGCCGAGGTACCAATAATACTCGGTCGCCCTTTTCTCGCCACCTCCCGCGCACTAATAGATGTTAGTAATGGTAGCCTTCTCCTCCGAGTAGGCGATGACCAAGTTACTTTCTCTATTAATCCCTCGATGGACAATTTGTCATCGAGCGACGATTTCTGCTATTCTTTAGATACCTTTTTCGGAGATCGTTCTTCTCCCATTTTCGAGTCCGTATTTTTAAATGACGATATTTATGCGCTCGAAAATTTTAACTGCGATGAGGATACGTCTATAGACTTGCCTTTCGAACCAATTGGTAAGAAAGACATAGGAATTAAAACCTCCCTAGAAGAACCGCCCATCCTAGACCTCAAACCCTTACCCGCCTCGCTCAAGTACGCTTTTTTGGGAAAAGGTGATACGCTCCCCGTTATCATTTCTTCGGACTTGAGTGATTCGGAGACTTCCGATTTATTGGAAGTTTTATTTAAACATCGCCACGCAATTGCGTGGCAAATCTCTGACCTAAAGGGGATTAGCCCCTCCTTTTGCACCCATAAGATTTTCCTAAACGATAATTGCCGCAAAACGATTCAGCCGCAGCGTCGTCTTAACCCAAACATGAAAGACGTCGTTAAAGCCGAAATCATTAAGTTATTAGATGCGGGGATTATCTACCCTATTTCGGACAGTGCATGGGTTAGTCCCGTGCATGTCGTGCCCAAGAAGGGCGGTCTTACCGTAGTGGCGAATGAGCATAACGAGCTTGTCCCAACTCGTACTGTTACGGGTTGGCGAGTGTGCATCGACTATAGGAAACTTAACGACGCCACCCGCAAGGACCATTTCCCTCTGCCATTTCTAGACCAGATTTTAGAGCGTTTATCCGGTCATCCGTATTATTGTTTTCTTGATGGTTTATCGGGGTTTTTCCAAATCCCCATTTCCCCCGATGATCAAGAGAAAACAACTTTTACTTGCCCGTTCGGCACCTTCGCATATCGAAGAATGCCATTTGGACTCTGCAACGCGCCAGCTACATTCCAAAGATGTATGCTAGCGATCTTTGGCGAGCTAGTAGAAGACATTATGGAAGTCTTTATGGATGACTTCTCTGTTTTCGGACGCTCTTTTCCCGATTGCCTTAACAATTTAGATCGTGTCCTTCAACGGTGCGAGGACACAAGCCTTGTTTTAAATTGGGAAAAATGCAACTTTATGGTTCGAGGAGGTTTGGTCCTCGGCCATATGATTTCGTCTAAGGGGATAGAGGTGGATAAGGCCAAGATAGAAATTATAGAAAAACTTCCGCATCCAACAAACGTAAAATCTATTAGGAGTTTCTTAGGCCATGCGGGCTTTTATCGACGCTTTATTCAAGATTTTTCAAAAATAACAAAGCCGCTAACTCACCTCTTGGAAAAGGAATCACGCTTCATCTTTAGTAGCGAATGCGAGTCCGCCTTTAATTTAATAAAACAAAAACTTATCTCTTCACCAATATTAGTGGCCCCTAATTGGTCCCTTCCGTTCGAAATAATGTGCGACGCTAGTGATATTGCCTTAGGTGCCGTTCTTGGCCAACGCGTAGAAAAACATTTTCATCCTATTTATTACGCTAGCAAGACGCTCACTTCCGCACAAGTAAATTACACGACAACGGAAAAGGAACTCTTAGCCGTCGTTTTCGCTTTCGATAAGTTTCGCTCGTATATAACGCTATCTAAAGTTATCGTTTTTACCGATCACTCCGCGCTTAAATATTTATTAGCTAAAAATGATGCGAAGCCCCGCCTTCTTCGATGGATTCTCCTCCTACAAGAGTTTGATTTGGAGATCCGAGATAAGCGGGGAGCGGAAAATCTAGCGGCGGACCACCTCTCCCGTTTAGAAAATCCAGGTGCGGAAGCGCTCGTCGAATCTGAAATAAATGACAGATTCCCCGAGGAACGCCTTCTTGCAATTAATAAATCTTCGTCATCTTCGCCTTGGTTCGCAGATTTTGCAAATTTTTTAGTAGCGCGGGTCCTTCCAAAAGAATTTTCCGGTCACCAAAAGAAGAAATTCTTTTCTGACTTGAAAAATTTCTTTTGGGAGGACCCATTTCTTTTTCGTATCTGCGCGGACCAAGCGGTCCGAAGATGCGTTGCGGGTGTGGAGTGCTTGCAAATTCTTAAGCACTGCCACGAGGGTCCAGCCGGTGGTCATTATCAAGCCAACCGGACCGCTCGGAAGGCGCTAGAGGCGGGCTACTTTTGGCCCACTCTCTTCAAAGACGCGCATAATTTTGTGCGCGCATGCGATAGCTGTCAGCGGTCGGGTAACATCTCTCGTCGTGACGAGATGCCCCAAAACATGTTTTTAGAATGCGAAGTCTTCGATTTGTGGGGCATAGATTTCGTTGGCCCCCTACCTCCGTCTTTCAAAAATATGTATATTTTAGTGGCGGTCGACTACGTATCGAGGTGGGCGGAAGCGCAAGCTCTCCCCACCAACGATGCGCGAGTCGTCGTTACATTTCTTAAAAAATTATTTTCTCGCTTCGGCACGCCTCGCGCAATTGTTAGTGATAGGGGAACGCATTTCTGTAACGCTCTTATGGCTAAGACGTTAGCTAAATACGGAGTCACGCACAAGCTTGCCACCCCCTACCACCCGCAAACAAGTGGCCAAGTCGAGGTAGTAAATCGAGAGATTAAGCGAATTTTAGAAAAAACCGTTTCGCTAAATAGGAAAGATTGGTCCGTTAAACTCGACGATGCGTTGTGGGCGTATCGGACGGCATACAAAACCGCTATCGGATGTACGCCGTTCCGGTTAGTCTACGGCAAAGCGTGCCATTTACCCGTAGAATTAGAACATCGCGCACTTTGGGCTTTAAAACTCTTAAACCTCGACTCCAACTTAGCCGCTCAGAATAGAAAACTGCAACTAAACGAGCTCGATGAATGGCGTGCGAACGCTTACGAGAGCAATAAATTCTATAAGGAGCGCTCTAAGTTATATCACGATCGACATTTAAAGTCCCCAAAAATATTTTTTCCGGGCGATCTTGTCCTTCTTTATAATTCACGCCTTAAACTTTTTCCAGGTAAACTAAAATCTAGATGGTCCGGTCCCTTCTTAGTTGAAGAAGTCTTTCCATATGGGACCGTACTCGTCTCCCACCCGGAAAGAGGTTCGTTTAAAGTAAACGGTCATCGGCTTAAGTTATACATCGCGGGCGACCCAGTGATCGAGCATTACGAAACCATAACCCTACTAGATTTATAAATCCGCCCAAATAAGTCAAGCTACACGACTATAAACAAAGCGCTCCTGGGAGGCACCCCTCGCTTATCTTTTTCGCCCTTTCCTCATTATCTTTGCTGCTTTTTCTAATAAACGCAGGGTTTCTGATCGGCCTCCCCCTCCGCGTTTCAGGGAAGCTTCTACCCCCTTCCCTTTCTTTTCGTTGTACATATTGTCTTTCATTTCTGTTCCGCATACTTACGATACAACATTGGGGACAATGTTGGACTTAAGTATGGGGGTATTTTCGTGCTTTATTTTCTGCACTTCAATTTTTCTGCATCTCAAAAAAAGAAAAATACAAAAAATACATATAACAACAAAAAAAAAAACAAAAAAATTAAAAAACATCTTAAAATGAAACAAAAAAATTTTAAATGAAAAAAAAAAAAAAAAAAAATTTTATGAAAAAACAAAAAAAAAAATTTTTTTGTTTCTCTTTGTATATATTTTTTGTTTTTTCTCTCTCCCCCTTCCTCATTCTTGTACAAACATTTTTCTTTTTCTCCCTTATTTTTGTACATATTATGAAAATTCTCTTAAAAAATACAAAAAAAAAGATAATAGTTCAAAAAATTTTCAAACAAAAAAATTGAGAAAAACAAAATTACAAAAAAAAGATAATAAATGAAAAACACAAAAAAATGTTTACAAAAAACTATAAAAAAACAAAAAAATGTTTTGCAACAAATAAATTAAATATTCCATACTTAACTTTTCTGCTATCCAAAAATTCTGTTTTGAGTTTATTTATATGTGAATACTATTAATTCTCTGTTTACTACCCGTTTGTTAATTATCGATTGAAACATTTAAATAGCCGGGGTTAAGTTTTAAAGAATTCTTTATGCTTTGTTAAAACTAGCGGACTCGTTTTAGGCACTACTTCTAATTTTTCATTAATAGGAGCACGTATATTATGTTAGGAAATAACGACTATAGAATTCAATTATACTTACTTTTAGCTTTCTGAAAACATTGGAACGTACAAATTATTAAGGTTGCTCTCAAAAATTTTTAGGATTACAATCTAGTTTTCCTTTCTCCCCTCACTTTTCATGACCTACTTGGCATGAAAAATTTTATCCTTAAAAGATCTTATGTCAATGGGAACAAGATTTCGTTCCGTAAACATAGGCACCCAATAATTTAAAAGATTATATAGGGAGTAAGAGGATAAAATTCATTACTCCTGCAAATATACATTGGGTTAATTTTTATTATTATGAAGTTGAAAAACAAAAATCATATTAGGAAAATAAGATTTCGTTTTCCTAATAATCCAAAAGAAAAAAAATGGAGGTTCGAGAAAAAACTTACCTCACCTCAAATATCAAAACCCTCTTCATAAACCACACTACCCCCTTAGCCAATTACACGATTCTAGAATTAATTCAAAAATCTTTTTGAGAGCATAATTAGTAAATTGTATTATTTCCGGTAGCACTCGTATAAGCTAGAATTCTTATAATTCCAAACTATTTTCGTTAACCTAACCATTACAAATGTTGCCTTCTATTTGATTACATCAAGAAGTCTTTTGGCCAAAACTTTTGCGCTATTTAAATCATCTACATAATTTTAGGACTTAACTCTTACACCCCGTATATTTATTTCGATCTCTCTTATAATTGATTAAGCGATAGCCAAAACTTAGAGTTTTTTTTTATTCCTTATAGATTCACCTCAAACTTTTGCTCTGGAATAGCAAAAGCCTAAGTATGGGGGTATTTGATGAACTGTAAATATGCGTATTTTTATGCACATTAATTTAGTCATTTTCATTTATTTTCGTCGTTTTTACTTATTTTTGTTCAATAAAATGTTCCTATTCTTGTAAATTTTCTCCTAACTTGTTTTATTTTGATTTTCAGAAAAATTCCAAAATCTGCCAAAATTGGGACGTACACGCCCGTGACACATGGGTCACGCCCGTGACCGAGCCGTGACTGTGCATTTCCCGTGAAATCGGAAAATTTCTGAAGAAAAGGCTTGACACGCCTGGCGACACGCCCGTGTCACCCGACACGGGGCGTGACCCAAGCCCGTGTCCTCTCCTCTCGACGAATTCCACTCGACGATCGTCGAGTGTCGACCCCAACTGTCACGCCCATAGTCACGCCCGTGACCTGGGGCGTGACCCAATTTCAGCTCAACGATTTCGACTCGACACTTTCCGCTCGACATTTGTCGAGTGTCGACCCGACTGTCACGCCCATAGTCACGCCCGTGACATGGGGCGTGACCTTTCCAGCTGGCCCGACAAGATGCTGCCGAGGACATTTGACGCAACCCGCGCCCGGTTCTACCTCCCCGACACGCCCTAGGTCACGCCCGTGACCTGGGGCGTGACTGCTGCGAACTCATCCCGAAGTCAACTTTGCTGTCCAATCGCCAGCCGCCTTCATGAATAGTACTGTCACGCCCCCATGTCACGCCCGTGACCGAGGGCGTGTACTTAGAAATGTTTTCCTATAAATAGCCCAGTTCTGTAAGGTCCAAGGGTTCAGATTTTTGGGCCAAGTTAGTGTCTTTTTGTGGGCTTAATCCGTGGATTCTAGTGCTATGTAAGGAGATTTCTCCCTTCTTATTTCATGTTTTGTTTTTGCTTTACCTTTTAGCTTTGTAATAGCTTGAAAATTTTAATAAAAATGTTAGATTTTCTCTCTTTATTTAGCATGAAAAATTCATTTGGATGACTCACCTCTTTCCCTTTTTATCCTTGGTTTTATCTTTGTTCTTCACTTGTTCTTCACTTGTTCTTCATTTATGAAAAGTGTGTGTGTGTGTATGAGTGTAACATGCTTACTTTACATTTTTTTTTACTTGTTTTCATGCTTAGGTTAGGATTTCCTCTTTACATGCCTTTGATTTTTCAAGATAGGTTTTGTTAGAAACTCATGAAATGATGAATTAGGTTTTCCTTTTTTTCTTGTCTTCTTCAACATCTTCACTCTTATGAGTGTGTAAAAGAGTTAAAGTTTCCTTTGTTTTTTTTTACTTAGCTTCATTTTGGAATGAAAACTTTTTTTCTTCTTTCACTTTTATTTCAACTTTTTTTGCTCTTTTATGAAATCCTAGGAATGAAAATGTTGAAATTTTATTTTCCAAAAACTTTGGTTTTTAATTGTTTTGAAAAACTTTTGTCTTTTAAAATTTTAATTTCTTCTTTTTATTTGTTTTTGGCAAAACCTATGCTTGAAATAGTTAAAATTTTAATTTTTAGGTAACTTTGATTTTTCATGAAGTGTGTGTGAGTGTAGGTGTATAATTTTTATGCTTTGATTTAAATTGTGTAGAGTGTGTGAGTGTAGGTGTATAATTTTCATGCTTTCTTTTTAATTGCTTTCTTTTAATGCTTTATTCAAATTATGTAGAGTGTGTGAGTGTAGGTGTATAATTTTATTGCTTTCTCGAATTTCATTTGGAGTGTGTGTGTTCGTGTGCATTTATTTCCGCCTACTCGTTAAGAGTTAAATGGCGCATCGTTTTCATTTTCAGTCCTACTCGTTTGAGTAGGACTTGCAATTTTACTTTCTTTATTTTTCCGCCTACTCACTTGAGTTAAATGGCCGGACTTCTTAGCCCTGTAATCGCATTTATTTTCTCCTACTCATTTGAGCAGGACTCGCTTTCATTTCAGTCCTACTCGTTTGAGTAGGACTTGCAATTTTCAGCCTTTATTTACCGCCCCCACTCGTTTGAGTGGGACTCGCAAATTTGAATTATGCAAATTTCTTTTCATGTGTAACTTAGTTCCTTTTTAATTTATAATTTAGAGTGTGCGTGAGTTCTTGTTTTAGCTAATTTTTCAATTTTCTAAATGTTGTTATTTTTCTTATGTCTCTTTCTTATAATCGTTTAGTATTTAATTTCGAACTCACGCCTCACTAAATTATAAGCCGTCCCCATACCGATGTGTGGCTAATCGCTATTAGCCTCGGCATCGAAGAGCATTGGGACATTTGAAATGATTTATAATAATTAAAGTTCTTAATTTTCATTTTAATTTAAGCACTTAGGGTTTACTCCGGGTTTACGACGCGTAGGACCACATAATCGATGTGTGGGCCCTATTTCCGTAGTCCATATGCTAGCTAGCCGAGAGGCCGTGCATATGGACCGATCACCCCTGGGTAAATAGAGTTGCGTGCACCCCCTCGAGAGAGGACAAGCGTAATTCTACCGGATTGGGTTCCCCACCCAATAGCGGGGTTCTTAGCGTAAAGCGGGCGTTAAGAGGAATCCTTCGTCGGACTAACGTTCGGTCGAATAGTCTTAACGTTCAGGTGAGCAATATTCCTAGAGATAAGTGCGCTCACATTTGTGGAACCTCCACGGCCAAGTTGCCTTATTATTAATTTGAAAACTAAGTCTTTTTTATTATTAAAAATTGTTTTAGTCTTAATCCGATTCGATGCCGAGCGTTAACCCTTCATCGAATATTTTCTAAATCGTTTTTTTCGCTCCTTTGCTTTTCGCCTTTTATTAAGTAAAAAAAAAATCCACCTTATTTTCAGTAAAATAATAGTCCTCCCGGAGGAGTAAGAATAGTCAACGCGACCCCGAGAACAATACGACCTCGGTATTCCCCGAATATCGAGTACTACTTGTGATAGGTGCACTTGCCTACCCGAGCAAGCCCGCGGCGATCGACTCACCGAACCAACCACAGTAAGAGTCTGTTCGCGGGCCCATCAACAGTCATGCTCACCGATGTTGTGGGAGTTAGGTTGGGTCTCACGAGCGGTAGGCTCGTTGGTTTTGGTGATGGGCAGGTTAACCCGGCGAGCCGATGGCTCGGTAGATATTTGTTACGGATCAGTTAGTCCGTGGAGCTTTGGCTCGGTGGGGATACATTAATATTGCATATGCATACAATATAAGGTGGTGGTTCTTTGTATTGGAGAGTCGTTGCACTGACACCAATATGTTGACTCGGCAAGCGTGGTTTAGCACTTAGCCAAATAAAGACTGGTGCGCCAGCCGTCAAGAGAATGCAGGAGCTCCACTTAGTGCACCAGCATTGAGGCGTATAATAGGTCTAACTGGTAGTGCTGATACCGGTTTAGAAGTGGGCGAGGTCCAGCCCACCGCTTCCGTTTGCCACTATGGAGGTATCCTGGGAGGTTAAGCTTCAGAAAGGGGGAACTAAAGGTCTGTGTGCACAGAGTCGGGTGTGTGTTGTAACACACCCATCCATCGTATGGCATATAACAGAAGGTCCAGCTGGAACCTGACGCCATATACCACGGACAGTCGGAAGGGTTACATATGAATAACCAAACTATCCAATTAAGACTACTCGTCATAACACAGAGCATTCTAGCGTTAGCTTTTAAACAGTTGAAAGAACCCATTATAGTAATCCAACAATCATGAATGTCCACAACCATTACAACTGGAATGAAATACAAATACACCGAAAGATACTTGTCCTTATGGCCTTACAAGAGTTCACTTAGCAATATAGTATTTTCCATACATCGGCTCGCAGGCCGGCCACACATGACAAAATAAAGAACAACTATTCGCTTTGGCCTTCGAGGGCCAGCACAGCAACATGGGCTCCAGCATGCTATTTGTTACTCGGCTCCGGAGCACCTGCAAGCAACATTCCACCGCACGGTGGCAAACAAAGCAACGGTCAGCCAAAGTCGACCAAATTATAACGACCCCGCCCCTAACTCGGGATGGCGGTGCTCCTTCCCTGCAATTCATTATCCCAGCTAAACAATATAGAACAAACATACTACGCCACAGGTGTAGGCTCGCACGGCCAAACACCCCGTGCACTCAGGGCACATTATTGGTGAATCCTGACACTTCAGCATCTTCAACACCACCCCCACAATGGCAACCTCGTGAGCAAACTAGCCTTTCTGACCACCGTCTAAGGCTCCCGACTATGCCAACGGCCAGTCACCTTTTCGGGTCTCTCGCATCAAACCACATAGCCCAGGTCTGATTCCACTTGCTCGTTGCTCACACCGTGTAGTTCATCTTAAGATGTACGCACGAGCCAAGCTTCTCTCGGATCCTACTTTTCCAAACACTCACATAACCCAATTATGTTCAAGGTCGGTTCCCTGACCGCCAAGTTAGCAGAACAATGATTCCGCTAAGTTTTTTGGGTGTTCGTTGGAGATAATCCCCAAGAATCCCAGCTGCAATCTACCGCGTAGAAACCCGAAAACCCAAAGCACAGAGTCTTCTCCGGCAAACCATAACAAATGCAACATCACCCATACAGACCAACATGTCCGGGTAGGCTTCACACACAATGCCTATGTCCGTACTTCGATTCCAGACTCTATATGCAACACAAGGGGGACTATTCACGTCAACCACTGGGAACACCGCACACTCGCCGCGCACTCGCGGGAGCGGGTTTCCCTATATAAAAAGGAATAGAGCTTCACATGCTCAAGTAGTGAATCGTTACCCTTATAGTACGCTTTTGCGCCATGGAAAATTATCAGGATAGAAGTCTTTGCATCAGAATTTCCTCCACGGATCCACTGTCGGTTCTCTAAACGGTGCTCCAATGCTCCGCCGGTGGCCGGAATCCTCCTCATTATTCCTCCTTGCTCTAACTCCTTGGAAAGACAAAGCTTAAGGGAGAAATGAGGAGTTAAACCACCATTCCCGGCCTTAACAGAGCAGGAACACATCGGGGCCGTGAAATCTTACTTAAAGAAAACGAACGGCTCAGATCTGTACAAAATTTCTCAAACCTGTGCCGAACACGGCCTTGCACACGGTCATGTCCCCGGCCGTGTTCCTCGATCCATGCACGATCGTCGTACACAGAAAAACCACACAGCCAAGACACGCCCGTGTCTCAACATGACACGCCCATGTCGGGTCCTCGACATGCCCGTGACCGGGGCGTGTCATATATAACCGTCCCACCAAATGTCACATCCCTGCTGAACACGGGTAGGGACACGGGTATGAACACGCCCGTGTCACCCCTGACACGCCCGTGTCAAAACTATGCACAACCCGTGTTTCTTGCCATGTCCTTCTCTGGACACAGCCGGCCAAACACAAAGAAAGACACGGCCTTAGACATGCCCGTGTCCTAGGTCGAGTACCCTTATATAGGCACCAAAATTTCTTTTGGATGCGATCAACTCAAAAAAGATTTTCAGGGCATTACAAATCTCCCCCCCCCCCGTCTTAAGGAATTTTGTCCCGAAATTAAGAAAAGGTACAAAAACTAAATTTTACTTGAGTGGAATAACTCGGGGTATTCCTCCAACATAGTTTGCTCTCGCTCCGATGAAAGCTCCTCACGTCCACAGTTATCCAAACGGACCTTAACCATTCGGATTTCCTTGTTGCGGAGTCGTTTTACTTCAACGTCTTCTATACGTATAGGCTTGACCTTTGTCATCAACTCGTAATCAACCGGCACTTGATCGACAGCAACTATCTGCGAAGGTTCTTACACCGCCTTACGCAACACCGATATGTGTAACACATCATGTAGCCCACTCAATTCCACCGACAGCTTCAATCTATACGCTACTTCGCCAACACGCTCCAGGATTTCAAATGGTCCAAGGTATCTCGGACTCAGCTTCTTCAAGCATCGAACCCGCAAAACACCCTTGAACGGCTTGATTTTTAAATACACCCAATCGCCAACACCAAACTCCACGTTCCTACGCTTGGCATTATAGTATTTTGCTTGTCTGTCTTGAGCGATCTTCAACCTTTCCTGAATTGTACGTACCATTGAAGTGGCGTCTTCCACCGCTTGGCATTTAAACAACTTTGACTCGCCTGTCTCCAACCAATACAACGGCGTACGACACTTCCTCCCATACAAAGCCTCGAAAGGTGTCATTGCAATACACGCTTGAAAGCTGTTGTTATACGCAAACTCCACCATGTACAGGTGATCCTCCCAATGCTTTCCAAAATCTAGGACGCACATGCGAAGCATGTCCTCCATCATCCTGTTGACCCTCTCGGTCTGACCATCCATCTGTGGATGGAAGGCTGTGTTGAAACTCAACTTAGTTCCCAACAAACTATGCACCACCCTTCAGTCCTACGACGTGAAGCGTCCATCTCAATCACTAACAATGTTGCGGGGCACACCATGCAACCGCACGATATTATCCACATAGAGTTTGGCTAACTTTTCCCCCGGATCTTCCTTCCTATTCGGGATGAAATGCGACACTTTTGTCAACCTATCTACGACCACACAGATGGCGTCATTTCCCCTCTGCGACTTTGGCAAACCATGCACAAAATCCATAGAAATGTTGTTGAATTTCCACTCCGGGATAGACAAGGACTTTAGGAAACCTTCGGGCTTCTGGCACTCCGCCTTCACCAAGCCACAAGTTTGGCACTTGTCCACATAAAGTGATACATCCTTCTTTAATCCTGGCCACCAGAATAACTTCTTCATGTCTCTATACATCTTCGTGCTTCCCGGGTGGATTGAGTACTTGGTATGATGAGCCTCGTACATCAACTCCTCCCGAAGATTATCTGCACTAGGGATGCATAGACGACCATCCTACCTTAACAGTCCATCCTCAACAGCAAACTGGGAATTTGACCTATCCAAAGATTCATCTAAGAACCGCTTCATGATGCTATCCTGAACCAAAGCCCATTGAACTCTATCAGCCAGGTCATACTGCACCTCTGTCCAACACAATATCGCCTCGGCACTAGACCGTTTATCAATGCAGGAGATCTCTAATGCCTCCAAATCACGGACCAAGCTCTTATCATGTACCTACAACCAACTGGCCTGCACAGGAGCCCTGCGGCTCAATGCATCCGCCACTGTATTTCCTTTCCCATGTACATAATGTATCTCGAAGGTGTAGTCCCCCAAGAACTCCATCCACCTCTGCTGCCTCATGTTCAGATCATTCTGATCTAACAAGAACTACATGCTCTTATGATCGGTGGATATCAACTTTCACACTGTACAGGTAGTGCCTCCACATCTTCAGAGAGAATATCACGGCCGCTAACTCTAGGTC
Source organism: Platanthera guangdongensis (assembly GCA_039583875.1). Taxonomy (NCBI): domain Eukaryota; kingdom Viridiplantae; phylum Streptophyta; class Magnoliopsida; order Asparagales; family Orchidaceae; genus Platanthera; species Platanthera guangdongensis. The sequence goes on along the minus strand of CM077155.1, from coordinate 80,449,309 downwards.
ATGAACCATATAATTCCTCTCATGAAACTTCAATTATCGTGAACCATTGGCTATTACGCGCGTATGCTGTAGCAGAACACAGCCCAAACCACTCCCCGAAGCCTCACTATAAATTTCAAATCCTTTGGTTCCACTTGGCGAACACAAAATAGGCGTCGTGGTCAACCACCTCTTCAACTCTTCAAAATCCTGCTCACACTCCAGCGACCACACAAACTTTTGATCTTTCCTTGTCAATGTCGTGAGTGGTAACGCTATCCACGAGAAGTTCTCTATAAAGCGCCTGTAGTAGCCGGCATGCCCCAGAAAGCTCCAGACTTCCGCCACTGTAGTCAAACTAGGCCACTCCCGTATCGCCACTATCTTCGCCAGATCCACCGCTATCCCTTCTCCATTATCAACATGACCAAGGAATGCTACTGAGGATAACCAGAACTCACACTTGGAGAACTTAGCATACAACTGATTTCTCCTCAACGTCTCCAACACCATGTATAAATGCTTGTAATGGTCCTCCTCACACTGCGAGTATACCAAGATATCATCGATAAATACTATCACGAAACGATCCAGGTATTCTCTGAACGTCCTGTTCATCAGATCCATAAACATGGATGGCGCATTGGTCAGCCCAAATGGTATGACTGTGAACTCGTAATGCCCAAACCGCGTGCTGAACGCTGTCTTTGGCATGTCCGTTTCCCTTATCCTCAATTGGTAATAGCCGGACTTCAGATCTAACTTCGAATATACTGTTGACCTAACCAACTGATCAAATAGATCATCAATCCTGGGGATCGGATACTTATTCTTCTCTGTAAGCTTGTTCAACTCCCGATAGTCAATACAGAGTCGCAAGCTCCCATCCTTCTTCTTAACGAAAAGAATCGGTGCGCACCAAGGTGACGAACTTCGACGAACATACCCTTACTCCAACAACTCCTGTAGTTTCACCTTCAACTCTGCCATCTCTCGCGGCGCTATCCAATACAGAGAGTTTGACACCGGTTTGGCACCCGGTACTAGCTCAATTGTAAAATCAATCTCCCGCTGAGAAGTGGCTCCTGGGAGATCATCCGGGAACACATCAGGATACTCGGACACAACTGGGATACTGTCCAGACTTGGCCTAGGCGTTGAAGCCTGTATTAAGGTGACAAACAGCTCTGCCCCAGACAGAACTTCCTTGATCACTTGAAGGGCCGACATCAAAACTTTACCCGACGCCTTCATGCCCACAAACGTAGTCTCCCGTTCAGTATGCAGCCCCAACTTAACCGCATTTTGGTTACAATCGATGTAAGCTTGCTGCTCCGAGAGCCAGGCCATCCTAAAAATTACGTCGAACTCCACTAACGGTAGTACCAACGCTCGAAAAACAAACTCCTGGTCCCCAATCCGTATCTTTACCACACATAACTTATCCGTGCGCATTGAGCACCCATTGGACAACAACACATCCAACCTGTCTTTTTTCATCGAGGAAGGGACCCCGATGCGTGACACGAATCTTTCGGACAAGAAGGAATGTGAAGCCCATGTATCAAACAGGGCTCTCGCTGGACAATCGAAAACCAACACGAAGCCTAGCACCAAGCATAACAAGCTAACATATAAAAGAGGTAACAACTACATAATGTTAAACTGCTAAAATTTAACTCATACCAGTCACCACGTCAGCTTGCTTTATGGACTCTTGCAGAACAAGATTATAAACTCTAGGCTGGGCTGGAGCATGATGGGACGTGGTTGACTCCACCGCCTTCCCTTTCTCTTCATAGGTCGCTTCAGGCTTCCTCTCGGACTTTGCACGTTTGCTCTAACACTCACGAGCAAAGTGCCCCGTCTTCCCATAGTTGTAGCAAGCTCCTGGGACTCGACTTGCGGTTGACCCCGACGTACCAAATCAAGGGGCTGAGTTTGAAGTCCTCTGCTTCTTGTTCCATATACGGAATCCTGACTTCGTATTTGGCACTTTGAACACTGCCTTCTTTTCCCCTTGTCCTTCTTCTCTTGCACTTTCTTCACAACTTTTTCCAATGATCGGGCCAAATTGACCAAGGCTAGGAAGCCCTGCGCCTTAGGCCGAGTAAGGAGTAACTGTAGGTCGCCCCGTAGACCCTCATAAAATCGGTTGGTCTTCCTCTCTTCTTCTGTAAACATAGCACCCGCATACCGACCCAACCATGTAAACTCTTGGAGATACTCGTCCACGCTTCTAGTTCCCTGATTCAAACCAAGATACTGATTCTCCATCTCAAGCTCCTGACCAGAGGGTAAATATCTGGCCAAGAACAATCTTGAGAATTCCTCCATAGGCACATCAGCAAGTTGCCTTCCCACTAAGAGATGAAACTCCAACTCATCCCACCACAGCCTCGCCTCAGCAGCCAAAAGGAAGGTCGCTATGGTGGTCTTCTGCCACTCCTCGGTTAACGTGGCTGTCAAGACCCTCTTTATCGTAGAGAGCCAATCCTCAGCTTGAGCTGGCGTTCCAACCCCATCAAATCTCGGAGGATTAAAGCCCATTACATGCTTGAGCTGTCTCTCTGTAGCTCTCCTCGGCTCTACCTGATCCACTATCGCGTACTCCACCACTCTCGGCTCTGCCGCCCTAACCAGTTCTTGCCCAAAAAAGTGATGCGTGGTGCAATTGCCCTGCATGTTGGGCATTTATCATCGCAAAGACTGCTTCAGCCACCGACCTGATGGTTTCCGCTGAAGGAGGTGTTGTAGGCACGTCCCTCGGTGCACTACTTTCTGTCGATTGCATACGCTCCAACTGACCAGCACCGCTCCTAGATGTCTATAATAGCAAAGACCCGCGATTAGATGACAAATAAATTGCTAAAAACAATCATTGGAACACTCAGGTTCCACAAAACAATTGTATTTTTCATTCCTAAGTGGATATTCATGGGTTCTTTTTGATGTTATAATGATGACGCACACATGTGCTCAACACCCCTTAAAAGAATTCGCCCACGAATTTATTTAAGCCTGACCGTAACCAGAAGTCTGATACCAATTTGTAACACCCCCATCCGTCGTATGGCATATAACAGAAGGTACAGCTGGAACCCGACGCCATATACCACGGACAGTCGGAAGGGTTACGTATGAATAACGAAACTATCCAATTAAGACTACTCGTCCTAACACAGAGCATTCTAGCGGAAGCTTTTAAATAGTTGAAAGAACCCATTACAGTAATCCAACAATCTTGAATGTTCATAACCACTACAACTAGAATTAAATACAAATACAATGAAAGATACTTGGCCTTATGGCCTTACAAGAGTTCACTGAGCAATATAGTGTTTTCCATACATCGGCTTGCAGGGGGGACACACATGACAAAATAAAGAATAACTATTTGCTTTGGCCTTCGAGGGCCAGCACAGCAATATGGGCTCCTGCCCACTATTTGGTACTCGGCTCTGCAGCACCTGCAAGCAACATTCCACCGTACGGTGGCAAACAAAGCAACGGTCAGCCAAAGCCGACCAAATTATATCGACCCCGGCCCTAACTCAGGATGGTGGTGCTCCTTCCCTGCAATTCATTAGCCCAGCTAAACAATATAGAACAAACATACTATGCCACAGGTGTAGGCTCGCACGGCCAAACACCCCGTGCACTCAAGGCAGATTATCGTTGAATCTTGACACTTCAGCGTCTTCACCACCACCCCCAGGATGGCAACCTCGTGAGCAAACTAGCCTTTCTGACCACCGTCTAAGGCTCCAGACTATGCCAACGGCCAGTCCCCTTTTGGGGTCTCTCGCACCGAACCACATAGCCCAGGTCCGATTCCACTTGCTAGTTGCTCACACCGCGTAGTTCACCTTAAGACGTACGCATGAGCCAAGCTTCTCTCAGATCCTGCTTTTCCAAACAGTCACATAACCCAGTTATATTCAAGGTCAGTTCCCTGACCGCCAAGTTAGCAGAACAATGATTCCGCTCAGTCTTCCTGGTGCGCCTTGGAGATAATCCCCAAGGATCCCTGCTGTAATCTACCGCGTAGAAACCCGAAAACCCAAAGCACAGAGTCTTCTAGGGCAAATCATAACAAATGCAACATCACCGATCCAGACCAACATGTCCGGGTAGGCTTCACACACAATGCCTATGTCCATACTTTGATTCAGGACTCTATATGCAACACAAGGGGGACTATTCACGTCAACCCCAGGGAACATCGCACACTCACCGCACACTCGCAGGAGCGGGTTTCCCTATGCAAAAAGGTAGAGAGCTTCACATGCTCAAGTAGAGAATCGTTACCCATGTAGTACGCTTTTTCTCCATGGAAAATTATCCGGATAGAAATCTTCGCATTGGAATTTCCTCCACGGATCTGCTCTCGGTTCTCTAAACGGTGCTCCGATGCTCTGCCGGCGGCTGGAATCCTCCTCCTTCTTCCTCCTTGCTCTAACTCCTTGGAAAGAGAAAGCTTAAGTGAGAAATGAGGAGTTAAAGCACCATTCCCGGCCTTAACAGAGCAGGAACACATCGGGGCTGTTAGATCTTACTTAAAGAAAATGAACGGCTCAGATCTGTACAAAATTCCTCAAAACTGGGCCGAACACGGCCGTGCACACGGCCGTGTCCCCGGCCGTGTGCCTTGATCCAAGTACGATTGTCGAATGCAGAAAAACCACATGGCCAAGACACGCTCGTGTCTCAACCTGACACGCCAGTGTCGGGTCCTCAACACGCAAATGATCGGGGGAGTGTCACATATAACCGTCCCGCCAACCTTCACGTCCCTGCTGAACACGGGTGGGGACACGGGTATGAACACGCCTGTGTCACCCCTAACATGCCCCTGTCAAAACTGTGCACAACCCGTGTTTCCTGTCGTGTCCTTCTCTGGACACAGATGGCCAAACACAAAGAAAGACACGGCCTTGGACACGCCTGTGTCCTAGGCCGTGTACCCCTATACAGGCACCAAACTTTCTTTTGGATGAGATCAGCTCAAAAACGATTTTTGGGGTGTTACATGTGTGTTGTACTTGCATGTTCATACCATAGCATACTTGCATGACATAGCATAATCATTACATATAACCCTTGACACCTATTATATAATTGGTATGAGACACTTTATACAATAGGCCTTATAAAATGACCCCTTAGTCTAAAGATTTGTATGGGCATTCCTATAGGTCATGGTTACTTAGTTTACCTTCTTGTACTTTTACTTGCTTACCTTATTCATGTGTATACTCATATTGCTTACCTACTATTTGCTTACTTATACTTGTTGTGGTTTTATACTCATGATAGACTAGTTTTGTCCTCACCTGCTTTCTTTGTACTCCCCACCTTCACTACCTTCCCATTCCTTCTCCCCGCTCGGTGCCTAGGAGCCATTGGGGAGGGGTGGGGGATGATAGGACTTAGTCTTTTTGACTAACAGTTGTTGACCAAATCATTTTAGGGGATCGTGGAGCCGAACCTGGAGATGCATCCCCAAAGGTCGGTGCGCATGGAGACTGGACAATCTAGCACGGGAGTTCAGGCAGTAGGGACAGTGAGTCCCGATCATTAGTAGTTACTATAGATTTGCTTCCGCATTGATTGAATTGTAGTGAGGATCATGATGTATCGGGCAGGAGCCCTCTAATTAGTACTTTGATTTATCATTACTGTGGACTCTCCCTTCGTGGGATTTATTTTATATTCATGTGATTTCTGGTGGACCAGTATTTGAGTTCTACTTTACTCTTTGTACTTACTATTCTCTTCTGCGATCGGTATGGTCGGCAAGATCGGCATTTTGTAGTGACGACCTTCCCGGGTGTGTTGGTGTCACCGCAAAGTGGCGGTTATGGGCATAAGACCCTATTGGTTTTGCAAAAAAAAGGCGGTCTTACAAACTGTTATCAGAGTGAAACCTCGATCGGAAGAGTAGAAGTCTACTAACCCTGGGTCACCCCGGCTTGAGTTTAGTTTGGGAACAAACTAAGCGGTGGAAGTTGTGGTGTGCCCATATAGGGGATCACATGTAATTGTCCACTTTTAACTAGGTTTGGGTCAAATTTCTTACAAGTGGCCTTTATTATGCAGCCCCCAACGCATCCTATACCGTCGGGTGGAGCCCAGCAAACTCTGAATGATGCAGCACCTCCCCTGGATCCCACTCTATTTCTACAGTCAGAGGTGGGGGAGACTCTGATGGCCATTCTGGAGGCCTTCAGGGCCCAGCAGGCTCCGGCTCCGCAGCCAAACCTGGGGGCCTATTGGTTGAGCATCTTCTGAGGACTCTCTCCCCCATCTTACATTGGGACGGAGTTGTTCGTACGGATGGAAGAGTGGCTTGATATCATGTTCGAGATGCTGACCGAGATACGGTGCCTGTGGGAGGAGAGGGTGCCTCTAGTGGTCTCCTGCTTGGAGTCCCATGCCAAGAGGTGGTGGCAGACACTTTTGGATACGGTGTTTGCAGATCGGGAGGTTGTTGACATCACTTGGGAGTATTTCAGGGCCGCACTGTTGGATCACTTCGTCCAATAGTCGGCAAGAGACGAGGTGGAAGATAGGTTCCTATAGCTAAGGCAGGGCAACAGGACGGTGGTGGAGTACCACCGGGAGTTCACTAACTCAGCTCGGTTTACGGACTCCTATCAGTTGGATGATGTGGTGTATACCAAGTGCTTCTATAAGGGCCTTCGAGATGATCTGAGACAGGCTCTTTTGTTTGTGTCCGAACGGCCTTTACTTTGGATTATGGAGATGGCAAAGAGGATGGAGGCTGATTTGCACACGGCTCGAGGCCGGAAGAGGCAAACTGAGGATCAGTGTCAGCGAGGCAGGAATGATTAGCGGAGGGGCCTCTTTACTGATGAGAGAAGGGCAGAGGACCAACCCCGCCAAGAGGTGAGGCAGGAGCCAAGGGAGCCGGTGGTATTGGTCCCTCAACCTCTTCAGATGTTGGAGATACAGAGGCCCGAAGGTGTGGAACTTCCCCCGCCCGAGTGCTACAACTATCATCAAGTAGGGCACGTCCAAAGAAACTTACCCATGATAAGAGCACCTCTACTGGCACCACAGGCTGCCCGCCTGCTCAGCAGTTTGTAGGCTGAGGCCATGGAAGAGGACGTGGTTTCTAGGGCGGAGATCAGAGGCAAGAGAGGGAGCAGGTGTATGCTCTGGACTTGGCTCCACCTCGGGACCCGGGCAGGGTGATTGTAGGTATGCTAGTAATTTTAATGTTGTTATTTACCTTTGGAATTTTAGAAACAACAAACAACAGTAGTATACTAGGAAAGAAAACCAGAGGCTCAGTTACCTAAACATACTTAAATAAACAGCAATAGTCATGGTGTGCGGCAAACCTGCCCATACTTTGGTGGATATGGGGGTGTCGCACAACTTCGTCTCCGAGGAGTTCATAAAGGGACTGGAGGAAGTCAGACATTATATGAGAGTCGCCAGGAGAGTGCGTCTCCCCAACAGGATGGAGGTATTAGCTACTGTTAAGTTCCTCCTGAGGGTGACCATTGATGGTCTGACACTCGAGGCCCCGACTTCGGTCTTGAGGATGTCAGACTTCGACCTGGTCCTGGGCATTACATGGCTTACTTGGAACCATGCCCAGATATATTGCCCAGCAAAGAAGGTCGTACTCAGATACGACAATACTTATGCCACCTTCGAAGGTATTGCCCCAGTTTCCCGCCTTTTTCTCTCATTTATTCAGGTCGTCAAGGCCCATTCGCAGGAAGACGAGGTCTACCAGGTGCTGTTTGAGATGGCCGAGGCTAAGGATTCCATTTCTGATATTTCGGTGGTTCGGGACTTTGTCTATGTATTCCCAAAAAAGCTACCAGGGTTACCGCTGCATCGGGAGAAGGATTTTCAGATCCAGTTGGTGTCAGGTCGTCAAGGAAAACTCATGGTTGTGTGTTTCTTTCACACACAGTTTGCGTGAATTCGTGTGTTGTAGTCGGCTGGAAGACCTTCGAGCTGAGCTCGACGAATTTCCTCTCGCACTGTTGACACACGAAACCGTGCACGAAGGAAACACACAGATTTCCTGTAGCTTCCCAGTTTATTCCGTTTTGTGGCTAATCGTGCGTGTTGTTCACGCGTGGATGGCTGGGCCCGTGCGCGAGTAAAACGCACGGTTTTCCTATATGTTTCTATTTTTCAGCACTCTGTCGCTACACGTGTGTTGTCCTTCACGCACGGGCGGAACCGCCAGTGCACAAAGGAAAACGCACGGGTCAACGCTTCTTCTTCTTCAGGCATTTTTTGGATATTAATATCGCACGGTTCAAGCACGGTCGTGCGCCAGACCGTGCATGACCATTTTTTCTGACTTTTACTATTTAAGTCGCAGATTTCTTCTGGACCGGGATCTATCTATCTTTGTTTTCCCCCGCCATTTCCGCCCCTTGGAGCGGGAACTTGTCTCTCCAACTGTCATTTTCTCTCTCCTCCTTGGAGGGTTGATCTGGCCACCCATTCTCCTCTAAAGAGCTTGCTAAAGCTTTGTCTCCGACCACCATCGTCGTTGCCGACCTCCAAGCTACTGTTTGAGTTCGTAGTTGCAGAACTTGTGAAGCATTTCGCTCTGATCCGAATCAGCGACCACAACACGAAGAAGACGGGTGTGAAGAAGAAAGTGACAGCCCTTCGGGATCCCGGATATCTTCCATAGACCGAGCTAGGGCGAGGCTCGACAACCCTCGCTTTCGGCCGTGAATCTTGGAGTGCTTTTGAGTGCTTGGTTGTGGTTCTCCCCCTCTTTTCTTTGATTTGCTTTAACCTGAACTTGTGCTAGTATGCTTGAGGTTTAATAACCATGTTTTGCTCAAGGTCTTGCTATGGTTTTGTGTGGTGATTTCTTGATCACGATGTGTGTTGATGAGCTTCTTCTTTGTTAGAGAAAGTTGTGTTTGAGCCGTTCTAGCGACTGTTAGAAGCGCGCGTTGCGAAGAGGTGTTTACGACCCTCGATAGTTTGTTCGTCTCCGCTATTACTCTTTGGAGTAATTCACCCTGGCGACGCGGTGACGGTGACCCGCACTAGATTAATGATGCTTAGTGTAGGAAACCCAAAATCAAACCTCTCATTTGTACTTAGCAAGGAGAGCTCACTTGCGTGCTGCTGCAGCTGAGCGAAGGATGGATGACTTGGGATATTTGGGTAATGGCCAAGGGGAACGAATCATTGAGAACCATGACGTGGCCCGTCCTCGCATTAGGACAATGCGGGATTTCACGACCCCTACAGTGGGGAGTGTTTATCCAGGGTTCGGGCCAGCCATAGCCAATAATAATTTTGAGATCAAGCCTGCGATTTTGAATATAATTAGGAACAATACTCAGTACTCGGGTCTGCCGAGCGAGGATCCTCAGCTACATTTGGCTGAGTTTTCTGAGATATGCGGTACTTTCCGCTATGCGGGCATTGCGGATGAAGTTGTGAAACTAAAGTTGTTCCCTTTTTCACTAAGGGATAGGGCTAAGACGTGGCTGCATATGATCGCGCCTAGCACCGCTGCCACCTGGGAAGCTTTATCTTCCATGTTTTTCACTAAGTTTCATCCTGTTGAAAAAATTATTAATGCTCAAGGGGAATAGCCACGTTCAGACACCTGGATCAAGAAACTCTTTCTGAGGCATGGGAGAGATTTGCCGACCTGCAGCGTCGTTGTCCTTAACACTGCTGTGAACCTTAGAATTTGGTGGAGATATTTTATTTCGCCATTGAGCCAAATTTCAGGGCAATGATCGATGCGGCGGCGAGTGGCGCGATCATGAACTTATCTCCTGAGGAAGCGTTGAGACTCCTTAAAGACACGGCCTCCCATAGCACGTACAGGACAGCAGGCAGGAATGCTCCTAGAGGGGCGAGAAATTTGTTTGATGTAAATGTGGTGGGGCTGCACGCCGAATCGAGCCATCCTGCCTTGGATGGGAAGATGATGTTGACCCGATCGACCCCACCGCCTGCCCCTGTTATGAGCATATCGTGTCAGGGTTGCGGTAACTCTGGCCACCACGCTTATGAGTGCCCCGCGGGTGAGCTGTTTGTTGACCAGGCAGGTATGACCTGTGAAGAAAATGTTAATTTTATAAATAATCAAAATCGTGATGTGCCTTACAATAATACTTATAACCCTAACACGAGAAACCATCCTAATTTCTCGTGGAACCAAAACGCGCCCGGTCAAAGATGGCAGGGTGGCCAGCATCAATTTGATGCTCGGTCTTCTGGTAGCCAGCCGCGACCGTCTCAGCCGGGTTATAATCAGAATTTGCAAGAGACGCGCAAGAGCGCGTTAGAGGAGATGATGGAAAAGTTTGTTGAAATGGCCTAGTCGAATATGGCTACTCAGACTGCTTCCATGAGGAATTTGGAAACGCAATTGGGACAATTGGTCCACGTATTTTCTGAGCGCACCTGCGACACTCTTCCTAGCGACATGGAGAAGAATCCCCGTGAGCAGGGGAAGAGTGTTGAGGATGTGGGGGAATGTAATGCCCGTGAAACAACTGTTAAATATGTGTAATGCCCGTGAAACAACTGTTAAATATGAGATTAATGTCATAGAAACTCTAGCGCTATGTGATTCTGGTTCATCTTGCAACATTCTTGCTTTGCAAGATGTTGAAAAGATGAATTTGAATGTCGAATCCGATGGAAGGAAATCGTTAATGCTAGCTAATGGATCTGTGGTTGAACCCATTAGAGAGGTGAAGGGTGTAGAAGTAGTTTTGAATGGGCGGCTGTCTTCACAGACTTTCAGGTGCTTGGACCCAGGGGTAACACGTCAAAACCCATCCTTGGGGTCCCCTTCCTTAAAGCCAGTGAGGTGACGTTGCATTTTGATGCTAGTGGGGTCATTTTTGCACCCAAAGTTAATGAACCTTTACCACCTTCGCCTCCTCAATTAATTTTTGTTTACCTCGTAAAACCAGTGAACTTAACTATCATGTCATCTAATGATGTTTCTAGTGGTGTTAAGACAGATTTTCAATCGACGGGACAAGAACAAGTTGAGGAAGTTTTTGAAACGCCAATGACAACTAAAGGGAAAGAAGTGATACAGGTCCACGATGTGATGCATGATGCTGCTGCAAAGATGGATGTGTTGTGCATGTCGTATGTGGGCGTGCAGAATTTTGATTCAAAAACTGCAATTTGTTTATACAAAGCCTGTAAAACTATGAAACAGGTAACATGGGCTGATCTTTCACCCTCAGCGGGTGAAGAAAGGATGCCCCCGATTTTGGATGTTAATCTAGCTGCTGAAAAGTCGGGTGTGACCTTACCGCCCTGGCGCTCCTCTTCTGTGGAATTAAAATGAAAAGAGCTGCTTCTGTGCAAAGAGCGGAGTTTTGCATGCAGGCGCGGGATGGAGGATTGTAGGGGCAGGGGAGACTTGTCTTCCTTGGGCCCTAAAGCTTTCCCCTCTTCCTCATCTCACGTTTCTGGGGGGATCTATCACAAATCGGCGTTTAGCTGAAAAGTGAGGGATTTCTGGGGACGTCTCATTTTGTCTTGTTGCTGCTAGCGTTTTATTTGCTTAATGTTGTGTGTGACTTTGAATTCTCTTTCTCTGCGTATTAAACTTTTGCTACCTGAACATTGTATAAAACTGTTAATATATGTATTTGGTCCACCTTAAGGACGGTAAAGAAAAGTGCTTCTGGGAGACAACCTAATTTAGATGCGTTTAATTTGTTTGTTTAGCTTTTTGAGTGTGCATGCTTATTATTTGCTTGGTTGGAGATGTGCTTCTTGCAGGTGATTTTGTCTGGGTCGTGGGCTTATTGATCAAGTTTAAAGCCAATCTTCTGGTATGCTCATCTTCTGAGCATTGGGTAACTTCTCCCCTTATCTTATTTTGATTTTAACTTCGACATATTTTGCTGTGTTTCTTAGCTTAAGTCTGGGGGAGAGCTTGTCGATGTTACCTTTGCACGTGCACTTCATTTGCATACCAGTAGCTATTTTTAATTTATTTGTTTAGTTCATTGCATTGCGCGTCATTGAACCCACATGAGCGCATACTTAACTTTTTGCGTACGACGTGTCAAACTTGTTTCTTTCGTTAGATTTAGGAAAATTACCTTACTAACATAGGATTGTAAGACGGGGTAAAATTTTGACCTTGCTGTGCTTCTAGTCGAGTGCTCCCGTCTCGTGTAGAAATTAGAGTATAATTAATTTTTTTGCATGCTTCTAGTTTTATATTTTTCTAATTGCGTAAATTCTTTTTATTCTACTCAAAAATTGCTGAATCTGGTGTGAATCCGACGGTATCTTAGGGATGTGTGTAGACAGCCGTTAGCTTCGTATTGCTCGAGTCGGAAGGATGGATAGTCATTCTCGTTGGCTAAAAACTTGCCCCAAGCTACTCTCGAAGCATTGGTGCATGGTTAGTTAAGCATGAGCATGATTTAGGCCATCATTTTGGCCAGATTGAGCTTTGTACCCATTCCTAACATCTTTTCCTCGCTAACCCCGTTGTGCCTAGCCCTCCTTTGATTCAGCTCCACTTTTATTTCACCAAAGCCTAGTAACTGACCCTAGTCGCACACCCAAGTCTAGCTTTACTGTTTTCTAATTTCAGGATGGGGTGTTGATGCGGTGTTGTTCTTTGTGAAATATGTGGTTGTGCTCCCATGATTTTATTTGCTGGAATTGTGTAAATGGAAAAGAAGAATTAAGAAGACAATTTATAAAAAGAAAATTTGAAAAGAAAGAAAAAGAGAAAGGAAAAGTATAACTGAAAATCTGATTTGAGTTGATATATTTTTTGGAGTAGGCCGTACGCACACCCGTATTTTAAAAATTAAGTCTGGGGGTGTGGTGTACCCGCGTGTTTTGTGGGTAGCGGATATACTCTTTTTGTGCTAGCTCAGTTGGGTTTTGTGCGTAGCCTTCATTTTTATTTTTACTTACCTCGCCTTAACCCAAGCCCCATTACTACCCAAAGTCCTACGGACTCACGCTTAAAGCAAACTAGTGCCATAGAGAGAGTGCGAACGGGAAAGCATATGGTCACCGACATTGGTGGATTCATTTGGAGGTTGTCCCGAATCCCGATCTTTGCCAACACTCTCCTTAGCGTTTAGTCTATTTTCTCCCTATGCATGACAAGAGGAATCACCGTGATTCTATTTTTGAGTAGTCATAGAATTTTTGTTACGCAGGCTGAAAAGTATAAATTATTTTGTATATATGCTTAAAAGTTTTCTCTACTATATTTTTACGCCCACGAGCGTGCGACTTTGCATGGTACTCCGGATCATAATTACTGTGTTAGTTAGTTCTTTTTCTAGTCTGCAAGGATCTTCTTTTCTCAGGACACGCAAATAGGTAAGTCTGGGGGTGTGATGAGTCTCGTTTATATAGGGTTTTGTGGACTCATCTGGGCCGGTTTTCATGACTTTGCACTTCACTTTTTCGGTTGTTTTCATTGATATTTCGTTCCTACTGCACTTTTCTAGCCCGTGGGTGAGCAATTGCGCGTTCGATTGCTGGGGGTATGCACTTGGTGCTCCCTAGGGCTAGTTCCTGTAGTTTTTATTGCATTTTGTTGATTGCTGGAGGGTCCTCCTTTGAGAGTTTATATTTTGTGCAGGTGGTGCGTTTTCCCCTAAGGCAGGAATTCTGTCTCAAGGAAAACACACGGTCGTGCATTTCTTTCACGCACGGTTTACGTGAATTCATGCGTTGTAGTCGGCTGGAAGACCGTCGAGCTGAGCTCGATGAATTTCCTCTCGTACGGTTGACACACGGTTTCGAAACCGTGCGCGAAGGAAACGCACGGATATCCTGTAGCTTCCCAGTTTATTCCATTTTGTGGCTAATCGTGCGTGTTGTTCGCGCACGAGCGGCTGCACCCGTGTGTGAGTAAAATGCATGATTTTCCTGTATGTTTCTATTTTCCAGCACCCTGTCGCTACCCGTGCGATGTCCTTCACGCACGGGCGGAACCGCCCCTGCGCGAAGGAAAACGCATGGGTCAACGCTTCTTCTTCCTCAGGAATTTTCTGAATATTAATATCGCACGGTTCACGCACGGTCGTGCGCCAGACCGTGCGTGACCATTTTTCTGACTTTTACTATTTAAGCCGCAGATTTCTTCTGGACCAGGATCTATCTATTTCTGCTTTCCCCCACCATTTCCGGCCCTTGGAGCGGGAACTCATCTCTCCAGCCGTCATTTTCTCTCTCCTCCTTGGAGGGTTGATCCACATACCCATTCTCCTCTAAAGATCTTGCTAAAGCTTTGTCTCCGACCGCCATCGCCATTGCCAACCTCCAAGCTACTATTTGGGTTATTAGTTGCAGAACTTTTGAATAATTTCGCTCTGATCCGAATCGGCGACCACAACATGAAGAAGACAGGTGTGAACATAGAAGTAATAGCCCTTCGGGATCCCAGATACCTTCCAAAAATCGAGCTAGGATGATGCTCGACAACCCTCGCTTCTGACCGTGAATCTTGGAGAGCTTTCGAGTACTTGGTTGTGGTTCTCCCCCTATTTTCTTTGATTTGCTTTAACCTACACTTGTGCTAGTATGCTTGAGGTTTAATAACCATGTTTTGCTGAAGGTCTTGCTATGGTTTTGTGTGGTGATTTCTTGATCATGATGTGTGTTGATGAGCTTCTTCTTTGTTAGAGAAAGTTATGTTTGAGCTGTTCTAGTGACTGCTAGAAGCGCGCATTGCGAAGAGGTGTTTACGACCCTAGATAGTTTTTTCGTCCCCGCTATTACCCTTTCGAGTAATTCACCCTGGCGACGCGGTGACGACGACCCGCACTAGATTAATGCTGCTTAGTGTAGGAAACCCAAAATCAAACCCCTCGTTTTTACTTAGCACTTTCATTCATTTCTCTAAAAGCGGAATACATGCTCCCTACTTGCACTCCGCGTGAGATCGATACTTGGGGAAGCTACTCCTCAATTTTATTACTTGGCCGTGAACGATAATCTTACCGCCAGCACATCACACACTGGTTATTGAAGCTGGACCTGAGATCGGGAGACTATCAGTTACGTATTTAGGAAGTAGACATCCCGAAGATGGCGTTCAGCAGCAGATATGGCTTGTATGAGTTTATCGTGATGCCCTTTGGGCTCATGAATGGGCCATTGGCTTTCATGAGCTTGATGAACTAGGTGTTCGAGCCGTACCTCAACAGGTTTCTCATTGTATTCATAGATGACATCCTTATTTATTCGAGGATGAAGGAGGAGCAAGCACAACATCTGGCCTTGACTTTGGAGAAGCTCAGTGAGCATCAGTTGTATGCCAAGTTCAGCAAGTGCCAGTTTTGACTGACGGAGGTGGCCTTTTTAGGCCACATTATCAGTGGAGCAGGACTGGCAGTGGATCCCGCGAAGATTCAGGCAGAGCGAGACTGACTACAGTTGAAGACAGCCACGGATGTCCAAAGTTGTGTGGGATTGGTCGGGTATTAGCGAAAGTTTGTGCAAGGTTTCTCTCAGATAGCCCTTCCACTCACTTCTTTGATGAAGGACACTTCGTTCGTCTGGACGCCGCAGTGCGAGGCGGCCTTCCAGGAGTTGAAGGGTCGACTTACATCGGCCCCTATCCTCGCTCTTCTGTATGGTAAAGAGGGCTTCTAGGTGTACACTGATGCGTCATTTCAGTGGATGGGTGTTGTACTGATGCAGCATGGGCATGTGATAGCATATGCCTCCCGCCAGCTGAAGAAGCACGAGCAGAACTACCCTGTGCATGACTCGGAGATTTGAGCAGTGGTGTTCGCTCTGAAGATTTGGCGGCATTATCTTTATGGTGTGCATTGCGACATATTTTTGGATCATAAGAATCTGAAATATGTTGATACGCAGAAGGAGTTGAACATCCGCCAGAGACAATGAGTGGAGTTTTTATCTGATTATGAGTACACGGTACACTATCACCCGGGGAAGGCGAATGTGGTGGTGGATGCACTGAGCCAGAAGACTACCACTTCAGGTGCAGAGCCCCAGTTGATGGCTATGGAGCTGGTATGGATGATTGAGGATATGTAGATTAATTTGGTGTCCTCGGACGACTCAGAGCTTTATGAGGAGTATCTGGATACAATGAGCACTACCGATGATATTCGAGATCGCATCAGGATTGAGCAGATAATGGATGACAAGCTAGAGCCATTATTCAGGACCTTGGAGGCAGGCACGGCCGGAGAGTATACAAAGAGGGATGGGTTGTTATGCTTTAGAGGATGGGTGTACATACCGGTTGGTGGAAGGATTCGGGAGGACATTATGACCGAGGCTCACTATATCAGGTACTCGGTGCACCCGGGCATCACCAAGATGATGGCTGACCTGAAGAGGATGATGTACTAGCCAGGAATGAAGAGGAATATCACATACTTTGTGACCTATTACGAGGCTTGTCAATTAGTGAAGGCAGAGTGTAAGAGTCTGGTCGGATTGTTGCAGCCACTTCCGGTGTCGGAGTGGAAGTGCGATGATATTGTCATGGATTTCATACATGGACTTCCTCGGTCACATGCGGGGAACGACTTAATATGGGTGATCGTCGATCGATTAACGAAGGTGGCCAGATTTCTACCGATCAAGAAGGACGCTACAGAGGGTGACTTATTGCGAAGGTTTGTGGAGTAGTTTGTCCGATACCATGGAGTGTCGAGGATGATAGTGTCTGATCGTGATGGACGATTTATGACTAAAGAGGGGAGGTCATTCCAGGCTTATTTGGGGACCTGGTTAACATTTAGTACCTCCTTCCACCCTTAGACGGATGGGTAGACAGAGCACACCAATCGGACACTGGAGGATTTGTTGCGTCTTTGCATATTGGACCGCGGAGAGCCATGGGAGAGGCAGCTACCGTTGATCGAATTCTCCTACAACAACAGCCACAAGTCTAGCATCGGCATGGCCCCTTATGAGGCTTTATACGAGCAGAGATGCAGGACTTCTTTGTCTTGGATATAGGATGAGGACCCAAACACACTTGGCTCGGAGTTCGTCGAGGATACGAATGCTCAGGTGCAGTTGATTCGAGACAGAATGCTGGAAGCCCAGAGTAGACAGGCCAAGTATTATGACGCCCAGCATCGTCAGGTAGAGTTTCAGGTAGGAGACCGGGTGTTTCTGAAGATACGTTCGATGCTTGGAGTCTCGCGGGTGGGTGGTCAGAAGAAGCTCAGTCCGAGATACATGGGGCCTTTCAGGATCTTGGAGCGGATCGGACCCTTGGCTTACATACTAGAGCTGCCGCCAGAGCTAGCGGGTTTGCACGACGTCTTCCATGTTTCCTCCCTCAGGAGAGCTCTACTTCGGCCGGAGCAGCAGATTACGACTACAGATAGTCCTATAGCTTCCGATCGATCGGTGCGCCGGGAGCCGATCCGGATAGATGATATTGGGATGCAGGTCTTGTGGTGCAAGAAGGTTCTGCTGGTCAAGGTTGGTGTAGGGGAGACCGTGATACGTGCTCGACTACACTAACGGAAACTATCATCACAAAGCATAAAAACAAGATAGGAGGGCTCCGACCAAAAGCGAACGAAAAGGGGGTCGGGTTGGCACCCAAATCCGAATGATAAAATCAATATAGAAGATTCCAGCCGGACTCGATCCAACGTCCTTAAGACCTACCTCTCCAACAAGCACACAACTCACCGCACCTACACAAGCATCTATTGTACTAACTTGAGTCGTTTCAAACGCAGCAATAATTTATTTAGGAACAGCGGCAAACTTCAAATGGCGGTCGAATTCCAGTTGAGATTAATTCCCTTGTTGACACAAAGTGTTCCAATCTTGGAGAGCAATTCAAGGCTACGCCAAGTCTCTCTCCCACAACGGATCTTCCCAATCCGGAATACAAGAGATTCAATAACAACGAAGCCAGATCAGATTTTGAAAGCGATGTATTTTAAAATCACAGAAAAGACAGTTCTCAAAAGCCTCCACAAACTCAAAGCAAGAATCACTAAAGATGAAGAGATTACGAAACCAAGAACATCAATCACACAAGATAGGTGGGAGATTCACTCTCTCCACGGAACCACCGGCGTCACACCGAATGGGGCTGCAATCCTTCTTCCTCGGAGTTTCACCGAACGAAGCCACGCCGGCGTCGCACCAAAGAGGGGAGGAAGGAAGCAAGGGGGCGGCTTCACACCACAAGGCCGGCGGCTTGGAGTCTCTCCTTAGCCGAATTTCTCCCGGGGAGTTTCTTTGGATTCAAATTCTTCTTCTTCTTTATTAATTCTCATAAAGAGGTCTCCTTATATAGGAGTTACAAACACATAGGAGTTACAAACACATAGGAGTTACAACATGCCCTTAACCATCCATGATGGAGATGTAATCTCATCCATCTGTATGGTTAAGTACATACCACAAACTATGAAATGTCCAAAAATAAAAATTACATAACATTTATGAATATAAAATTATCATCCAAACATGGAATTATTTTATATTCATCAATATAAAATAAAAGTGCATGAAATAACGTAATTAATTATTCACGGCGGATTTGGCACGCCGCGGGGGGAGGTTGTAACGCGGTCTTCCTTCAGCATCATCACGGCACCAAAGATCTTTGTGTCGTTGTGCCTCGGCAACCGGGTCATCATCAAGTAGTGGCGGAGGGGCCGCGGCATCAATCCTCCCCCACTCAAAATCACGTATATCCTATGTGTGGGACGAGAGATAGCGGCAGAGAAGCTCGGCATCCAAACGTTGAAGCTCTGTCGCGAGTACCCATGAGTCGTCTGAAGGGGGACAGTCATGCCAACGGATGAGGAAGCGGTAGGTAGCACCATCAGGAGTAGTAAGTGGCTCAGCAGCAAGTATCATATCTGGAGTGAGAAATGTCTTGGGAAACCTGGGAAACATGTCAGCAGTAGGAAAAAAAGAAGGCAACGTACCATCCGATGTTATACCTTCGGGGACCAAAAGAGAGAGATCATCCGAACTACCACTCCCCAACCCTTTAGAAATTTTAGTGGAGGGAGAATACGACAAAGAATTCAACTCAGGTGGAGGCGAAACAAACGACGTCAAATCCAAGACATTAAAAATAGGGGAGATACACCAATCAGCTGGCAAATCCAACACAAAAGCGTTGTCACCTAGCTTCTTTATAATCCAAAAAGGGCCGGCGCGCTTTGGTGCTAACTTTTTAACGGTGCCAGATGGCAAGCGTTCGGGAACTAACCGGACTAGGACTAAATCGCCGAATTTAAAGTGCGACACCCTCCTATGTAGATTAGCGTGCGTCTGATAAGACTCGTATTGAGCAGTCAACGTAGCTCGTATACGTGCATGTAGTTCATGAATATGTTGGGCAAAGTATTGTGCAAACTGACTTGTCTTGTATGTTGGGGGCAACAGAACCAAGTCAAGAGGCACAGGGGCCTTGTACCCGTGAACAATCTCTTTTGGAGACAGACCGGTGGAACGATTTTTGGAATTATTATAGGCCAACTGGGTGTGGGGAAGAAGAAGATCCCATGTACCTTTGTGATCGCTCACTAGGCATCTAAGAAGGCTTCCCAAGCTCCGATTGACCACCTTCGTTTGCCCATCGGTCTGAGGGTGATAGGCGGAGGAAAACAATAACTTGGTACCCATTAAGACCCAAAGTGTTTTCCAGAAATAGCTCGTATACTTAACATCTCTATCCGAGACTATTGTCTTCGGCACTCCCCGGTAACTAACTACTTCTTTAAAATACAATTTTGCAATATGAGATGCGCCGTTGGTTCTAGCGCACGAAATAAAGTATGCCATTTTAGAGAACCTATCCACAACAACAAGAATGGAGTCGTGATGACACAAAGTAGTTGGTAGGCCTAAGACAAAGTCCATGCTCACGTCTTCCCATGGCGTAGAATGTATAGGCAAGGTCGTATATAATCCTACATTGGTTTTGGTGCCCTTGGATACCTGACAGGTACGACAACTACTAACTACCATTCCCACCATTGCCTTAAGTTTTGGCCAATAGAATTTCTCCTCAACTAGCATAATGGTCTTGTCCCTGCCGAAGTGGCCACTCAACCCTCCACTATGCAATTCCCAGATGATATGGAGGCGCAACGATGACTGCGGAATACACAACTTCCCAGTCTAAATAGATAGCCATCCTTAATGACGAACGCAGATATAACCGTGGGGGAGCTATCTTGGGCAGACAGATATGCGTCCTGAAAATCCTGTCATGTGGCGTACTCATCCTTGATTCGCTCGAATCCTACGACATTAACCTCCATAGTGGTGAGTAACAGGGTTAGGCGACTAAGAGCATCCGCGACTCGATTGTTAGCTCCATTAAGGTATTTGAGACTAAAAGTGTAACTCTGTAGGAAAGATACCCAATTAGCGTGACGCGGGCTGATTTTATGCTGGCCATTGATGAACCACAATGCTTCGTGATCAGAGCGGATCACAAACTTTTTAGAGAGTAGATAGTGCCTCCAATGGTGTAAACATCTAATGACAGCATAAAACTCCCTATCGTAATTTGAGTAATTCAATTGGCACCCGCTAACTTCTCACTAAAATAACTCACAGGGTATCCTTCCTGACTCAAGACACCTCCTATTCCCACGCCAGAAGCATCACACGTAAGCTCAAAGACCTTTGTGAAGTCAGGTAGATGTAAGACAGGTGCCTCAGTCATAAGCTCCTTAATGCATTGGAAAGCGATAGTGGCGGACTTCGTCCAAGTAAACTCACCTTTCTTCATGCAATCACTAATGGGGGCCATAATGCTACTAAAGTCTCGAATGAAACGATGGTAGAAAGTAGCTAACACATGGAAACTCCGCACCTCTCGTAACATTGTCGGTTCGGGCCAATCCTTAATGACTTTAACCTTGTTAGGGTCAACTCTAATGCCTTCCGAACCGACTATGTAGCCTAAGAACTCCACTTCAGTGACATAGAATGTGCACTTCTTGAGATTAAGGAATAAGGTTTCCTTCCGCAGGGTGGAAAGAAGCAACCTCATGTGGGAGACGTGCTCAGCAGTGGTGGTACTAAAGACTAAGATGTCATCGAAATATACGACCACAAACTTCCCCATGTAAGGCTGAAAGACATGTGTCATCATCCGAGAGAAAGTACTGGGGGCATTGGATAGCCCAAAGGGCATCACAAGCCACTCGTATAACCCATCCTTTGACTTGAACGCAGACTTCTATTCATCCCACTCACGGATCCTGATCTGGTGATAGCCACTCCGCAAATCTAACTTTGAAAAAATGGTTGCGCCAGATAAGACATCTAGGAGGTCATCTAATCGCGGAATAGGAAATCTATATTTGATGGTAATCATGTTGATAGTACAACTATAAACACACATTCTCCACGTACCATCCTTCTTGGGAGAAAGAAGGGCAGGTACCGCAAATGGACTCATACTAGTCCTAATGAACCCCTTTTTCATCAAATCCTCGATCTGGGTCTATAACTCTATATGGGCGGCGGGATGAAGCCTATAGTGTGGTTGGTTCGGTAAAGAGGAACCAGGGATAAGGTCTATCGCATGCTGTATATTCCTCAGCGGTGGTAACACCGAAGGGATCTCATCCGGATACACGTCCTTATATTCGTCCAACAATACCCGTAACTCTTTAGGCAAATCGTCCAATGCTCTCGAATCCCCTTTCGCACTCATAAGAACTAGTGCATACATCATCCCGTCAAGAAAGGGATCCTTCACAAATTCTTTTCTACCCACTAGATTCAACGTCTTCCTCTCGACCGGAACAGTGGTGTCCTTAGCTAAAGCTACCGGCTCCTTCGGGACGGTCGGCCTCAACGTAATGACCTTACCGTTAAATTTAAATTCGTACGTATTGGATCTCCCAAAGTGTGTCACGTCGCGGTCATAAATCCAAGGGCAGACCAACAACACGTGGCAGACATCCATAGGAAGGACATCACACCACACCTCGTCAGTGTACGATTTGATCGAGAGGGGTACAAGACATCGCTTGGTGACCGGGATGGTAACCTTATTAATCCAAGCTACGTGGTAGGGATTCGGGTGGGGCTGCATAGTCAAGTGCATACGTGTAACGGCATTCTCATAGATGACGTTCACACAACTGCCACTATCAATGATCAACTTGCACAACTTCTCGCCACTCTTAAAGATCAGGGAAAATATACTCGACCTCTTCCAGTCATCTAACGGACGGGGAGTGGTCAAGATACAATGCATCACCATAAGGGGGTGATCGTCCTCTAAATCACTTGGGACCCCTTCTGGGTCACTCTCCTCAGTAGTCATCGTAGACGTAGACGGTGTCGTGTATTCCGATCCTAGACTAGTGCGCATTCAAGTTTAGAAAAATCTTGGGAATATGATTTTTCCTAGTGCTGAAGCTAATTGGAAATAGGATACTTTTATAGATTGCCGATGTGAGGAACACGCGGATCGTGAAAATTGTTTTTTTTTTGAAATTTTGCTGAAAAATAAAGATTTTAGCCCGCTATTGGCAGACCACCAAAAATATTTTTTTTGTTTTTCTAAAGATTAGATTGACCAACCAGGAATGCAGCGAGGATGTTTGCAACGTGAGAGTTGAAACAACCTGGCTCTGATACCAAATTGGTGTAGGAGAGACCGTGATACGTGCTTGACTACACTAACGGAAACTATCGTCACAAAGCATAAAAGTAAGATAGGAGGGCTCCGACCAAAAGCGAACAAAAAGGGGGTCGGGTTGGTTCCCAAATCTGAATGATAAAATCAATATAGAAGATTCCAGCCGGACTCGATACAACATCCTTAAGACCTACCTCTCCAACAAGCACACAACTCACCGCACCTACACAAGCATCTATTGTACCAACTTGAGCCGTTTCAAGCGCAGCAATAATTTATTTCGGAACAACGAGAAACTTCAAATGGCGGTCGAGTTCTAGTTGAGATTAATTCCCTTGTTGACACAAAGTGTTCCAATCTTGGAGAGCAAGTCAAGGCTAGGCCAAGTCTCGCTCCCACAACGGATCTTCCCAATCCGGAATACAAGAGATTCAATAACAACGAAGCCGGATAAGATTTTGAAAGCGATGTATTTTAAAATCATGGAAAAGACGGTTCGCAAAAGCCTCCACAAACTCAAAGCAAGAATCACTAAAGATGAAGAGATTACCCAACCAAGAACATCAATCACACAAGATAGGTGGGAGATTCACTCTCTCCACGGAACCACCGGCGTCACACCGAATGGGGCCGCAATCCTTCTTCCTCGAAGTCGCACCGAAGGAAGCCACGCCGACGTCGCACCAAAGAGGGGAGGAAGGAAGAAAGGGGGCGGCTTCACACCACAAGGCCGGCGGCTTCGATTCTCTCCTTGGCCGAATTTCTCCTAGGGAGTTTCTTTGGATTCAAATTCTTCTTCTTCTCTATTAATTCTCATAAATAGGTCTCCTTATATAGGAGTTACAAACACATAGGAGTTACAACCACATAGGAGTTACAACAAGCCCTTAACCATCCATGATGGAGATGTAATCTCATCCATCCGTATGGTTAAGTACATACCACAAACTATGAAATGTCCAAAAATAAAAATTACATAACATTTATGAATATAAAATTAACATCCAAACATGGAATAATTTTATATTCATCAATATAAAATAAAAGTGCATGAAATAACGTAATTAATTATTCACGGCGTATTTGGCTCGCCGCGGGCGGAAGTTGTAACGCGGTCTTCCTTCAGCATCATCACGGCACCTAAGATCTTTCTGTCATTGTGCCTCGACAATCGGGTCATCATCAAGTAGTGGCGGAGGGGCCGCGACATCAAAGGTCTTATGGAGGAATAATGGACAAGAGTAGCACACGTGGGAGCCGCAAGACTTCATGCTGCATGTAACGCCCCGAAACTCAAAAGAGCGACTGGGGACGTTTTGGGCCAGATTTGGAATCTGGCAGTAGGCACATGGCCTGGGACACAGGCGTGTCCCATGGCGTGTCAGACTGAAGTCGACGACTTGGCTGCGAAGTCGACGAATTTCGGTCGACACTGTATCGAGACAGGGCACACGGCCTGAGATACGGGCGTGTCTCAGGGCGTGTCGAGCCCGTGTCGACGATCGGCCCGGGGTGTCGACGATTTTCGCTCGACGAAGTGTCGAGACGGGGCACACGGCCTGAGACACGGGCATGTCTCAGGGTGTGTCGAGCCCGTGTCGACAACCGGCCCGGGGTGTCGACATTTTCGCTTGACGATGTGTCAAGATAAGGCACACGGCCTAGGACACGACCGTGTCCAAGGCCGTGTTGGGTGGTCGACGAACTTCACTCGATGAAGTGTCGAGACCGTGAACACGGCCTAGAGCCCAGGCGTGTTCGAGTGGACACGGGTTAGGACACGAGCGTGTCCAAGAACCCGTGTGAGTCTCGGGTTGTTTTCACGCTAAATCGATGGGGGCACACGGCCGACCACATGGCCGTGTCAGTTGGAACACGGGTGTGTCAAGTCGAACACGGGCGTTTCGGATGCCCGTGTGTTGTTCCAAGCGCGTCGATTTTGACGGCGAATGAGGGACACGGCCCTGGACACGGGCGTGTGCCAGGCCGTGTTCGGTCCAGATTGTACATTTCAGGCCCGAATCAAGGCCGTTCGTTTCTTTAATTTGGGATACAACGACCGGGGGTTGTTCCTGATGAGATATACCCGAGATTGGACCTTTGAAACCCTCACTTTTACTTGAGTGGTTCTCTTTCTATGTCAATAGAGAGAGGAGAGCCAAAGGAGGAAGAAGAAGATAGATCCGGTCATTGGAGGAGCTTCGAAGCTCCAAATCGCGAGCCGACTCCGGATCCACGGAGGCGAAGAGAGTGCGGTGCTTTTCATTCGCTTACTTTTCCATGGCGCCAAGGAAGAACGTTAGGGTAACGATTCTCTTCTTGAGCATGTGAAGTTCTCCTTCTTTGCATAGGAAGCCCGCTCTCACGATTTTGCGGTGAGTTGGAGGCGTTCCTTCGGGTAGATATGTAAAGTCCCCGTTGTTTAGAGTCCGTAAGCGAGAACGGACATAGGCATGATGTGTGAAGCCTACCCGGACATGTTGATCTGGATCGGTGATGTTGCATTGCATAAATGCCGGAGAAGACTCCGTGCGATTGTTTGTTTTTCAGGTTTTTCTACGAGCTAGATTGCAACAGGGAGCCTTGGGGATTAGCCCAAAGGTGCACCCAGAAAACTGGGCGGATGCGTGATCTTGCCAACTTGGAGGCCTGAGAGCCAACTTGAACATAACCGAGTTATGTGAATTGTGTGACATGAATGGGACTCGGGAGAAGTTTGACCTGCGCATATGGCTTAAATTGTCGTTGCGATGTGAGCACGGGTTAGATGGAACCGTACCCATTTCTATGTCGTTCGGTTAGAGCCGTTGGCATAGATGAGGGTCTTCGGCAGTCTATGGCTTAAATTGTCGTGACCCATGCCGGGAAGACAAATTGCTCATATGTTTGGCCGTCAAAGTGGCGGTGGTGAGTCCGGAATGTCTATGGCTTAAATTGACGTGACATTGGCCGGTTCACCGAGAATGTTCCCTGAGTGCATGGGGTGTGTGGCCGTGTGATCCTACGCCTGTGATGAAACGAATATTGATATATTGCTGGGTTATGCTATTAAAAATGCATGGAAGGAGCATCGTCGCCTCGAGTTGGGGGCGGGATCGTTATAATTTGGCCAGCAATGCTGACTGTTGCTTTGTTTGCCACAGTGCGGTGGTTTTGTTGCTTGCAGGTGCTGCTGGACAAAGCGGTCAATAGCAGGCTAAAGCCCAAATTGCGAAGCCGGCCGTCGAAGCCCTAATTGGAGTGTTTACTGCTTTTACTCATGTATGACCGGCCTGTGTGTCGTGGTTTGTAAAACATGTAGTATTGAAGTAAACCATTTTGTAAGGCCTTAAGGCTTGTACTCGTGTATGTACGACATTCCTATTTGGTGTATTTGTGGACATTCGTGCTCTTTGTGCTGGGTTCCTTATTGCAACTTATAAACTGCTTCCGCTAGAATGCTCTGTGTAGGATGTTATGATTGGTTTTATGGTTTCCATTGAGTAACCACCCGGTCTATCTGTGGTATATGGCGTCGGGCCCCGGCCGGACCTACTGCTATATGCTATGCGACGGATAGGGGGTGTTACAATTTGGTATCAGACTACTGGTTTTGGTCGGTCTTAAACTGTATTCGTGGACGAATTCTTTTTAAGGGGTGGTGAGCACATGTGTGTGCGTCATCGTTATAACAGTAAAAGAACCCATGAATGTCCACTTAGGAATGAAAATACACGTGTTTGGGGAACCTGCGTGTTCCTATAATTGCTGTTTGCAATTTTATTTGGTCTCTTAACGGTGTTTTGTACCACTATAGGTGACCAGAAGTGGTGCTGGGCCGTCGAAACGTCGAGTTTTTGAGGCTAGCAGTGCACCTAATGAAGGTCCTGCAACACCTCTAACGGCTGAGACCATACGATTGGTGGCCGAAGTAGTGTTGGCCATGATTAATACGTAGCCTGCAAGGCAAACGCAGAAGCCCGCTCCTGCGATGGAGCAGGTACCGCTGCAAGCGGCTGAGCAGCGAAGAGTGGAGTAGGTGGTAGAGGAACCGGTGGTGCCAAGGAGGGCAACTGAGAGACAGCTCAAGCATGTCATGAGCTTTAATCCTCCGGTATTCTCGGGGTTGGGAACCCCATCTCAAGCTGAAGACTAGCTCTCCAGGGTGAAGAGAGTCATGACAACAACGGAGACGAAGGAGTGGCAAATGACCACCATTGCTACGTTCCTTTTGGACGGTGAAGCGAGAATGTGGTGGGAAGGATTGGAGCTGCATCTACTGAGAGGTAGGCAACTTGTTGATGTCTCGATGGAGGAGTTCTCGAGATTGTTCTTGGCTAGATACCTCCCTTTGGCGCAGAGGATAGCGTTGGAGAACGAGTTCCTGAAGTTGGTTCAGGGTGAGAGGAGCGTGGATGAATATTTCCACGAGTTTACTCGAATGATTCGATATGCTAGCTCCACCATTGTGGATGAGGAGCGCAAGACGAATCGATTCTACGAAGGGTTGAGAGATGAGTTGAGGTTACTACTCTCGGGGCCGTTGATGCAGGGTTTCTTTACCTTGGTCAACACGGCCCGGTCCTTGGAGAAGGACATGAAGAATGTACAAGCAAAGAAAACCTTGGGTGACAAGAAATCTGAATTCAAAGTGCCGACTACTTCAAAGTCCAGCTATCGAAGGTTCTTCAAGAAGCATAGGACTTCAGGTCCAGCTCCTTATGGTGCTTCTGGGGCGACTACGGGTCGGACCCTGGGTGCGTGTTTTACTTGTGGAAAGACGGGGCACTTTGCCCGCGATTGTTGGAGCAGATGCCCCAAGTCCGAGAGAAGGCCGGGAGCGAATTATGAAGAGAAGGGCGAGGCAGTGGAGTAAACTGCATCCCACTATGCTCCGGCCCAACCGAGGGTTTATAATCTTGGCCAACAGGAGGCCATCAAACAGGCGGATGTGGTGACAGGTACGGTTTAATTTATAGCAAGTTAATTTCTTTAAATACTTGTTATGCACGTGTTACCTTACCACTGCTTGTTTAGGATTTGTTTTGATTTGTGAAAATCCGGCAAGAGCACTCTTCGATACGGGAGCTTCACACTCCTTCTTGTCTGAGGGATTTATATCACGCATCGGAGTACCTTCTTCGATGGCGAAGGATAAGTTGGATGTGTTGTTGCCCAATGGGTGTTCGATGCACGCGGATAGAATCTGCGGTGTGAAAATTCGCATTGGGAATCAGGAGTTCGATCTACAAGCGTCGTTACTTCCGTTGGTGGAGTTCGACGTTATATTTGGCATGGACTGGCTCTCGGAGCAGCAAGCCTATATTGATTGTGGTCGCAAGGAAGTCAAGCTGGGAGCAAGTTGTGAGATGACTTTTACGGGCTTAAAGGGGTCGAGCAAGACGTTGATGTCTGCTCTTCAGGTGGTGAAGGCGGTTCGTGCCGGTACAGAACTGTTCTTTACACTAGTGGAGGTTGCGAAGCCGAAGCCCGCGTTGGATTGTATTTCAGTGGTATCGGAGTACCCTGATGTGTTCCCTGCAGATCTTCCTAGAGCCCCGCCTCAGCGGGAGATAGATTTTACAATTGAGTTAGTGCCAGGTGCAAAGCCTGTGTTACGATCTCCTTATCGGCTAGCGCCTAAGGAAATGGCGGAGCTGAAAGTTCAACTGCAAGAGTTGTTGGAACAAGGGTATGTGCGCCCAAGTTCTTCGCCTTGGAGCGCGCCGATCCTCTTTGTTAAGAAGAAGGACGGAAGTTTGAGGTTATGTATTGATTATCGGGAGCTCAACAAGTTGACGGAAAAGAACAAGTACCTGATTCCCCGGATTGATGATCTTTTTGATCAGTTGGTCGGGTCGACGGTGTACTCGAAGTTGGACCTCAAGTCCGGGTACTATCAGCTACGAATAAGGGAGAGTGATATCCCGAAGACAGCATTCGGTACGAGATACATGCATTATGAGTTTACGGTCATGCCGTTTGGGCTGACCAATGCGCCGTCAGTGTTCATGGATTTGATGAACAGGACCTTCAGGGAGTACTTGGACCATTTTGTGATCGTCTTCATCGACGATATTTTGGTGTACTCGCAGAGTGAGGAAGATCACTTCAAGCATCTTCATTTGGTTTTGGAGACACTAAGGAGGAATCAGTTGTATGCCAAGTTCTCGAAGTACGAGTTTTGGTTATCCTCAGTGGCATTCCTCGGTCATATAGTGAGTGGAGATGGTATTGCAGTGGATCCGGCGAAGATTGTTGCGATACGGGAGTGGCCTGAGCTTGCTACGGTAGCGGAAGTCCGGAGCTTTCTGGGGCTTGCCGGCTATTATAGGCGCTTCGTAGAGAACTTCTCGCGGATAGCGTTACCTCTCACTACTTTGACGAGGAAGGAGCAGAAGTTCGTTTGGATGCCGGAGTGCGCGTGAGCTTTTGAAGAGTTGAAATGTCGGTTGACCACGGCGCTTGTGCTGAGTTCGCTATGTGGGACTGAAGGCTATGAGATTTATAGCGATGCTTCGGGCTGCGTTTTGGGTTGCGTGCTACTGCAACACAGAAGTGTAATAGCTTATGGCTCAAGACAGCTAAAAGTACATGAGAGGAATTATCCGGTCCATGACTTGGAGCTAGCAGCCGTGATTTTTGCCTTGAAGCTGTGGAGACATTATTTGTACGGTGTGAAGATTGATATCTACACCGATCACAAGAGCCTGAAGTATCTGATTGATCAGAAGGATCTGAATATGCGGCAGCATAGATGGATGGAGTTCCTGCGGGACTATACATTCAAGATCCACTACGTGCCTGGTAAAGGTAATGCAGTTGCGGAGGCATTGAGTCGCCGAGCCCCAGCTCAAGCCAATTGGCTATCGATGCATGATGAGCGGTTGGTGCGGGAGTTGGAGGCGTTGGAGATTGTTTGTGTAGATAAGCAATCAAGTGCTGAAGCAGTACTGAATTGGACTGAAGTCCAATATGACCTGGCTGATCGGATTCGGCAGTCTTTGGATTTGGATGACCACATGAAGCAGTTCATGGAAGAGGCTTTGGATGGGTCAAATTCCCAATTCGTCGTGGAGGACGGATTACTTTGAAAAGACGGTCGTCTGTGCGTCCCAAGTGTGGGCAATTTATGGGTAGAATTGTTGTACGAGGCACACCATACCAAGTACTCAATTCACCCGGGGAGCACGAAGATGTACCGCGATGTAAAGAAACTGTTTTTGTGGCCGGGTTTGAAGAAAGATGAGGCGCTCTACGTGGAGAAGTGCCAAACTTGCGCCTTGGTGAAGGCGGAATGCGAAAAGCCGGGAGGATTTCTTAAGTCCTTGCCTATTCCGGAGTGGAAATTCGACGACATCTCTATGGACTTTGTGCACGGTTTGACAAGGTCGCAAAAGGGGAACGACGCCATTTTGGTGGTCGTAGATCGGCTAACGAAGGTATCGCATTTCATTCCGCATAGGAAGGATGATCCGGTGGGGAAGTTGGCAAAACTATATGTGGATAATATAGTATGGCTTCACGGTGTGCCCCGCAGCATCGTGAGTGACCGAGATGGGCGGTTCATGTCCAACGATTGGAGGCTAGTGCAGCAAATGTTGGGAACAAAATTAAAATTCAGCACAGCCTTTCATCCACAAACGGATGGGCAGACCGAGAGGGTCAATAGAACCATGGAATACATGCTATGCATGTGTGTCTTGGACTTTGGAAAGCAATGGGAAGACCACCTTTATTTGGTGGAGTTCGCGTACAACAATAGCTACCAAGCGAGTATACAAATGGCGCCCTTCGAGGCCCTATATGGTAGAAAATGTCGCACGTCGTTGTCGTGGCTTGAAACGGGTGAGTCAAAGTTGTATAAGCGATTAGAAGTGGAGGATGCTACTTCGTTAGTGCGTACCATTCGTGAGAGGTTGCTTATCGCTCAGGACCGGCAAGCGAAGTACTATAATGTCAAGCACAGGAACGTGGAGTTCGCTGTGGGTGACTATGTGTACTTAAAGATCAAGCCGTTCAAGGGTGTCTCGCGGGTGTGGCGATTGAAAAAGCTAAGCCTGAGATACCTTGGGCCGTTTGAGGTTTTGGAGCGGGTTGGTGAAGAAGCCTATCAGTTGAAGCTCTCAGTGGAACAAAGTGGTTTGCATGATGTATTCCATATTTCGGTGCTACGGAAGGCGGTGCAAGAGCCTTCACAAGTGATCGCGGTTGATCAAGTGCCGGTGGATAGTGGGTTGACGACAAAAGTCAAGCCCGTGCGGATTGAGGACTCGGAGGTCAAGCGGCTACGCAATAAAGAGATCAGGATGGTCAAGGTCCGATGGGACAATTGCGGTCGAGAGGAGCTCTCTTGGGAACGAGAGCAGACTATGCTTGACGAGTATCCGGAGTTGTTCCGCTCAGGTACAATTTAATTTTGTAGATGTCTTTCCTTTATATTATTTCGTGGACGAAATCCTTTTAAGAGGGGGAGAGTTGTAACGCCCCGAAACTCAAAAGAGCGACGGGGGACATTTTGGGCCAGATTTGGAATCTGGCAGTAGGCACACGGCCTGCGACACTGGCGTGTCCCAGGGCGTGTCAGACTGGAGTCGATGACTTGGCCGTGAAGTTAAAGAATTTCGGTCGACACTGTGTCGAGACAGGGCACACGTCCTGAGACACGGGCGTGTCTCAGGGCGTGTCAAGCCCGTGTCGACGATCGGCCCGGGGTGTCGACGATTTTCGCTCGACGAAGTGTCGAGACGGGGCACACGGCCTGAGACACGGGCGTGTCTCAGGGCGTGTCGAGACCGTGTCGACAACCGGCCCGAGGTGTCGACATTTTCGCTCGACGATGTGTCGAGACAAGGCACACGTCCTAGGACACGGGCGTGTCCAAGGCCGTGTCGGGTGGTCGATGAACTTCACTCGACGAAGTGTCGAGACCGTGAACACGGCCTGGAGCCCAGGCGTGTTCGAGTGGACACGGGTTAGGACACGGGCGTGTCCAAGAACCCGTGTGAGTCTCGGGTTGTTTTCGGGCTAAATCGATGGGGGCACACGGCCGACCACACGGTCGTGTCAGTTGGAACACGGGCGTGTCAAGTCGAACACGGGCGTGTCGGATGCCCGTGTGTTGTTCCAGGCACGTCGATTTTGACAGAGAATGAGGGACATGGCGCTGGACACGGGCGTGTGCCAGGTCGTGTTCGGTCCAGATTGTACATTTCAGGCCCGAATCAAGGCCGTTC
The DNA here is from genome assembly GCA_039583875.1 of Platanthera guangdongensis. Lineage (NCBI taxonomy): Eukaryota > Viridiplantae > Streptophyta > Magnoliopsida > Asparagales > Orchidaceae > Platanthera > Platanthera guangdongensis. The sequence goes on along the minus strand of CM077155.1, from coordinate 80,417,473 downwards.
GTTTCTTTAATTTGGGATCCAATGGTTGGGGGTTGTTCCTGATGAGATATACCCGGGATTGGACCTTTGAAACCCTCAATTTTACTTAAGTGGTTCTCTTTCTAAGTCAAGAGAGAGAGGAGAGCCAAAGGAGGAAGAAGAAGCTAGATCCGGCCATTGGAGGAGCTTCGAAGCTACAAATCTCGAGCCGACTCCGGATCCACGGAGGCGAATAGAGTGCGGTGCTTTTCATCCGCTTACTTTTCCATGGAGCCAAGGAAGAACGCTAGGGTAACGATTCTCTTCTTGAGCATGTGAAGCTCTCCTTCTTTGCATAGGAAGCCCGCTCTCGCGAGTTTGCGGTGAGTTGGAGGCATTCCTTCGGGTAGATATGTAAAGTCCCCATTGTTTAGAGTCCGTAAGCAAGAACAGACATAGGCATGATGTGTGAAGCCTACCTGGACATGTTGATCTGGATCGGTGATGTTGCATTGCATAAATGCCGGAGAAGACTCCGTGCGATTGTTTGTTTTTCGGGTTTTTCTACGAGGTAGATTGCAACAGGGAGCCATGGGGATTAACCCAAAGGTGCACCCGGAAAACTGGGCGGATCCATGATCTTGCCAACTTGGAGGCCTGAGAGCCAACTTGAACATAACCGAGTTATATGAATTGTGTTACAGAAATGGGACTCGGGAGAAGTTTGACATGCATATATGGCTTAAATTGTCGTTGCGATGTGAGCACGGGTTAGATGGAACCGTACCCATTTCTATGTCGTTCGGTTAGAGTCATTGGCATAGATGAGGGTCTTCGGCGGTCTATGGCTTAAATTGTCGTGACCCATGCCGGGAAGACAAATTGTTCATATGTTTGGCCGTCAAAGTGGCGGTGGTGAGTCCGGAATGTCTGTGGCTTAAATTGACGTGACATTGGCAGGTTCACCGAGGATGTGCCCTGAGTGTATGGGGTGTGTGGCCGTGTGAGCCTACGCCTGTGATGAAATGAATATTGATATATTGCTGGGTTATGCTATTAAAAATGCAGGGAAGGAGCATCGCCGCCCCGAGTTGGGGGCGGGATCGTTATAATTTGGTCAGCATTGTTGATCGTTGCTTTGTTTACCACCGTGCGGTGGTTTTGTTGCTTGCAGGTGCTGCTGGACCAAGCGGTCAATAGCGGGCTAAAGCCCAAATTGCGAAGCCGGCCCTCGAAGGCCTAATTGGAGTGTTTACTTCTTTTAGTCATGTATGACCGGCCTGCGTGTCGTGGTTTGTAAAACATGTAATATTGAAGTAAACCATTTTGTAAGGCCTTAAGGCTTGTACTCGTGTATGTACGACATTAATATTTGGTGTATTAGTGGACATTCGTGCTCTTTGTGTTGGGTTCCTTATTGCAACTTATAAACTACTTCCTCTAAAATGCTCTGTGTAGGACGTTATGATTGGTTTGATGGTTTCCATTGAGTAACCACCCGGTCTGTCTGTGGTATATGGCGTCGGGCCCCGGCCGGACCTACTACTATATGTTATGCGATGGATAGGGGGTGTTACACAGCAAAGGTACCCGAAACGTTTCACGTCAGGTATCCACTTTAACCTCTCGGGATGTTACATTTTATTTCTCATACTTGAAACCTCATAGGCCTAACCTGAATTTCGAGAACGAAATTTTTATTTTTATGTACTGGTATTTGTAACATCTCTGAAACTTCTAGACCCCTAGGATGGTTTTCTCATGACTTATCATGACAAAACCCTGGGAAGCACTAAAGGGTTTGGGTGAACATGGGAATTCGGGTGTGAACCACCTTGGTCTACAAATAGTAGAATTCCAATTACTAGCTTAGGGATGACCATAGGGCTTCACTATGACACCATGACCCCACCACAACATCACTAACCTATTAGAGGGTCCATTAGAGCCATAGGGACCCATTTGAGTCAACATTAGAGGTCAAGTTGAACAAAGTTAACTCTAGCCCTATTTTGGTTAAAGTGTCCTAAATAGGGGCAATTGACCACTAAGATGTCCAATTGACCCTACCTAGACCTTCCTAGCCCTTAAGGGAGGCTAAAGGGTCACTAATGACCCATTGGGGTCAACCCAATTGCTCAAATTGACCAAAGTCAACCCATAGTTCAATTTGGGCTAACCTAGCCCAATCCAAGTGGGCTAAGCCCAAACTGGTGTGGCCCATTGGTCTAGGAGGGGGAGAGACACCTTTGGGTCCCACCAATTTCAGAGATTGGTGACTAGGAGAGAGAGAATGGGAGTTTCGCCAATTTGGAGGAGAGAGAAAATATGAGCTTAATGCCCATCATGGCCATGGAGGCTCCATACCCCCCCCCTCCCCACTTTATGCGACTTTTACTCCTCGGAGGGAGAGGAAGAGTTTCCATGTGGTGGTCGTCCATTGGGGTGGCTCAGCCCCCTCTATTTGGCTGAAACAGAAAAAGCCCCATTATGGCCATTAATGGAGTTTTTCAAAATTGAGGAGTTACAAGCCTCCTCTCCTCAATTCCCTCTTTAAGGACCTTCACAGGAGCAAGGGCAAGCGTTTCCCCTAATCCTTTCTCAATTTCATTGAGGTTGGTGTAGAAGTTGCAGAAGACCCAAGCTCGGTGGCCGGAAATGGTGAGGAAGCAAAGCACCCGCGTTAAAGCCGCAAACTAGGTCCTCCTCTACTCCTTCATAGGTTAGATCTTAGGACATGTGGATCGAGACCGTTGGCTGGAGGAAGAAGAAATCTAGCCGCCTCCTGATCATGCTTTAAGATCTGTGTAGATCTTGATGAATTAAACTTTAGGATATATGTATTTCTGTCACAGAAAATCAGCTGCATTAGGATTTAAATTAAAAATACTTAGAGGCCTTTTCAGAAAGAGTGGTCCACATGAAACTTGTAGACCTGTGCGTCTAATTTATTTTAAAATTTATTTGAACCAATCTACAGTTCAGGTAGGACCGCCGCACTCATTTTGGTGAAGTCTATACTTATGTTTTATCATAGAATATTTGGGGTGCCCCCATCAATCCTGACCTCCAAATGACTTAAAATTTGGAGCATGTGCCAGTCATATCTAGATCTATAACATATCAAAAAATGTGAATTTTTGGAAAAAAAATTTCAAAAGTTTTGGAAATCATTTCATTTTTCATGTAAGGTTTAATTAAAGGGCCTAATGACCTCCAAATCCTCCCAAATTTTGGTGAGTGGTCTTTGGGGTCAATATAGGACTCTGTATAAAATTTCATCCCATTTGGAGATGATTTGGTTTGGAATTTAGTAGACCCTAGCCTTGGCCTAAAAGGGTTATTTACGTCAAAGTGTCCCTTGTGGGTATTGAGTGACCAAATCACCTCAACAGAGGTTGAAACTTGGGCCACTGATTTGTTATGAAAATAAACACCTTCACATGGAGTTTAGGGTGGATTAGGGTGGATTTGCCCAAGGACCCTAGTTCAAACCCTAAGGTTGAACTTTGGGAGTTGGTGAAGGACATAGGGTGATATGTCCTTGTATGGACTTGGTGTTTAGTCCATGTGATCTTAGGGTGGTGAAATGCCCTAGGAAGGAATTTTGTGGTATTTGGACACATGCACCCCACTTTAATCACTTGGGAATTATTTAGGTCTATACACCTTATGGAATAATTAAGGGGTCCTATGACCTTGGATCTTCATGAGGTTTTGGTATGGTAATTTTTATAGTAATATTAACCTCTGGAATTTATTATAGGATGTTTAGATAACAGTAGCTCATACTTGTAGATATAACCTTCATCTTTCCCTTTTTGATGATATTGAAGTAACAATGGTTAAATTAACTTAGAATGTTAGGAAACTTTGGCGATGCTGATTAAATATCATTTAGATGCACTAGTAAGTTATTTGGAATGATTGGACATTGTCTCATAGTACTTCATGTGTAAAGTGAACTAGTGCACCTTTTTTGATGAATAGATAATAAATATTATAACTTGCTGGAAAATTGTGTTACTTGGCCAGAGAACCTTTTAGGGCATAATAAAGCTTAGAAAATTATTACATATTGTTTGGATGAGTTTAGAAGAATGTTTCTTCACAAAGTGCACTATCATTGATTTATTTGAGGTATTTTTTTCTATATATAGCTTACTGATCTTGGAAATGCATGAAACTTAGTTAGTAATGTTTTATGATCATAATAAGGCTCTCAAAAGTTTTGTATAATTTTTGAACTATGAATTGTGATACTCCCTTCATTATCTCTAATTATTTGAATTACCTTGAATTAATTATTTAGGGGCTAGTACATTTATGAAAATTTGTGATACTTGGTATTCTCTGATATTTTGGCATCATATAGTGTTCATAATTTTTGGATGGTCATAACTTAAGGAAATCTAATACTTTATGTTCAAAATCACCCTTGGCCTAATTTTTGGGAAAATTAAATAAATGCCAAATTAATTAGGAAATTTACAAGTTTCTGGATTTAGTCTAATTATGTCATGATAGACCCCCAATAATTATCTTACGGTATTTGGATGAATATTTGAAGGTGTCACCATTCATGCACACCATATAGCTCAGTTGGTAAACTTGTTATCAAGAGCTTCGTGACTCCGTCATGAATTCAACAGCCATGTCTGCTTTGTGTGAGCCTGTTCATCGGATCCTCTTGGGACCACTTAAATAAAAAATCTCTTTTATCCTTATTCCCCCCCCCCCCCACACCAAGAGATCCCACGGCCCTGTCAGCTAGAGAGATCCTGACAGCGGGTCTACTTGGGGCCTCGCAAGATATTACCACAATCCTTTCTCCCTTTCCTTTCCCCCCAGGCGAGCCTACGGACTTGGCATCTAGTGAGAGCCTGGATAGCAAGTCTACCCGGGGCCAAGTGCGCCTCCAGCCCTGCCAGCTAATGAGAGCCTGAGCAGCGGGATCCTCTCGAGATATTCCCTTACCCCCCCCCCCCCCTCCACAGGCGAGCCTACGAACCTGCCAGCTAGTGAGAGCCTGGACAGTGGGCCTACCTTGTAACACCTCCATCCATTACATGAAATATGATAGAAGGTCCGGCAGGGGCCCCACACCATATAACACAAACAAACGGCGGGGTTACAAGTTCATATCAAAAACTATTCGCATCCTAACTCAGAGCATTCTAGCGGAAGCTTTTAGGTTATTTGAACTCAACATCTTGGAATGCCCACAATCTATAAACCAGTATTTAGATGTATCACCATAAAGGAATGTCCATCAAATAAACAACAAGTCTGGCCTTATGGCCTTACAGTTAAACTTTACAACTGTGGATTTCTTACATCGGTACACAGGCCGGCCCCACATGAAAATCATAAAATTCTTCATTCGGCCTTTGAGGGCCAGCAGCAGCAACAACAACAGCAGCAAGGGATTCAGCCCCCTATTTTCCACTCGGCTCTCCAGCACCTGTATGGACACAATCTACCGCACAGTGGTAAATAAGGAAACAATCAACGTTTAGCTGACCAATTTATAACGACCCTGTCCCTTGCCTGCAGGCATAGCATTTCACAAGCAGATATATCACAAAAGGTGCACTCACGCACCATCAGCATATGACAAACGTCCGCCACACAGCCCGATGCTCCGTGCACTCAGGGCACATTCTCGGTGTACCGGAAAACCAGGGTCCCACCGTCGTTCTCAACGACAAACTTGAGCATTTTGCACCACGGCCTTTAGCTGGAGACTTTAGTATTAATGGCGCACAGTCCTAAGACTCTCATGATGTCATCCTAACGAAGCCACTTTTTCAGGCACTCAAGTTTGACAACCATCACGCGGATACAGTTCAACACTTACCCATTGCTCAAATCGTTAGTTCAATGATTAGACTAACGCGGGTCGGCACTATACAACCTCGAGCTTGCGAGAGGCGGCTCAACGAGCGAATAAGAGAAGCTGGCTAGAGGCACTGGATAGGTGAGTGGGACCACGTGGTCCACTCGTATTAGGCGGGACGGGGGCTCTCTGTAGTAGGCGAGATGCCCTTTTGGGACGTGAGTAGGCCCTTGAGGGCATGTGGGCTCCCATGATGCAAGAGGACTGCGAGACGAGCAGGAGCGCTCGTCTCACCGCTGGGTTCTTCCCCACTCGCTGTATAGAAGGAAGGTTATTTTTACATTTCTACCCCCAAGGGGGATTTTACTCTTCTACTTCGGGTAATTTTACCCTCTTTCCTTTGGTGTTCTGCGTATAGCCCTTCAGAACAACGGAGTTTGGCTGTTGACAGACCCGACCAAGGGTATTTTGGTAATTTCAGGTCGGTTCAGTTTGGTTATTGGCAGTTCAAACCCAGGGGCCTATAAATTGACCCATAGGGGTTCTTCAGAAGCATCTTTTTCCCGAGATTTTAAAAGAGTTTCATATGCTTTATGAAGAGCTCCAAGCCCAGCTTTTGGCTTTGGAGGGGAAGCTCTCAGAAATCTTCCGGGTAAGTGGTGGGACGTCCCTGTTGAGGTTTTGGGTCGGTTTCTGGTCCTTCACAACCAGTCAGAGGTCAGAGCTTGGGACAAGTAGGTGTTGGCTACACCCCAGATTTCGAACTTTCGTTTAGGATAAATTTTGGCTTCAACAGTTCTGGTGCGGTGAGCATGGAAGGTAGCCAATACAAGAAAGTCTTGAGTTCAGTCCTATGCCAGGAGGTGAGGGTGAAGGATCTGGTTCAGGAGGTTCCCCCTCCCGGGGAGATGAGGCGACAAGGAAGATGCTGGAGGACTTCAAGCGAGAGGTCTTGCAGACCATCATCTTGGCATTCTCGGCAAGGAGAGAGTGGGCAACGCATCAAGTCCTAGTAGATGCGGTCCTGCTCTTGGGTGAGAACGCTCCTGGGCAGTGCCCCGGGAAGGAGGTCCCAGCGGAGGTTGGCGAGAGGGATGTGGCCGCGCAAGAGCTCTTCCCAGGCCAGCATCCAAGGAAGGATGTTCCGGTAGAGGTTAGCGAGAGGGAGGCGGCTGTGCAAGAGCTCTTCCCTGGGCACGGTCTCGCGGATCGGGCCAGCCAGCCGAGGCCGCGAGACGTGCCCTCTCGGCAGGCAGGTGGCAAGAGTCCTTTCAGTGAGCTCATCATCTCGGCCCCGGTTTTGGAGGGGTTTCGGGATCCCGACATGTCCTACTACTTGGGGAAAGATGACCTTGTGCAGCACGTGCAGTGGTTTGAAGATGTTGTTTCGATAAGGCAAATGACGGATGCCTTCAAGTGTCGGCTGTTTGCCATCACGTTGAAGGAGAAGGCATGGGACTCGTTCCACCAGTTACCGGCAAGTTCGATCTACAGTTTTGATGATCTGCGCCGAGGGTTCCTGCTGAGGTTCTCGACATCAAAGAAGCGTAAGAAGGAGGCGGAGTGCCTGTTTACCGTAAGGCAGAAGAAAGACGATACGTTAGGCCATTATGTTGACCAGTTTCAGGAAGAGATCCTCCTGGTCCAGGAGGTCGCAGGGTATGCACTGATGCTCGCTTTTACCTTGGAGCTGAGGCCAGGATTCTTTAGCATGGAGCTAAAGAGAGTGCCCCCCTCTCGTTTGAGGAGCTCATGGAGAGGGCGGCAAAGGAGATAGACTTTGAAAGGGCCAATCCGTCTTTTGTTAGGAAGCTGGCCAGGTTGGTAGAGGATGACGTAAAGGAGCCGGGAGTGGGAAGGCAGAAGGAGCAGAGAGAAGAGAGAAGGAGGGGGGAGCCCCGAGGACAGGGGCAGTAAGGACCGCATCAAGGATGGGGGGACCGGGAGCCGAACAACCGGATAGGTTGGAGGCCTCAGGAGGGTCTCCCCTAGGGGTAAGGAGGAGGCTTTCAGGGGAGAGACAACTTCCGCAAGCTGAAGAGGTTTGATCACCCGGCGTGGAGGCAGGAGCCGAGGGGTCACTTTCCACATCAGCAGGAGGCAATAGAGGTCGGCCAAGGTAGAGGAGGAAGGAGAGGAGCTCGGGGAGGAGCTGGAAGAAGTGGAGGTGGAGAAGGAAGGGGGGTCGGGTGGCGTTGCTTTTTTGTGACTTCCACCAGGAGGAGGGTCACGGGACGGCAACCTGCCCATAGGGTTTGGAGATGAGATAAGTCAGGGGATGGGAAGGCAGGATCTGCCGATAAGGATCGTAGAGGTGCAGCAGGGGGAGGTGAAAGAAAGGTGTGAGGACCGAGCGGACATAGGAACCCAGGGAGGGATCGGGGTGATCCATGGAGGAGTTGGGATTGAGGCAACTCGTAAGGGGAGCCTCCAGACCATGTTCTGAAGGGGGTAGCCTCGACGTCCCATGCCCCCCTCCGAAATAAAAAATTACCTTTTCATCAGCAGATATGCCAGACTACGAGGACCCGTTCTGTGATGCCTTGGTGATCCAGACGTAAGTAAAGAACTTCACGGTCTCCAGGATCCTGGTGGACAACGGGAGCTCCGTGAATGTGATTTTCAAGTAGTCCTTCAATGAGATGAAGGTCGAGGGCAAGAGGGTTTTAGCTTCGGACGGACGATTGCTTGGATTTTCAGGAGAAAGGAAGGAGGTAGAAGGAGGAGTAGGGATGCATGTGAAGTTGGGGGGGCGTGTCATGGAACTGTAGGTTCGTGATCGTGGACACCCCGAGCAGCTATAATGCCATCTTTGGGCGCCCTCTCATCATTGCCTTTCGTTGCGTCCCCTCCTCGTTTCACCAATGCCTTAAGTTCAACAATGGAGGGGTGCTGGTTAGGATCAGGGGGGGACCCGAAGGTGGCGAGACAATGCTACGTGATGGCAGTTAACAGCATATCTTGGATAGCAGAAGCGGAAGAGCTAGAGAGGACGATGGCGGAGTAGGAAGAGGTTGTCGGAGAGGAGGAGGTGAGCCTGGAGGAGGCGAGGGAGGAGATTGAGGAGGATCAAAGAGGAGGAGGTGTGCAGAAGGTCTAGAGGGACGGAGAGTCCGAGCTGTAAGAGGTTCGGCAGGTGGAAGGAGTAGGAGAAGGAGTTGAGAGGGAGGTCCTGAGAGGCGTGGAGGTCAAGCAGCAACAGTGTGAGAGTCTAGGGGAGGCGATGGAGGTCGAGGAAGCAGGAGGGCAGGAAGTGTTTGGGCAGGAAGAGGGAGCAAGAGCTGGCTGGGAGCACTCACGGCTGGAGCTGGATGGAGAAGTGGTGGAGATGGAAGTCTTCAACAGCGCTAGCCAGGTGCAGAGGGTGTGGATCAGCGGGTGCTTGAGTCTCGAGGACCAGGAGCGAGTGCGGGCTTTCATCTAGAGCAATGTCGACATCTTTGCTTCGAGTACGGCTAACATGTCAGGCATCGATGCATATATGGCATGCCATTGCCTGAACCTGGACCCCCGGATGCACCCCATTCTCCAGAAGATGAGGACCAACGCTACCAAGCTGGAGGAACCCATCCGCGAAGAGGTCAAGAAGCTTCTGGAGGCTGGCTTCATCTCGGAGATCCACTATCCAGGCTGGATCTCCAACGTGGTAATGGTAAAGAAAGGGGAAGGGAAGTGGCGCATGTGTATCGATTTTTCCTTATTAAATAAATCATGCCCCAAGGATTGCTACCCCCTGCCTCGAATCGACGCGCTGGTTGATTCAGCCATTGGTTTTTCTATTATGAGTTTTTTGGATGCTTTTTCAGGTTACCACCAGATCTGAATGCACCCTCCTGATGTCAAGAACGTCTCCTTAATCATGAGGGAGGGATGTTTTAGCTATAAGATGATGCCCTTTGAGTTGAAAAATGCAGGGGCTACATACCAGTGCATTATGGGTCGAGTCTTCCAGGGTGATAGAGGGAGGAACCTGGAAGTCTATGTTGACGATCTAATGGTCAAGAGCAAGTGTGTGGACTCGCACCTTTGAGACCTGGAGGAGACGTTCGCCACCCTGCGGAAGTTCAAGATGAGGCTGAACCCCTTGATGTGCGTCTTTGGGGCGAGCCGCAGGAAGTTCCTTGGGCATCTTCTGACCCCGGCAGGGGTGAAGCCTAACCCAGATAAGGTGAAGGACATCCTAGATCTGGAGTCACCACGCAACGCTAAGGAAGTCCACCGCTTGACAGGCAAGCTAGCCGGGCAAAGCAGATTCCTCTCCGGGTCGGGAGAAAAATGCTCATCGTTCTTCAAAGTTCTGCGGGGTACTCAAAGGTTCGAGTGGACGGCCGAATGCGAAGAAGCTTTCCAAATGCTGAAGAGGTAGCTCTCCCTGGCTCCTCTACTTCAAAGCCCAAAGGAGGGGGGATCTAACCTTGTACCTCTGAGTAGGGGCGGAGGCCGTGAGCTCTGTCCTGGTCAGGGAAGCCGGGAAGAAGCAATTGCCAATCTACTACATTAGCAGGATCCTGAAGAAGGCGGAGCTCCGCTACCCCATCTTGGAAAAGCTGGTGTATTCTTTGATCATTTCGGCCAGGAAGCTCCGGCCGTACTTCCAAGCACATTCGATCAGAGTGGTGACGAACCATCCCCTTCGCAAGAGTTTTGAGGGAGTGGAGCACTCAGGCAGTTTGGCCAAGTGGTCTATCGAAGTGAGCGAGTTTGATATCTCATTTGTGCCAAGGCTCTCCATTAAGTCACATGCGGTGGCTGACTTCTTGGTAGACTATGTTGTTGACATTGGGACCAAGGGGCCGCGGCCGCAAGAGGCGTGGAAGATGATGGTTGATGGGGCCTCGGGAAAGCACTCCCTTGGAGTAGGGGTGGTGTTGATAAGTCCTCAGGGGGTCACTATAGAACAAGCAGTGGTCTTGCACTTTCCAGCGTCTAACAATCAGGCGGAGTACGAGGCCATGATAGTCGGCCTTCGTTTGGCAAAGGAACTTGAGTTCCAGGATGTAGAGGCTTTTACGGACTCATTTGTGGTGGCATCACAGATCCGAGGGGAGTTCGAAGCTCGGGAGCCCACCCTTGTGAAGTACATGTCCAAGGTGAGGGTGATCATCGGAGGGTTCCGGACGTTCTACATCCAACATGTTCCTAGGAAAGAGAGTATAGCTGCCGATCGGTTGGCTAAGTTTGTACCTCGGGGAGGATGGACCTTGACTGAGCTATTTTGACCGGCTATCAAGGAAGGAGAGTTGATGGAGGTGGATCGGCGACCCTCGTGGGTCGATCCATTGGTGACCTTCCTAACCATTAGTGAGCTTCCATAGGGGACCAAGGATGCAAAAAGCTCCAGGCACTAGGCGGCTCACTACCTAATGCTGGAAGGGGAGTTACATCGGAAGATATTATCAGGGCTCCTGGTGTAACGCCCTGAAACTCAAAGGAGCGACGGGGGACGTTTTGGGCCAATTTTGGGTTCTGGCTGCAGGCACACGGCCTGGGACACGGGCGTGTCCCAGGGCGTGTCAATCTTGTGCCGACACTCAGCCGGGAAGTCGACACTTTGGTCTCGATATTGTGTTGAGACTGGGCACACGGCCTGCGACACGGGCGTGTCGCAGGGCGTGTTGACCCGTGTCGACACTTAGCCCGCGAAGTCAGCACTCTGCGGTCGACGAAGTGTCGAGGCAAGGCACACGGCCTGCGACACGGGCGTGTTGCAGGGCGTGTCAACCCGTGTCGACACTCGTCCCGGGAAGTCGACACTTTGCTCGACGAAGTGTCGAGACAAGGCACACGGCCTAGGACACGGGCGTGTCCAAGGCCGTATCATTAGGTCGACGATCTTCGCTCGACGAAGTGTCGAGTGTCGAGACCCTGTACACGGCCTGGGGACCAGGCATGTGGAGGTGACACGTGCAAGGACACAGGCGTGTCCTAGAACCCGTGCAGTGCTCGGGTTGTTTTCGGGGAAAAATGATGGGGGTACACGGCCGCCCACACGACCGTGTCAGGTGGAACACGGGCGTGTCAGATCGAACACAGGCGTGTTCGATACCCGTGTGTTGTTCCAGGCGAGCCGATTTTGACGGCGAATGAGGCACACGGCCCTGGACACGGACGTGTGCCAGGCCGTGTGCGGTCCAGATTGGGCATTTCAGTCCCGAATCAAAGCCGTTCATTTCTTTAATTGATGATCCAACGGCTGGGGGTTGTTCTTGAAGGGATATACCCTGGATTGGACTTAGAAACCCTCACTTTTCATAAGTTATTATCTTTCTAAAAGCTTAGAGAGAGAGGAGAGCAAAGGAAGGAAGAAGGAGCTAGATCCGGCCATTGGAGTAGCTTCGAAGCTCCAAATCGTGAGCCGACTCCGGATCCATGGAGGCAAAGCTAGTGCGGTGCTTTTCATCCGCTTACTTTTCCATGGCGCCAAAGAGGAACACTAGGGTAACGATTCTCTTCTTGAGCATGAGTAGCTCTCCTTCTTTGCATAGGAAGCCCACTCTCGCGAGTTTGCGGAGAGTTGGAGGCGTTCCTTCGGAGAGATATGTGAAGTCCCCGTTGTTTAGAGTACGTAAGCGAGAACGGACATAGGCATGATGTGTGAAGCCTACCCGGACATGTTGGTCTGGATCGGTGATGTTGCATTGCATAAATGCCGGAGAAGACTCCGTGTTATTGGTTGTTTTTCAGGTTTTCTACACGGTAGATTGCAGCAGGGAGCCTTGGGGATTAACCCAAAGGTGCACCCGGAAAACTGGGCGGATGCGAGATCTTGCCAACTTGGTGGCCTGAGAGCCAACTTGAACATAACTGGGTTATGTGAATTGTGATGGAAATGGGACTCGGTGGAAGTTTGACCCGCGTAAATAGCTTAAATTGTCGTTGCGATGTGAGCACGTGTTAGATGGAACCGTACCCGTTCTATGTCGTTCAGTTAAAGAGACCTAAGGGTACGTGGCACTTGCCGTTGGCATAGATTAGGGTCTTCGGCGGTCAATGGCTTAAATTGTCGTGACCCGGGCCAGGAAGACAAAATGCTCATAGGTTTGGCCGTCAAAGTGGCGGTGGTGAGTCCGGAATGTCTATGGCGTTAATTGACGTGACATCGACCGGTTCACCGAGAATATTCCCTGAGAGCACGGGGCGTATGGTCGTGCGAGCCAACGTCTGTGATGAAATGGTTATATATATTGCTCGCTCATGCTAATGAAATGCAGGGAAGGAGCATCGTCGCCACGAGTTGGGGGCGGGATCGTTATAATTTGGTCAGCATTGCTGACCATTGCCTTATTTTTCCACCGTGCGGTGGTTTGTTGTTTGTAGGTGCTGCTGGACCAAGCGGTCAATAGCGGGCTAAAGCCCAAGTGCGAAGCCGTCCCTCGAAGGCATAATTGGAAGTGTTTACTGTTTTATTCATGTATGACCGTCCTGCGTGCCGTGGTTTGTAAATCATGTAATATCAAGTGAAACATTTTGTAAGGCCTTAAGGCTTATGTTGGTATTTGTATAACATTCCTATTTTGGATTAGTGGACATTCATGCTTTAATGCTGGGTTCTTTATTGCAACTTTTATAAACTGCTTCCGCTAGAATGCTCTGCGTAGGACGTTACAATTGGTTGAATGGTTTCCATGAGTAACCACCCGGTCTGTCTATGGCATACGGCGTCGGGCCCCGGCCGGACCTACTGCTATGTGCTTTGTGACGGATAGGGTGTGTTACAATTTGGTATCAGAGGGAGGTTTCAATCCTCCGACCTATGGGTTATGGTCCCACCACGCTTCCACTGCGCACAATTTGGTATCAGACTACTGGTTTTGGTCAGGCTTAAGATGAATTCGTGGACGAATTCTTTTTAAGGGGTGGTGAGCACATTGTGTGCGTCATCGTTATAATGGTAAACGAACCCATGAATTTCCACTTAGGAATGAAAATACACGTGTTTGAGTAACCTGCGTGTTCCTATAATTGCTGTTTGCAATTTTATTTGGTCGCTTAACGGTGTTTTGTACCACTATAGGTGACCAGAAGTGGTGTTGGTCCGTCAGAACGCCGAGTTTCTGAGGCTAGTAGTGCACCGGATGTTGCTCTTGCAACACCTCTGTCGGCTGAGAACATACGATTGGTGGCTGAAGCGGTGTTGGCCGTGATAAATGCACAGCCTGCAAGGCAAACGCAGCAGCCCGCTCCTGCGATGGAGCAGGAACCTCTTCAAGAGGCTGAGCCGAGAAGAGTGGAGCAAGTGGTTGTTGAACCGGTGGTGCCAAGGAGGGCAACTGAGAGGCAGCTTAGGCATGTAATGATCTTTAACCCTCCGTTATTCTCGGGGTTGGGAAACCCATCTCAGGCTGAAGATTGGCTATCCAGGGTGAAGAGAGTCATGACAGCAACGGAGACAGAGAAGTGGCAAATGACCACCATCGCTACGTTCCTTCTGGACGGTGAAGCGAGATTATGGTGGGAAGGTTTGGAGCTGCATCATTTGAGAGGTAGACAACTTATAGACGTCCCGATGGAAGAGTTCTCGGGATTGTTCTTAGCAAGATACCTCCCTTCTACTCATAGGATTTCGATGGAGAACGAATTTCTGAAGTTGGTTCAGGGTGAGAAGAGCGTGGATGAGTATCTCCATGAGTTCACTCGTTTGAGTCGATATGCTAGCTCCACCATCGTGGATGAGGAGCGCAAGACTAATCGCTTCTATGAAGGCTTGAGAGATGAGTTGAGATTACTACTCTCGGGGCCGATGACGCAGGGTTTCTTAACCTTGGTCAATACTGCCCGGTCCTTGGAAAAGGACATGAAGAATGTACAAGCAAAGAAAAGCTTGGGTGATAGGAAATCTGAATTTAAAGTGCCGACTACTTCAAATTCCGGCTATCGAAGGACTTTCAAGAAGCATAGGACTTTGGGACCAGCTCCTTCTTGTGCTTCTGGGGCGACTACGAGTCGGACCCCGGGAGCGTGTTTTACTTGTGGAAAGATGGGGCATTTTGCTCGTGACTGTTGGAGCGGACGTCCTAAGTCCGAGAGAAGGCCGGGAGCTAATTATGAAGAGAAGGGCAAGGCGGTGGAGTGGACCGCGTCCCACTATGCTCCGGCCCAACCAATGGTCTATAATCTTGGCCAATAGGAGGCCATCAAACAGGCTGATGTGGTGATAGGTACGGTTTAATTTATAGCAAGTCAATTTCTTTAAATACTTGTTATGCACATGTTACCTTACCACTGCTTGTTTAGGATTTGTATTGATTTATGAAAATCCGGCATGAGCACTCTTCGATACGGGAGCTTCACACTCCTTCTTGTCCGAAGGATTTATATCACGCATCGGAGTCCCTTCTTCGATGGCGAATGATAAGTTGGATGTGTTGTTTCCCAATGGGTGTTCGATGCGAGCGGATAGGATCTGTGATGTTAAGATTCGTATTGGGGATCAGGAGTTCGACCTGCGGGCGTCTTTACTTTCGTTGGTGGAGTTCGACGTCATATTTGGCATGGACTGGCTCTCGGAGCAGCAGGCCCATATAGATTGCGGTAGCAAGGAAGTCAAGCTGGGAGCAAGTCGTGAAACGACTTTTACGGGCTTAAAGGGGTCGAGCAAGACGTTGATGTCTGCTCTTCAGGTGGTGAAGGCGGTTTGTGCCGGTGCAGAACTGTTCTTTACACTAGTGTAGGTTGCAAAGCCGAAGCCCGCGTTGGATTGTATTTCAGTGGTATCGGAATACCCTGATGTGTTCCCCGCAGATCTTCCTGGAGCCCCGCCTCAGCGGGAGATAGATTTTACGATCGAGCTAGTGCCAGGTGCAAAGCCTGTGTCACGATCTCCTTATCGGCTAGCGCCTAAGGAAATGGCGGAGCTGAAAGTTCAACTGCAAGAGTTGTTGGATCAAGGGTATGTGCGCCTGAGTTCTTCGCCTTGGAGCGCATCGGTCCTCTTTGTTAAGAAGAAGGACGGAAGCTTGAGGCTATGTATTGATTATCGGGAGCTCAACAAGTTGACTGTGAAGAACAAGTACCCAATCCCCCGGATTGATGATCTTTTTTATCAGTTAGTTGGGTCGACGGTGTACTCGAAGTTGGATCTCAAGGCTGGGTACTATCAGCTGCGAATAAGGGAGTGTGATATCCCGAAGACAGCGTTTAGTACGAGATACGGGCACTATGAGTTTACGGTCATGCCGTTTGGGCTGACTAATGCGCCATCAGTGTTCATGGATTTGATGAACATGACTTTCATGGAGTACTTGGACCATTTCGTGATCGTCTTCATCGAAGATATTTTGGTGTACTCGCAAAGTGAGGAAGATCACTTCAAGCATCTTCATTTGGTTTTGGAGACGCTAAGAAGAAATCAGTTTTATGCCAAGTTCTCGAAGTGCGAGTTTTGGCTATCCTCAGTGGCGTTCCTCGGTCATATAGTGAGTTGAGAGGGTATTGATGTGGATCCAGCGAAGATCGTTGCGATACGGGAGTGGCCTGAGCTTGTTACGGTAGCGGAAGTCCGGAGTTTTCTGGGGCTTGCCGGCTATTATAGGCGCTTCGTAGAGAACTTCTCGCGGATAGCTTTGCCTCTCACTACTTTGACGAGGAAGGAGCATAAGTTCGTTTGGACGCCGGAGTGCGCGCGAGCTTTTGAGGAGTTGATGTGTCGGTTGACCACGGCGCCTGTGCTGAGTTAGCCATGTGGGACCGAAGGCTATGAGATTTATAGTGATACTTCGGGCAGTGGTTTGGGTTGCATGCTACTGCAACACGGAAGTGTAATAGCTTATGGCTCGAGACAGCTAAAAGTGCATGAAAGGAACTATCTGGTCCATGACTTGGAGTTAGCGGCCGTGATTTTCGCCTTGAAGCTGTGGAGACACTATTTGTACGGTGTGAAGATTGATATCTACACCGATCACAAGAGCCTGAAGTATCTTATTGATCATAAGGATCTGAATATGCAGCAGCGTAGATGGATGGAGTTCCTGGGGGACTATACATTCAAGATCCACTACGTGCCTGGGAAAGGGAATGCGGTTGCGGACGCGTTGAGTCGCCGAGCCCCAGCTCAAGCCAATTGGCTATCGGTGCATGATGAGCGGTTGGTACGTGAGTTGGAGGCGTTGGAGATTGTTTGTGTGGATAGACAATCAAGTGCTGAAGCAGTTCTGAATTGGACTGAAGTCCAATATGACCTGGCTGATCATATTCGGCAGGCTTTGGATATGGATGCTCATATGAAGCAGTTCATGGTAGAGGCTCTGGATGGGTCAAATTCTCAATTCGTCGTGGAGGACGGATTACTTTGGAAAGATGGTCGTCTGTACGTCCCAAGTGTGGGCAATTTACGGGTAGAGTTGTTATACGAGGCACACCATACCAAGTACTCGATTCACCCGGGGAGCACGAAGATGTACCGTGATGTGAAGAAACTGTTTTGGTGGCCGGGTTTGAAGAAGGATGTGGCGCTATACGTAGCAAAGTGCCAAACTTGCGCCTTGGTAAAGGCGGAGTGCCAAAAGTCGGGAGGATTTCTTAAGTCCTTGCCTATTCCGGAGTGGAAATTTGACGACATCTCTATGGACTTTGTGCACGGTTTGCCAAGGTCGCAAAAGGGGAACGACACCATTTGGGTGGTTGTTGATCTATTAACGAAGGTGTCGCATTTTATTCCGCATAGGAAGGATGACCCGGTGGAGAAGTTGGCAAAGCTTTATGTGGATAACATAGTACGGCTTCATGGTGTGCCCCGCAGCATCGTGAGTGACCGAGATGGGCGGTTCACGTCCAATGATTGGAGGCTAGTGCAACAAATGTTGGGAACAAAGTTGAAATTCAGCACAGCCTTCCATCCGCAAACGGATGGGCAGACCGAGAGGGTCAATAGAACCATGGAAGACATGCTCCGCATGTGTGTCTTGGATTTTGGAAAGCAATGGGAAGACCACCTTTATTTGGTGGAGTTTGCATACAACAATAGCTACCAAGCGAGTATTCTGATGGCGCCTTTCGAGGCCCTATATGGTAGAAAATGTCGCACGCCGTTGTCTTGGTTAGAAACGGGTGAGTCAAAGTTGTATAAGCGATCGGAAGTGGAGGATGCTACTTCTTTGGTGAGAACCATTCGGGAGAGGTTGCTTATCGCTCAGGACCGACAAGCAAAGTACTATAATGCCAAGCACAGGAACGTGGAGTTCGCTGTGGGCGATTATGTAAACTTAAAGATCAAGCCGTTCAAGGGTATCTCGCGGGTGCGGCGATTGAAAAAGCTAAGCCCGAGGTACCTTGGACCGTTTGAGGTTCTGGAGCGAGTTGGTGAAGCGGCCTATCGGTTGAAGCTTTCAGTGGAGCTCAGTGGTTTACATGATGTATCCCATATTTCGGTGCTTCGGAAGGCAGTACAAGAGCCTACGCAAGTGATTGCGGTTGATCAAGTGCCGGTGGATAGTGGGTTGACGACAAAGGTCAAGCCCGTCCGGATTGAGGACTCGGAGATCAAGCGGCTACGCAATAAAGAGATCAGGATGGTCAAGGTCCGGTGGGACAATTGCGGTCGAGAGGAGCTCTCTTGGGAATGAGAGCAGACTATGCTTGATGAGTATCTGGAGTTGTTCCGCTCAGGTACAAATTTTGGTTTTGTACATGTCTTTCCTTTATATAATTCCGAGGATGAAATTCTGTTAAGAGGGGGAGAGTTGTAACGCCCTGAAACTCAAAAGAGCGACGGGGGACTTTTTGGGCCAGTTTTGGGTTCTAGCTGCAGGCACAAGGCCTGGGACACGGGCGTGTCCCAGGGCATGTCAAGCTTGTGCCGACACTCAGCCGGGAAGTCGACACTTTGGTCTCAACATTGTGTCGAGACTGGGCACACGGCCTGCGACACGGGCGTGTCGCAGGGCGTGTCGACCCGTGTCGACACTTAGCCCGGGAAGTCGGCACTCTGCGGTCGACGAAGTGTTGAGACATGGCACACGGCCTGTGACACGGGCGTATCGAAGGGCGTGTCAACCCGTGTCGACACTCGTCCCGGGAAGTCGACACTTTGCTCAACGAAGTGTCGAGACAAGGCACACGGCCTAGGACACGGGTGTAACACCCCCTATCCGTCACATAGCATATAGCAGTAGGTCCGGCCGGGGCCCGACGCCATATGCCACAGACAGACCGGGTGGTTACTTATGGAAACCATCCAACCAATCTCAACGTCCTACACAGAGCATTCTAGCGGAAGCAGTTTATAAGAGTTGCAAAACAAGAACCCAGCAACAAGCATGAATGTCCACTAATAAGAAAATAGGAATGTTATTACAAAATACTCAAAACAAGCCTTAAGGCCTTACAAAATGTTTCACTTGACTATTACATGATTTACAAACCACGGCACGCAGGCCGGTCATACATGAATAAAGCAATAAACATTTTCATTCGGGCCTTCGAGGGCCGGCTTCGCAAAAAGGGCTTTAGCTCGCTATTGACCGCTTGGTCCAGCTGCACCTGCAAACAACAAACCACCGCACGGTGGCAAAACAAGGCAACGGTCAGCAATGCTGACCAAATTATAACGATCCCGCCCCCAACTCGGGGCGGCGATGCTCCTTCCCTGCATTTCATTAGCATAAGCGAGCAATGTAAATATAGTCATTTCATCACAAGCGGAGGCTCAACGGCCACACACCCCGTGCACTCAGGGCACATTCTTGGTGAACGCAGTCTAAGTCTGCCGACTCACCACCATCCCCTCTCGGACGGCCAAACAATGAGCAGTTTGTCTTCCTGGCATGGGTCACGGTAATTAAAACCATAGACCGCCGAAGACCCTCATCTATGCCAACGGCCCTAATCCGAACGACATAGAGTGGGTACGGTTCCATCTAACCCGTGCTCACAATGCAACGGTAATTTAAACCATATGCGCCCGCAACGGTAATTTAAACCATATGCGCAGGTCAAACTTCTCCAGAGTCCCATTTCCATCACAAGTCACATAACCCGGTTATGTTCAAGTTGGCTTTCAAGCCACCAAGTTGGCAAGATCTCGTATCCGCCCAGTTTTCCGGGTGCACCTTTGGGTTAGTCCCCAAGGCTCCCTGCTGCAATCTACCGCGTAGAAAACCCGAAAAACAACCAATAGCACGGAGTCTTCTCCGGCCTTATGCAATGCAACATCACCGATCCAGACTGACATGTCCGGGTAGGCTTCACACATCATGCCTATGTCCGTTCTCGCATACGGACTCTAAACAACGGGGACTTCACATATCTACCCGAAGGAACGCCTCCAACTCTCCGCAAACTCGCGAGAGCGGGCTTCCTATGCAAAGAAAGAGAGCGACTCATGCTCAAGTTGAGAATCGTTACCCTTGCGTTCCTCTTTGGCGCGATCGAAAAGTAATCGGATGGAAATGACCGCACTAGCGTTGCCTCCGCGGATCCGGAGTCGGCTTGCGATTTGGAGCTTCGAAGCTCCTCCAATGGCGGATCTAGCCCCTTCTTCTTCACTTAGCTCTCCTCTCTCTCTAAGACTTTAGAAAGAGATCACTTAAGAAAAGTGAGGGTTTTCTAAGTCAAAACCCGGGTATATCCCTTCAGGAACAACCCCCAGCCATTGGATCTTCAGTCAAAGAAATGAACGGCTTTGATTCGGGACTGAAATGCCCAATCTGGACCGAACACGGCCTGGCACACGCCCGTGTCCAGGGCCGTGTGCCTCATTCGCCGTCAAAATCGAATCACCTGGAACCTCACACGGGTATCGAACACGCCCGTGTTCGAGCTGACACGCCCGTGTTCCACCTGACACGGCCGTGTAGCCGGTCGTGTACCCCATGATTTTTCCCCATTTTCAACCCGAGCACTGCACGGGTTCTAGGACACGCCCGTGTCCCTACCCGTGTCACCTTGACACGCCTGGGCTCCAAGCCGTGTACACGGTCTCGACACTTCGCGGCTAAGTGTCGACACGGGTCGACACGCCCTGCGACACGCCCGTGTCGCAGGCCGTGTGCCCAGTCTCGACACATTGTCGACACCAAAGTGTCGACTTCGCGGGACGAGTGTCGACACGGGTTGACACGCCCTGCGACACGCCCGTGTCGTAGGCCGTGTGCCCGGTCTCGACACAACGTCAGAGCACTGTGTCGACTTCACGGCTAAGTGTCGACACGGGTCGACACGCCCTGCGACATGCCCGTGTCGCAGGCCGTGTGCCCAGTCTCGACACAATGTCGAGACCAAAGTGTCGACTTCACGCCTTAGTGTCGACACAGGCTTGACACGCCCTGGGACACGCCCGTGTCCCAGGCCGTGTGCCTGCAGCCAGAACTCAAACTGGCCCAAAACATCCCCCTTTGCTCCTTTGAGTTTCGGGGCGTTACAACTCTACCCCTCTTAAAAGAATTTCGTCCACGAAATTACATAAAGGAAAAACATGTACAAAACCAAAATTTGTACCTGAGCGGAACAACTCCGGATACTCGTCAAGCATCGTCTGCTCTCGCTCCCAAGAGAGCTCCTCACGACCGCAATTGTCCCAACGGACCTTGACCATCCTGATCTCTTTATTGCGTAGCCGCTTGACTTCCGAGTCCTCAATCCGCACGGGCTTGACTTTTGTCGTTAGCCCACTATCCACCGACACTTGATCGACCGCGATCACTTGCGTAGGCTCTTGCACCGCCTTCTGAAGCACCGAAATGTGGAATACATCATGTAAACCACTAAGCTCCACCGAAAGCTTCAACCTATAGGCCGCTTCACCAACTCGCTCCAGAACCTCAAACGGTCCAAGGTACCTCGGGCTTAGCTTTTTCAATCGTCGCACCCGCGAGACACCCTTGAACGGCTTGATCTTTAGGTACACATAATCACCCATAGCGAACTCCACGTTCCTGTGCTTGGCATTATAGTATTTTGCTTGCCGGTCCTGAGCGATAAGCAACCTCTCCCGAATGGTTCTCACCAAAGAAGTAGCATCCTCCACTTCCGATCGCTTATACAACTTTGACTCGCCCGTTTCTAACCAAGACAACGTCGTGCGACATCTTCTACCATATAGGGCCTCGAAAGGCGCCATCTGAATACTTGCTTGGTAGCTGTTGTTGTATGCGAACTCCACCAAATAAAGGTGGTCCTCCCATTGCTTTCCAAAGTCCAAGACACACATGCGAAGCATGTCTTCCATGGTTCTATTGACCCTCTCGGTCTGCCCAACCGTTTGCGGATGGAAGGCTGTGCTAAACTTCAGCTTTGTTCCCAACATTTGCTGCACCAGCCTCCAATCATTGGACGTGAACCGCCCATCTCGGTCACTCACGATGCTGCGGGGCACACCATGAAGTCGTACTATATTATCCACATAAAGCTTTGCCAGCTTCTCCACCGGATCGTCCTTCCTATGCGGAATAAAATACGACACCTTCGTTAATCGATCCACGACCACCCAAATGGCGTCGTTCCCCTTTTGCGACCTTGGCAAACCATGCACAAAGTCCATAGAGATGTCGTCAAATTTCCACTCCGGAATAGGCAAGGACTTAAGAAATCCTCCCGGCTTTTGGCACTCCGCCTTTACCAAGGCGCAGGTTTGGCACTTCGCTACGTATAGCGCCACATCCTTCTTTAAACCCGGCCACCAAAACAGTTTCTTTATATCGCGGTACATCTTCGTGCTCCCTGGGTGAATCGAGTACTTGGTATGGTGCGCCTCGTACAACAACTCCACCCATAGATTGCCCACACTTGGGACGCACAAACGACCGTCTTTCCACAGCAATCCGTCCTCCACAACGAATTGGGAATTTGACCCATCCAGAGCCTCTATCATGAACTGCTTCATATGAGCATCCATATCCAAAGCCTGCCGAATCCGATCAGCCAGGTCATATTGGACTTCAGTCCAATTCAGCACTGCTTCAGCACTAGATTGTCTATCCACACAAACAATCTCCAACGCCTCCAACTCCCGCACCAATCGCTCATCATGCACCGATAGCCAATTGGCTTGAGCTGGGGCTCGGCGACTCAACGCGTCCGCAACCGCATTCCCTTTGCCAGGCACGTAGTGGATCTTGAAAGTATAGTCCCCCAGGAACTCCATCCACCTACGCTGCCGCATATTCAGATCCTTCTGATCTATAAGATACTTTAGGCTCTTGTGATCGGTGTAGATATCAATCTTCACACCGTACAAATAGTGTCTCCACAGCTTCAAGGCAAAAATCACGGCCGCTAACTCCAAGTCATGGACCGGATAATTCCTCTCGTGCACTTTTAGCTGTCTCGAGCCATAAGCTATCACGCTTCCGTGCTGCAGTAGCACGCAACCCAAACTTCTGCCCGAAGCATCGCTATATATCTCATAGCCTTCGGTCCCAATCGGCGAACTCAGCACAGACGCCGTGGTCAACCGACACTTCAATTCCTCAAAAGCTCGCGCGCACTCCGGCATCCAAACGAACTTATGCTCCTTCCTCGTCAAAGTAGTGAGAGGTAACGCTATCCGCGAGAAGTTCTCTACGAAGCGCCTATAATAGCCGGCAAGCCCCAAAAAGCTCCGGACTTCTGCTACCGTAGCAAGCTCAGGCCACTCCCGTATCGCAACAATCTTCACCGGATCCACAGCAATACCCTCTCCACTCACTATATGCCCGAGGAACGCCACTGAGGATAGCCAAAACTCGCACTTCAAGAACTTGGCATACAACTGGTTTCTCCTTAGCGTCTCCAACACCAAATGAAGATGCTTGAAGTGATCTTCCTCACTTTGCGAGTACACCAAAATATCGTCGATGAAGACGATCACGAAATGGTCCAAGTACTCCCTGAAAGTCCTGTTCATCAAATCCATGAACACCGACGGCGCATTAGTCAGCCCAAACGGCATGACCGTAAACTCATAATGCCCGTATCTCGTACTAAACGCTGTCTTCGGGATATCACTCTCCCTTATCCGCAGCTGATAGTACCCAGCCTTGAGATCCAACTTCGAGTACACCGTCGACCCGACTAACTGATCGAAGAGATCATCAATCCGGGGGATCGGGTACTTGTTCTTCTCCGTCAGCTTGTTCAGCTCTCGATAATCAATACATAACCTCAAGCTTCCGTCCTTCTTCTTAACAAAGAGGACCGGTGCGCTCCAAGGCGAAGAACTCGGGCGCACATACCCTTGCTCCAACAACTCTTGCAGTTGAACTTTCAGTTCCGCCATTTCCTTAGGCGCTAGCCGATACGGAGATCGTGACACAGGCTTTGCACCCGGCACTAGCTCGATCGTAAAATCTATCTCCCGTTGAGGCGGGGCTCCAGGAAGATCTGCGGGGAACACATCAGGGTATTCCGATACCACTGAAATACAATCCAACGCGGGCTTCGGCTTTGCAACCTCCACTAGTGTAAAGAACAGTTCTGCTCCAGCACGAACCGCCTTCACCACCTGAAGAGCAGACATCAACGTCTTGCTCGACCCCTTTTAGCCCGTAAAAGTCGTCTCACGACTTGCTCCCAGCTTGACTTCCTTGCTACCACAATCTATATGGGCCTGCTGCTCCGAGAGCCAGTCCATGCCAAAAATGACGTCGAACTCCGCCAACGGAAGTAAAGACGCCCGCAGGTCAAACTCCTACTCTCCAATACGAATCTTAACATCGCAGATCCTATCCGCTCGCATCGAACACCCATTTGGCAACAACACATCCAACTTATCCTTCGCCATTGAAGAAGGGACTCCGATGCGTAATATAAATCCTTCGGACAAGAAGGAGTGTGAAGCTCCCGTATCAAAGAGTGCTCGTGCCGGATTTTCACAAATCAACACAAATCCTAAACAAGTAGTGGTAAGGTAACATGTGCATAACAAGCATATAAAGGAATTGACTTGCTATAAATTAAACCGTACCTATCACCACGTCAGCTTGTTTAATGGCCTCCTGTTGGCCAAGATTGTAGACCCTTGGTTGGGCCGGAGCATAATGGGATGCGGTCGACTCCACCGCCTTGCCCTTCTCTTCATAAGTAGCTCCTGGCCTCCTTTCGGACTTAGGACGTCCGCTCCAACAATCACGGGCAAAATGCCCCGTCTTGCCACAAGTAAAACACGCACCCGGGGTCCGACTCGTAGTCTCCCCAGAAGCACCAGAAGGAGCTGGACCCGAAGTCCTATGCTTCTTAAAGAATCTTTGATAGCACGACTTTGAAGTAGTCGGCACTTTGAACCCAGATTTCTTCTCGCCCAAGCTTTTCTTTGCCTGCACATTCTTCATGTGCTTCTCCAAGGACCGGGCAGTATTGACCAAGGTTAAAAAACCCTGCATCATTGGCCCCGACAGTAATAATCTCAGCTCATCCCTCAAGCCTTCATAGAAGCGATTAGTCTTGCGCTCCTCATCCATGATGGTAGAGCTCGCATAACGACTCAACCGCGTAAACTCGTGGAGATATTCATCCACGCTCCTCTCACCCTGCACCAACTTCAGGAACTCATTCTCCAACGCTATCTTCTGCGTCGAAGGAAGGTATCTAGCCAAGAACAATCTCGAGAACTCCTCTATCGAGACATCACCAAGTTGCCTACCTCTCAGTAAGTGCAGCTCCAATCCTTCCCACCACATCCTTGCTTCGCCGTCCAAAAGGAACGTAGCGATGGTGGTCATTTGCCACTCCTCCATCTCCGTCGCTGTCATGACTCTCTTCACCCTGAAGAGCCAGTCTTCAGCCTGAGATGGGGTTCCCAACCCCGAGAATAACGGAGGGTTAAAGCTCATTACATGCTTCAACTGCCTCTCAGTTGCCCTCCTTGGCACTATTGGTTCCATAATCACTTGCTCCACCCTCCTCGGCTCAGCCTCTTGAAGAGGTACTTGCTCCATCACAGGAGCGGGCTGCTGCGCTTGCCTTCCAGGCTGCGCATTGATCACGGCCAACACCGCTTCAGCCACCAATCGAATATTCTCAGCCGATAGAGGTGTTGCAGGAGCAACATCCGGTGCACTACTTGCCTCAGAAACTCGGCGTTCTGACGGCCCAACACCACTTAGGGTCACCTATAGTGGTACAAAACACCGTTAAGCGACCAAATAAATTGCAAACAGCAATTATAGGAACACGCAGGTTCCTCAAACACGAGTATTTTCATTCCTAATTGGACATTCATGGGTTCTTTTTACTGTTATTACGATGACGCACACAATGTGCTCACCACCCCTTAAAAAGAATTCGCCCACGAATTCACTTTAAGCCCGACCAAAACCAGTAGTCTGATACCAAATTGTAACACCCCCTATCCGTCACATAGCATATAGCAGTAGGTCCGGCCGGGGCCCGACGCCATATGCCACAGACAGACCGGGTGGTTACTTATGGAAACCATCCAACCAATCTCAACGTCCTACACAGAGCATTCTATCGGAAGCAGTTTATAAGAGTTGCAAAACAAGAACCCAGCAACAAGCATGAATGTCCACTAATAAGAAAATAGGAATGTTATTACAAAATACTCAAAACAAGCCATAAGGCCTTACAAAATGTTTCACTTGACTGTTACATGATTTACAAACCACGGCACGCAGGCCGGTCGTACATGAATAAAGCAATAAACATTTTCATTCGGGCCTTCGAGGGCCGGCTTCGCAAAAAGGGCTTTAGCCCGCTATTGACCGCTTGGTCCAGCTGCACCTGCAAACAACAAACCACCGCACGGTGGCAAAACAAGGCAACGGTCAGCAATGCTGACCAAATTATAACGATCCCGCCCCCAACTCGGGGCGGCGATGCTCCTTCCCTGCATTTCATTAGCATAAGCGAGCAATGTAAATATCGTCATTTCATCACAGGCGGAGGCTCAACGGCCACACACCCCGTGCAATCAGGGAACATTCTTGGTGAACGCAGTCTAAGTCTGCCGACTCACCACCATCCCCTCTCGGACGGCCAAACAATGAGCAGTTTGTCTTCCTGGCATGGGTCACGGTAATTAAAACCATAGACCGCCGAAGACCCTCATCTATACCAACGGCCCTAATCCGAACGACATAGAGTGGGTACGGTTCCATCTAACCCGTGCTCACAACGCAACGGTAATTTAAACCATATGCGCCCGCAACGGTAATTTAAACCATATGCGCAGGTCAAACTTCTCCCGAGTCCCATTTCCATCACAAGTCACATAACCCGGTTATGTTCAAGTTGGCTTTCAAGCCACCAAGTTGGCAAGATCTCGTATCCGCCCAGTTTTCCGGGTGCACCTTTGGGTTAGTCCCCAAGGCTCCCTGCTGCAATCTACCGCGTAGAAAACCCGAAAAACAACCAATAGCACGGAGTCTTCTCCGGCCTTATGCAATGCAACATCACCGATCCAGACTGACATGTCCGGGTAGGATTCACACATCATGCCTATGTCCGTTCTCGCATACGGACTCTAAACAACGGGGACTTCACATATCTACCCGAAGGAACGCCTCCAACTCTCCGCAAACTCGCGAGAGCGGGCTTCCTATGCAAAGAAAGAGAGCGACTCATGCTCAAGTTGAGGATCGTTACCCTTGCGTTCCTCTTTGGCGCCATCGGAAAGTAATCGGATGGAAATGACCGCACTAGCGTTGCCTCCGCGGATCCGGAGTCGGCTTGCGATTCGGAGCTCCGAAGCTCCTCCAATGGCGGATCTAGCCCCTTCTTCTTCACTTAGCTCTCCTCTCTCTCTAAGACTTTAGAAAGAGATCACTTAAGAAAAGTGAGGGTTTTCTAAGTCAAAACCCGGGTATATCCCTTCAGGAACAACCCCCAGCCGTTGGATCTTCAGTCAAAGAAATGAACGGCTTTGATTCGGGACTGAAATGCCCAATCTGGACCGAACATGGCCTGGCACACGCCCGTGTCCAGGGCCGTGTGCCTCATTCGCCGTCAAAATCGAATCACCTGGAACCTCACACGGGTATCGAACACGCCCGTGTTCGAGCTGACATGCCCGTGTTCCACCTGACACGGCCGTGTAGCCGGCCGTGTACCCCATGATTTTTCCCCGTTTTCAACCCGAGCACTGCACGGGTTCTAGGACACGCCCGTGTCCCTACCCGTGTCACCTTGACACGCCTGGGCTCCACGCCGTGTACACGGTCTCGACACTTCGTGGCTAAGTGTCGACACGGGTCGACACGCCCTGCGACACGCCCGTGTCGCAGGCCGTGTGCCCAGTCTCGACACATTGTCGACACCAAAGTGTCGACTTCGCGGGACGAGTGTCGACACGGGTTGACACGCCCTGCGACACGCCCGTGTCGCAGGCCATGTGCCCGGTCTCGACACAACGTCAGAGCACTGTGTCGACTTCACGGCTAAGTGTCGACACGGGTCGACACGCCCTGCGACACGCCCGTGTCGCAGGCCGTGTGCCCAGTCTCGACACAATGTCGAGACCAAAGTGTCGACTTCACGCCTTAGTGTCGACACAGGCTTGACACGCCCTGGGACACGCCCGTGTCCCAGGCCGTGTGCCTGCATCCAGAACTCAAACTGGCCCAAAACATCCCCCTTTGCTCCTTTGAGTTTCGGGGCGTTACAACTCTACCCCTCTTAAAAGAATTTCGTCCACGAAATTACATAAAGGAAAAACATGTACAAAACCAAAATTTGTACCTGAGCGGAACAACTCCGGATACTCGTCAAGCATCGTCTGCTCTCGCTCCAAAGAGAGCTCCTCACGACCGCAATTGTCCCAACGGACCTTGACCATCCTGATCTCTTTATTGCGTAGCCGCTTGACTTCCGAGTCCTCAATCCGCACGGGCTTGACTTTTGTCGTTAGCCCACTATCCACCGACACTTGATCGACCGCGATCACTTGCGTAGGCTCTTGCACCGCCTTCCGAAGCACCGAAATATGGAATATATCATGTAAACCACTAAGCTCCACCGAAAGCTTCAACCTATAGGCCGCTTCACCAACTCGCTCCAGAACCTCAAACGGTCCAAGGTACCTCGGGCTTAGCTTTTTCAATCGTCGCACCCGCGAGACACCCTTGAACGGCTTGATCTTTAGGTACACATAATCACCCACAGCGAACTCCACGTTCCTGTGCTTGGCATTATAGTATTTTGCTTGCCGGTCCTGAGCGATAAGCAACCTCTCCCGAATGGTTCTCACCAAAGAAGTAGCATCCTCCACTTCTGATCGCTTATACAACTTTGACTCGCCCGTTTCTAACCAAGACAACGTCGTGCGACATCTTCTACCATATAGGGCCTCGAAAGGCGCCATCTGAATACTTGCTTGGTAGCTGTTGTTGTATGCGAACTCCACCAAATAAAGGTGGTCCTCCCATTGCTTTCCAAAGTCCAAGACACACATGCGAAGCATGTCTTCCATGGTTCTATTGACCCTCTCGGTCTGCCCATCCGTTTGCGGATGGAAGGCTGTGCTAAACTTCAGCTTTGTTCCCAACATTTGCTGCACCAGCCTCCAATCATTGGACGTGAACCGCCCATCTCGGTCACTCACGATGCTGCGGGGCACACCATGAAACCGTACTATATTATCCACATAAAGCTTTGCCAGCTTCTCCACCGAATCGTCCTTCCTATGCGGAATAAAATGCGACACCTTCGTTAATCGATCCGCGACCACCCAAATGGCGTCGTTCCCCTTTTGCGACCTTGGCAAACCATGCACAAAGTCCATAGAGATGTCGTCAAATTTCCACTCCGGAATAGGCAAGGACTTAAGAAATCCTCCCGGCTTTTGGCACTCCGCCTTTACCAAGGCGCAAGTTTGGCACTTCGCTACGTATAGCGCCACATCCTTCTTTAAACCCGGCCACCAAAACAGTTTCTTTATATCGCGGTACATCTTCGTGCTCCCTGGGTGAATCGAGTACTTGGTATTGTGCGCCTCGTACAACAACTCCACCCGTAGATTGCCCACACTTGGGACGCACAAACGACCGTCTTTCCACAGCAATCCGTCCTCCACAACGAATTGGGAATTTGACCCATCCAGAGCCTCTATCATGAACTGCTTCATATGAGCATCCATATCCAAAGCCTGCCGAATCCGATCAGCCAGGTCATATTGGACTTCAGTCCAATTCAGCACTGCTTCAGCACTAGATTGTCTATCCACACAAACAATCTCCAACGCCTCCAACTCCCGCACCAATCGCTCATCATGCACCGATAGCCAATTGGCTTGAGTTGGGGCTCGGCGACTCAACGCATCCGCAACCGCATTCCCTTTGCCAGGCACGTAGTGGATCTTGAAAGTATAGTCCCCCAGGAACTCCATCCACCTACGCTGCCGCATATTCAGATCCTTCTGATCTATAAGATACTTCAGGCTCTTGTGATCGGTGTAGATATCAATCTTCACACCGTACAAATAGTGTCTCCACAGCTTCAAGGCAAAAATCACGGCCGCTAACTCCAAGTCATGGACCGGATAATTCCTCTCGTGCACTTTTAGCTGTCTCGAGCCATAAGCTATCACGCTTCCGTGCTGCAGTAGCACGCAACCCAAACTGCTGCCCGAAGCATCGCTATATATCTCATAGCCTTCGGTCCCAACCGGCGAACTCAGCACAGGCGCCGTGGTCAACCGACACTTCAATTCCTCAAAAGCTCGCGCGCACTCCGGCATCCAAACGAACTTATGCTCCTTCCTCGTCAAAGTAGTGAGAGGTAACGCTATCCGCGAGAAGTTCTCTACGAAGCGCCTATAATAGCCGGCAAGCCCCAAAAAGCTCCGGACTTCTGCTACCGTAGCAAGCTCAGGCCACTCCCGTATCGCAACAATCTTCGCCGGATCCACAGCAATACCCTCTCCACTCACTATATGCCCGAGGAACGCCACTGAGGATAGCCAAAACTCGCACTTCGAGAACTTGGCATACAACTGGTTTCTCCTTAGCGTCTCCAACACCAAATGAAGATGCTTGAAGTGATCTTCCTCACTTTGCGAGTACACCAAAATATCGTCGATGAAGACGATCACGAAATGGTCCAAGTACTCCCTGAAAGTCCTGTTCATCAAATCCATGAACACCGACGACGCATTAGTCAGCCCAAACGGCATGACCGTAAACTCATAATGCCCGTATCTCGTACTAAACGCTGTCTTCGGGATATCACTCTCCCTTATCCGCAGCTGATAGTACCCAGCCTTGAGATCCAACTTCGAGTACACCGTCGACCCGACTAACTGATCGAAGAGATCATCAATCCGGGGGATCGGGTACTTGTTCTTCTCCGTCAGCTTGTTCAGCTCTCGATAATCAATACATAACCTCAAGCTTCCGTCCTTCTTCTTAACAAAGAGGACTGGTGCGCTCCAAGGCGAAGAACTCGGGCGCACATACCCTTGCTCCAACAACTCTTGCAGTTGAACTTTCAGTTCCGCCATTTCCTTAGGCGCTAGCCGATACGGAGATCGTGACACAGGCTTTGCACCCGGCACTAGCTCGATCGTAAAATCTATCTCCCGTTGAGGCGGGGCTCCAGGAAGATCTGCGGGGAACACATCAGGGTATTCCGATACCACTGAAATACAATCCAACGCGGGCTTCGGCTTTGCAACCTCCACTAGTGTAAAGAACAGTTCTGCTCCAGCACGAACCGCCTTCACCACCTGAAGAGCAGACATCAACGTCTTGCTCGACCCCTTTAAGCCCGTAAAAGTCGTCTCACGACTTGCTCCCAGCTTGACTTCCTTGCTACCACAATCTATATGGGCCTGCTGCTCCGAGAGCCACTCCATGCCAAAAATGACATCGAACTCCGCCAACGGAAGTAAAGACGCCCGCAGGTCAAACTCCTGCTCTCCAATACGAATCTTAACATCGCAGATCCTATCCGCTCGCATCGAACACCCATTTGGAAACAACACATCCAACTTATCCTTCGCCATCGAAGAAGGGACTCCGATGCGTAATATAAATCCTTCGGACAAGAAGGAGTGTGAAGCTCCCGTATCAAAGAGTGCTCGTGCCGGATTTTCACAAATCAACACAAATCCTAAACAAGTAGTGGTAAGGTAACATGTGCATAACAAGCATATAAAGGAATTGACTTGCTATAAATTAAACCGTACCTGTCACCACGTCAGCTTGTTTAATGGCCTCCTGTTGGCCAAGATTGTAGACCCTTGGTTGGGCCGGAGCATAATGGGATGCGGTCGACTCCACTGTCTTGCCCTTCTCTTCATAAGTAGCTCCTGGCCTCCTTTCGGACTTAGGACGTCCGCTCCAACAATCACGGGCAAAATGCCCCGTCTTGCCACAAGTAAAACACGCACCCGGGGTCCGACTCGTAGACGCCCCAAAAGCACCAGAAGGAGCTGGACCCGAAGTCCTATGCTTCTTAAAGAATCTTTGATAGCACGACTTTGAAGTAGTCGGCACTTTGAACCCAGATTTCTTCTCGCCCAAGCTTTTCTTTGCCTGCACATTCTTCATGTCCTTCTCCAAGGACCGGGCAGTATTGACCAAGGTTAAAAAACCCTGCGTCATTGGCCCCGACAGTAATAATCTCAGCTCATCCCTCAAGCCTTCATAGAAGCGATTAGTCTTGCGCTCCTCATCCATGATGGTAGAGCTCGCATAACGACTCAACCGCGTAAACTCGTGGAGATATTCATCCACGCTCCTCTCACCCTGCACCAACTTCAGGAACTCATTCTCCAACGCTATCTTCTGCGTCGAAGGAAGGTATCTAGCCAAGAACAATCTCGAGAACTCCTCTATCGAGACATCACCAAGTTGCCTACCTCTCAGTAAGTGCAGCTCCAATCCTTCCCACCACATCCTTGCTTCGCCGTCCAAAAGGAACGTAGCGATGGTGGTCATTTGCCACTCCTCCGTCTCCGTCGCTGTCATGACTCTCTTCACCCTGGAGAGCCAGTCTTCAGCCTGAGATGGGGTTCCCAACCCCGAGAATAACGGAGGGTTAAAGCTCATTACATGCTTCAACTGCCTCTCAGTTGCCCTCCTTGGCACTATTGGTTCCACAATCACTTGCTCCACCCTCCTCGGCTCAGCCTCTTGAAGAGGTACTTGCTCCATCACAGGAGCGGGCTGCTGCGCTTGCCTTCCAGGCTGCGCATTGATCACGGCCAACACCGCTTCAGCCACCAATCGAATATTCTCAGCCGATAGAGGTGTTGCAGGAGCAACATCCGGTGCACTACTTGCCTCAGAAACTCGGCGTTCTGACGGACCAACACCACTTCGGGTCACCTATAGTGGTACAAAACACCGTTAAGCGACCAAATAAATTGCAAACAGCAATTATAGGAACACGCAGGTTCCTCAAACACGAGTATTTTCATTCCTAAGTGTACATTCATGGGTTCTTTTTACTGTTATTACGATGACGCACACAATGTGCTCACCACCCCTTAAAAAGAATTCGCCCACGAATTCACTTTAAGCCCGACCAAAACAGTAGTCTGATACCAAATTGTAACACCCCCTATCCGTCACATAGCATATAGCAGTAGGTCCGGCCGGGGCCCGACGCCATATGCCACAGACAGACCGGGTGGTTACTTATGGAAACCATCCAACCAATCTCAACGTCCTACACAGAGCATTCTAGCGGAAGCAGTTTATAAGATTTGCAAAACAAGAACCCAGCAACAAGCTTGAATGTCCACTAATAAGAAAATAGGAATGTTATTACAAAATACTCAAAACAAGCCTTAAGGCCTTACAAAATGTTTCACTTGACTGTTACATGATTTACAAACCACGGCACGCAGGCCGGTCATACATGAATAAAGCAATAAACATTTTCATTCGGGCCTTCGAGGGCCGGCTTCGCAAAAAGGGCTTTAGCCCGCTATTGACCGCTTGGTCCAGCTGCACCTGCAAACAACAAACCACCGCACGGTGACAAAACAAGGCAACGGTCAGCAATGGTGACCAAATTATAACGATCCCGCCCCCAACTCGGGGCGGCGATGCTCCTTCCCTGCATTTCATTAGCATAAGCGAGCAATGTAAATATAGTCATTTCATCACAGGCGGAGGCTCAACGGCCACACACCCCGTGCACTCAGGGAACATTCTTGGTGAACGCAGTCTAAGTCTGCCGACTCACCACCATCCCCTCTCGGACGGCCAAACAATGAGCAGTTTGTCTTCCTGGCATGGGTCACGGTAATTAAAACCATAGACCGCCGAAGACCCTCATCTATGCCAACGGCCCTAATCCGAACGACATAGAGTGGGTACGGTTCCATCTAACCCGTGCTCACAACGCAACAGTAATTTAAACCATATGCGCCCGCAACGGTAATTTAAACCATATGCGCAGGTCAAACTTCTCCCGAGTCCCATTTCCATCACAAGTCACATAACCCGGTTATGTTCAAGTTGGCTTTCAAGCCACCAAGTTGGCAAGATCTCGTATCCGCCCAGTTTTCCGGGTGCACCTTTGGGTTAGTCCCCAAGGCTCCCTGCTGCAATCTACCGCGTAGAAAACCCGAAAAACAACCAATAGCACGGAGTCTTCTCCGGCCTTATGCAATGCAACATCACCGATCCAGACTGACATGTCCGGGTAGGATTCACACATCATGCCTATGTCCGTTCTCGCATACGGACTCTAAACAACGGGGACTTCACATATCTACCCGAAGGAACGCCTCCAACTCTCCGCAAACTCGCGAGAGCGGGCTTCCTATGCAAAGAAAGAGAGCGACTCATGCTCAAGTTGAGGATCGTTACCCTTGCGTTCCTCTTTGGCGCCATCGGAAAGTAATCGGATGGAAATGACCGCACTAGCGTTGCCTCCGCGGATCCGGAGTCGGCTTGCGATTCGGAGCTCCGAAGCTCCTCCAATGGCGGATCTAGCCCCTTCTTCTTCACTTAGCTCTCCTCTCTCTCTAAGACTTTAGAAAGAGATCACTTAAGAAAAGTGAGGGTTTTCTAAGTCAAAACCCGGGTATATCCCTTCAGGAACAACCCCCAGCCGTTGGATCTTCAGTCAAAGAAATGAACGGCTTTGATTCGGGACTGAAATGCCCAATCTGGACCGAACACGGCCTGGCACACGCCCGTGTCCAGGGCCGTGTGCCTCATTCGCCGTCAAAATCGAATCACCTGGAACCTCACACGGGTATCGAACACGCCCGTGTTCGAGCTGACACGCCCGTGTTCCACCTGACACGGCCGTGTAGCCGGCCGTGTACCCCATGATTTTTCCCCGTTTTCAACCCGAGCACTGCACGGGTTCTAGGACATGCCCGTGTCCCTACCCGTGTCACCTTGACACGCCTGGGCTCCAAGCCGTGTACACGGTCTCGACACTTCGCGGCTAAGTGTCGACACGGGTCGACACGCCCGTGTCGCAGGCCGTGTGCCCAGTCTCGACACATTGTCGACACTAAAGTGTCGACTTCGCGGGACAAGTGTCGACACGGGTTGACACGCCCTGCGACACGCCCGTGTCGCAGGCCGTGTGCCCGGTCTCGACACAACGTCAGAGCACTGTGTCGACTTCACGGCTAAGTGTCGACACGGGTCGACACGCCCTGCGACACGCCCGTGTCGCAGGCCGTGTGCCCAGTCTCGACACAATGTCGAGACCAAAGTGTCGACTTCACGCCTTAGTGTCGACACAGGCTTGACACGCCCTGGGACACGCCCGTGTCCCAGGCCGTGTGTCTGCAGCCAGAACTCAAACTGGCCCAAAACATCCCCCTTTGCTCCTTTGAGTTTCGGGGCGTTACAACGGGCGTGTCCAAGGCCGTGTCATTAGGTCGACGATCTTCGCTCGACGAAGTGTCGAGTGTCGAGACCCTGTACATGGCCTGGAGCCCAGGCGTGTTGAGGTGACACAGGCAAGGACACGGGCATGTCCTAGAACCCGTGCAGTGCTCGGCTTGTTTTCGGGGAAAAATGATGGGGGTACACGTCCGGCCACACGACCGTGTCAGGTGGAACACGGGCGTGTCAGATCGAACACGGGCGTGTTCGATACCCGTGTGTTGTTCCAGGCGAGCCGATTTTGACGGCGAATGAGGCACACGGCCCTGGACACGGGCGTGTGCCAGGCCGTGTGCGGTCTAGATTGGGCATTTCAGTCCCGAATCAAAGCCGTTCATTTCTTTAATTGATGATCCAACGGCTGGGGGTTGTTCCCGAAGGGATATACCTGGGATTGGACTTAGAAACCCTCACTTTTCATAAGTTATTATCTTTCTAAAAGCTTAGAGAGAGAGAGGAGAGCCAAGTAAGGAAGAAGGAGCTAGATCCGGCCATTGGAGGAGCTTCGAAGCTCCAAATTGCGAGCCGACTCCGGATCCACGGAGGCAAAGATAGTGCGGTGCTTTTCATCCGCTTACTTTTCCATGGAGCCAAAGAGGAACGCTAGGGTAACGATTCTCTTCTTAAGCATGAGTAGCTCTCCTTCTTTGCATAGGAAGCC
This sequence comes from Platanthera guangdongensis, assembly GCA_039583875.1. Lineage (NCBI taxonomy): Eukaryota > Viridiplantae > Streptophyta > Magnoliopsida > Asparagales > Orchidaceae > Platanthera > Platanthera guangdongensis. The sequence continues at coordinate 80,381,283 of CM077155.1, read as the reverse complement.
CGCTCTCGCGAGTTTGCAGAGAGTTGGAGGCGTTCCTTCGGGTAGATATGTGAAGTCCCCGTTGTTTAGAGTCCTTAAGTGAGAACGTACATATGCATGATGTGTGAAGCCTGCCCGGACATGTTGGTCTGGATCGGTGATGTTGCATTTCATAAATGCCGGAGAAGACTCCATGTTATTGGTTGTTTTTCGAGTTTTCTACACGGTAGATTGCAGCAGGGAGCCTTGGGGATTAACCCAAAGGTGCACCCGGAAAACTGGGCGGATGCGAGATCTTGCCAACTTGGTGGCCTGAGAGCCAACTTGAACATAACCGGGTTATGTGAATTGTGATGGAAATGAGACTCGGTGGAATTTTGACCCGCGCAAATGGCTTAAATTGTCGTTGCGATGTGAGCACGGGTTAGATGGAACCGTACCCGTTCTATGTCGTTCGGTTAAAGAGACCTAATGGTACGTGGCACTTGCCGTTGGCATAGATTAGGGTCTTCGGCGATCAATGGCTTAAATTTTCGTGACCCAGGCCAGGAAGACAAAATGCTTATAGGTTTGGCCGTCAAAGTGGCGGTGGTGAGTCCGGAATGTCTATGGCTTTAATTGACGTGACATCGACCGGTTCACCGAGAATGTGCCCTGAGAGCACGGGGTGTGTGGCCGTGCGAGCCAACGTCTGTGATGAAATGGTTATATATATTGCTCACTTATGCTAATGAAATCCAGGGAAGGAGCATCGCCGCCCCGAGTTGGGGGCGGGATCGTTTTAATTTGGTCAGCATTGCTGACCGTTGCCTTGTTTTGCCACCGTGCAGTGGTTTGTTGTTTGCAGGTGCTGCTGGACCTAACGGTCAATAGCGGGCTAAAGGCCCAAGTGCGAAGCCGGCCCTCAAAGGCATAATTGGAAGTGTTTACTGTTTTATTCATGTATGACCGGCCTGCGTGCCGTGGTTTGTAAATCATGTAATATCAAGTGAAACATTTTGTAAGGCCTTAAAACTTATGTTGGTATTTGTATAACATTCCTATTTTGGATTAGTGGACATTCATGCTTTAATGCTGGGTTCTTTATTGCAACTTTTATAAACTGCTCCCGCTAGAATGCTCTGCGTAGGACGTTACAATTGGTTGGATGGTTTCCATGAGTAACCACCCGGTCTATCTGTAGCATACGACGTCGGGCCCCGGCCGGACCTACTGCTATATGCTATGTGACGGATAGCGGGTGTTACACCTGGCAAGGTGTGTGACCAAGGAGGAGATCTCGAGGATCCTGGAGGAAGTGCATTCAGGTGAATGTGGCAGTCACTCAGGGGGAAGGACGTTGGGAGCAAGGGTGGTGTGGCAAGGGTATTTCTGGCAGACCCTGAGGAAGGATGCGGCTGAGTTTGTGAGGAGGTGCCGAAAGTGTCAGTTGTACGCCCCCCTCAATCTCTTGCCCACTCAAAGGCTCTGAAGCATCACAACACCATGGCCTTTCTCCATCTGGGGGATGGATTTAGTCGGGCCTTTCCCTCCAGTGAGTGGACAAAGGAGGTTCCTCCTTGTCATAATTAATTACTTTTCATAGTGGTCGGAGGTCAAGGCGTTGGCCAATGTCACCTCACAAGTCATCAGGAATTTTGTCTGGGGCGAGATCATATGCAGGTACGGGCTCCCCGAGGCGATAGTAACAGACAATGGGCCCCAGTTTGCCAACAAAGAATTCATTAGCTTCTGCTCTCAGCTGGGGATAGACCTTAGATTTGCCTCCATACATCACCCCAGGAGCAACGGCCAGGTAGAGGCGGCCAACATGATCATCGTGAACCTACTCAAGAAGAAGGTGGAGAACTTGAGGGGAAGTTCGGTGGAACAACTCCCCTCAGTATTGTGGGCCTTGCGGACAACGCCGAACACGGCCACCAGCGAGACCCCCTTCAAACCTTCCCATGGTTGTGAGAAAGTACTGTCCGTAGAGTTCGAGGTTTGATCCCCACGAGTCACAGCCGCGGGTGATGGGGATGAGGCTTGGAGGTTGGAAAATGAAGGGGGTTATGCCTCTCATTGGATATGGTAGAAGAGCTACGTGATGTCGCAGCTATCAGGCAGGAAGAGATCAAACAACGAATGGTGAAATACTTTGACAAGCATATAAGGATCAAGCAGTTCACGGAAGGAGATCTGGTAGTGAAGAAAGTTGATGCTACGGGGAGATCTGCCCCCGTGGGTAAGCTCAACTCAAATTGAGAAGGGCCTTATATTGTCGAGAGGGTCCTGAAAATGGGAGGTTACCACCTCCAGGACGTGGAGGGTAGGTCCATGAGCCACACCTGGAGCGACGACGAATTGAAGAGCTTCTACCCATGAGAAGGGAGAGTACAATTGTATACTCAAAGTTAAGTTTATTGTAATATGTTCCTCAAATTACTTTTGCTTTTACCTACTGTGAAATTCTAATGGCAGGAAGATGGGACTTTTGCACTACCCCGAGCCTGGCTCGGCCCCAGGTAGACCCGCAGTTCAGGCTCTCATTAGCTGGCAGGTCCGAAGGCTCTCCTGTGGGGGTAAGGGACCCCGAGCACTGCTCGGCCCCAGGTAGACTCGCTGTGCAGGCTCTCATTAGCTGGCAGGTCTGAAGGCTCGCCTGTGGGGAAAGGATTGGTTCTTGGAGACTTTGTTCTTGGTTCTTGGAGACTTTTGTAATACCCTGAGCCTGGCTCGGCCCTAGGTAGACCCGCTGCGCATGCTCTCACTAGCTGGTATGTCCGAAGTCTCGCCTGTAGGGGTAAGGGAGCCCGAGCGCTGCTCGGCCCTAGGTAGACCCGCTGCGTAGGCTCTCATTAGCTGGCAGGTCCGAAGGCTCGCCTGTGGGGGAAATGATTGGTTCTTAGAGACTTATTTCTTGGTTCTTGGAGACTTTTGCACTACACCGAGCCTGGCTTAGCCCCAGGTAGACCCGCTGCGCAGGCTCTCATTAGCTGGCAGGTATGAAGGCTCGCCTGTGGGGGTAAGGGACCCCGAGCGCTACTCGGCCCCAGGTAGACCCGCTGCATAGGCTCTTATTAGCTGGCAGGTCCGAAGGCTCGCCTGTGGGGGAAAGGATTGGTTTATGGAGACTTGGTTCTTGGTTCTTGGAGACTTTTGCACTACCTTGAGCCTGTCTCGGCCCCAGGTAGACCCGCTGTGCAGGCTCTCATTAGTTGGCAGGTCTGAAGGCTCGCCTGTGGGGGTAAGGGACCCCGAGCGCTGCTCGGACCCAGGTAGACCCGCTGCGCAGGCTCTCATTAGCTGGCAGGTCTAAAGGCTCACCTGTAGGTGAAAGGATTTGTTCTTGGAGACTTGGTTCTTAGTTCTAGGAGACTTTTGCACTACCCCAAGCCTGGCTCGCCCCCGGTAGGCCCGCTGTGCAGGCTCTCATTAGCTGGCAGGTCCGAAGGCTCGCCTGTAGGGGTAAGGGACCCCGAGCACTGCTCGGCCACAGGTAGACCCGCTGCGCAGCCTCTAATTTACTGGCAGGTCTGAAGGCTTGCTAATGGGGGAAAGGATTGGTTCTTCGAGACTTGGTTCTTGGTTCTTGGAGACTTTTGCACTACCCCGAGCCTGGCTCGACCCCAAGTAGACTCCTGTGCAGGCTCTCACTAGATGGCAGGTCCGAAGGCTCGCATGTGGGGGTAAGGGACCCCGAGTGCTGCTCGGCCCCAGGTAGACCCACTGTGCAGGCTCTCATTAGCTGGCAGGTCCGAAGTCTCTCCTGTTGGACAAAGGATTGGTCCTTGGAGACTTGGTTCTTGGTTCTTGGAAACTTTTGCACCACCCCGAGCCTGGCTCGGTCCCTGGTAGACCCGCTACCCAGGCTCTCATCAAGCTAGCAGGGCTGTAAGCTCACTCGATGGCAGAGTGGTTGGGGAGATCTCCTTAAGTAGAATCCCTACTTAGTCTCATGAAAAATAAACTATGGAGGCGAGCAGTGCGAGTGGAGGCACTCCCAGCTGGCAGCCTCGGAGATGGTCTCGCCTACGGCGAGTGGGCACTTACGCGGGGTAGAAGGCTCAGCCTAACAATAGGGGAGCAAGTTAAATCACTAAAAGCCACTCGCACCGGAAGTACCCTGAGGCGAGACGACAGGGTTATATCAATTGGTTTCATGCATAAATAAGATGAGGGAAGTGACGACTCGCGCTCTGAGAAAAATCAACTCTCCAACGAAGCGACAAGGCGAGACACAGCATTGTCTCGCGGGCGTGAACGCATCGATGGCTCGTCTCACAGTAGACAAAATAAATCACGGTGAAAAGGATAAAAATGAGGCGGCGAGATGGGTGGGTAGCACCGTCTTGTAAACAGAAGCAAGCCAATGAATCGTTTCGTAAAATGTAAAATAAAGTAACAGGACAAGAGTTTGTGCATCTGATCAGTATCTGTTCATCACAGAGTTATGAATACATTTTCGAACTGATCGCAAAATGAAACTCAAAAAGAAGTTAAGTTATACAGAAGCAGACGACATGTCATTCCTCCTCACTGGAAGAAGAATCATCGTGAAAGTGTGAGTTAGATCTGATATACTCTAGAGGGGGGTGAATAGAGTATGGTGCTTGCTAAAAACTTTTACAACAGTTGTTGTATTCTAATGTGAACAGGGAAGCAAATAATAAAAAGTAAATCTAATCACAGAATGATCACAGAGCAATCTAGTCACAAAGCAACCTAGTCATAAACCACAGCCAGAAACAAAAAGAAAAACAAGCAACCAGAAGACACAAGGATCTATAGTGGTTCCCCAACCAATCTGGGTACATCCACTCTTCTACCACCCTAGGTAGGAATCCACTGCAGGATGAGTTGATCAGGTGTCCTGGGCACCAATGAGTTTTTGATAAGGTGCTCAAAAACAAAACCAGATATTTTGATCAGGTGTCTTGCCACCAATGAGCTTTTGATAAGGTGCTCAAAAACCAAACACAAACTTTTGAAGGGAGTTTGAAAAACCCTTTACAGAGGTAGGGATGAGAGAGTGATGAAAGTCTTCTTTTCTCAATCACAGTGAGAAGACTATGTGGATTCAGTGATGTTGTCAAAGATCCCCCTGAGATCTGTAGTTGTTCAGGAAATGAAGCTTTGCAGTAGGGTGATAGGCCTTCAGAAAATTGATCTCCAGCAAATGATGATTTCGGCAACAGCTGAAATGTGAGGTGTCTGGAGTCTTGAATGATGATGGCCTTTGAACACTTGAATCAAGAGAGATCTGAAAATTTCAGATGATTGATCTCCTTTGGTGATGTGTTCTGTATGAATTCTTGAGACAGAGAATATCTGCAACTCTCTTTCTTTCTCTGTGTAATTGTTGTTTTTAGAGTTGTTGCAGAAATTATTGTTGCAGAGAGTTTTTCTAACTTATTGTTCTTCTTCTTGTGTCAGGAATAAAAAAAAATCTTATCTTTTATTTCTTTTTCTCTAAATAGAAATGATCCACTGTCAAGATAGCCGTTGGCCTGTCATAAATGACTTCCTTAACTGTAATTGTCTTCTGGAGGAAAGTCCAATAAAACATTCCTTGAAAATCCCTTGAAACTTGCTCCAGAATAAATGAAAACGGCTACAAGATCTCTGAATTAAATGCTGACAATAATTCCACAGCTGTCCAAATTTGAATCTTGAAAATCGTTGAACTCTTCAGAAAAACATCGAACTGAGCTCCACTATCGTTGAACTGATCTCAGAGATTTGGACTTAGACAGAGACAGAGATCGTCGATCTGAGCTCGAAGATCGTCGAATGGAGTTCGACGACTTGATGAAGTTGAGCTCAGAGATCGTCGAATGGAGTTCGACGATCTTGATGAAGTTGAGCTCAGAGATCGTCAAATGGAGTTCGACGATTCGTCGTACTGAGCTCGACGAAATGACTTAGTCTTCTGAAACTGAAAATCCCGGTCTTGAGGGCAGCTTCCAAACCTAAGTACTAAACCTTAGACTCAATTCTAATTGACCTTTAGATCTATACAATGAGGTCAAAACAGGTTTCCTAAGACCCATAGTGATCCTTGCCCAAATCAGAAATAGGGTGTTCCAACAATCTCCCCCTATTTGGGTTAGGATTACTATTTACAGAAATTTGAAAATTATAAACATACAAAACAACAATATAACAACAAAACATTGCAGAAACGCAGATATTATCTCAGCAGATCATAAAACAGCATATATTGTCACCTTACAGAATTACTCCTTTTGCTTGCTCTTTATAAGTTTTATTTCCCTGTTTGGATTAAGAGCTTCCTTCTTAGATCTTCTGTCATCAGCTGCACCTAGAGATGTCTGTTGTATTGGCCTTGGTACTACAGCTTCAGGGTGCAGCTTCATGTAGCTTTCAGAATCAAAGAACTTGCTGGAGGAGTATCTTTCTAGTTTCTTTTTCCTTTGTTCTGACAAAGTAGTAATACTGGAGGTGTCTTTGCCTTGATCTCTGGCTTTCTTAATCTGATTCAAAGCAGCTAATTCCTTCATCATAGCTATCCAGGAAGTTGGATTGTTCTCTGGATCCTCAAAGGTAACTGGAGGCTCATACATATTAGAAGAATTGTCTGCAGGAGCTCTGGAGGAGACTAACTCTTTCAGCTTGTAAGGAAAGGGACCTGAAGTAGTACCAGATGGACCTTGTCCTTCCCTTGAATATGTGTGTTGCCTAGAGTAGCCTTTGGAATAAACTTGAAGTTCTCTTTGGTTTCCTCTATAGCTTCCTCTCCTTGACTGATAGCCTCTGGATTGGCTTCCCCTATGTTGAGATCTTCCTTGAGGCTGATAAGGGGTTTGGCTTCTGGCAGAGGGTTGAACAGCAGAACTACCACCTGCACCTGCACCACGTGAAGGAGGAGGAGGAGGAGGGTGATGATACTGAGAAGATCCTTTGTCATATTTTCTTTTCTTTTTCATAGCCTTAAATTGATTCTTGGAATATTGTATCCAGTGTTCTGTAATAGGGCAGTCATGCAGAATGTAGTAAGGAATGTCATTTGTGTATTTGACTTTAGCTGGAGGAACTCTTTTCATAGCTTTGCTTCTTGCTTTTCTTTTCCTTGTTATAGTAGCAGAAGAATCATCTAAATCAGTTCTAAACTGATCACTTTCTGAGCTTTGTTCATCATATAAAGCATCAATCCTTTTGAGATAGTCTTTCTGCTGTTGTGATTGAGCAGGAGAAACAGTAGTGACAGCACTGGTAACAGCAACAGCAGAAAGAGAATTAGAAACAAAACTGGCAGAAGAAGTCATGGCAGCAGCAGTAGATACAGCAGTAACTGGGGCAGCAGATTCAGATATAACACTTTCAGATACAATAGTTTCAGCATCAGCAATAACATCAGCAATAACAATAGGCTCAAGGTCAAATGCCTCTGGCATATGTATATCCTCAGATATTAAAACATCAGCAATATCAATAATATCAGTACTTGCAATAGAAACTGAAGAAGCAGCAGCAACAGAAACAACAGGGGCAGCAGGAGAAAGGGACTTTATAAAAGAAGTAATGAGACTGGTGTCATAGCTGGAAATGGGCACAATGGCCTTAGACAGATCTTCTGATGGCTAGACTGCAGTATGCTTTGGAAGACATCTGAAATATATATAATCAAAGTCTGATAATAATGACTTGAGGTCGACTAAGAAAACTGCAACCTGAGATGGTGAGGCTTGAGATTGAATTGAAGATACAACAGCAGCAGCAGCAGGAAATCAATCCACTTCATGAGACATCTCCCCCTGCCTAGATTCAGTCAGGACTTGATCAAGGCACCCAGATGAAGGGATTGCCTGAGGAGGAATACGAGAGGAGAGCCTGGCAGACAGGTCTGCAACTGACTGTAGAAGTGGAGCCAAGGAGGTCTCCAACAAGAGTGATAGCCTGGGAGCTATCAGCTCATACAGTCTGTCTGCTAAAGCTGGAAGATCTACATGCTCAATAGGGATTTGAGCAGAGGTAGAGACTGAAGGTGGAGCAGCTGGAGATGTGGGAAATGAAGGTTGAGATGTGGGGATTGTTGAAATGGAAGATAGTGGAATGGAAATAGAAGGTGTGAAGGAGGGTTGAGCAATGATATCTTGCAGTAGCTGTTGATATGATGTGGATGAAGAGGGTAGATCAGGAGGGGATGAAGGGGAATCATCCATAAAGGAATCATCCAGAAGTGTGAAAGATGGAAGTTGAGATGATGAATCAATGTCTAGTTGAGGGTAGTGATGTAAAGGATGGAAAATTTCTTCTATTAGAGGTGGAGGTGGAGAAATTGAAGTTGGAGATTGGGTTGAAATAATGATTGTGGAGGAAATTTGAATGGTGGAGGTGACTGGTCGAGATTAAATAAGAGGTGGAGGAGGAGAAGAGGATCTAGGTATGTCTTCTGCAGGGGCAGAGACTGGAGGGGAAGAGACTACAACAGCCCTTGTGCCTGAAGTGGTAGATGCAGAGGGCCTGCTGGGCTTCACTATCTGCCTGTCCCATTTGCCAAACAGGGCACAGGAGAGCCTCTTAGAGGCATTGATGTGCATCCCATTTGAGACAAGCAGGGGGGGCATCTGTTTTGAAGAAACAGCCCTAATATCCTTCCATAATTCACAAAATTCTTGTTGATCTTCTTCTTAATCAGATCAAAGAAAACTTCTCAACAATTCAGTTGTTTCTTATCCACTAGAGCACCCATCAAGCATAGCTGATACCTGGAGATGGTATCATGAGCTGAGTGCTTGGCCAACAGAACTTTTCCTACAACATCAGCCAAAAATCTGTATTCCACAGATAAATTCTTTTTCAGCAGCTTGCTAGGGTTTGCATCAGAATGACCCATTCTATCAAGCATAGTAGAAAATTCTTCTCCAGACATTTCAGCAGAATCCTCTCCCGAATTCAATCCAAAATCTCTGTCAGAATAGTAGGTGTCAGAGATACCTGGGTTCTAGAAATTGATCCAACAACTGTATTTTGATCCTGGTTGTGGGCAGTATACACCCACTCCTTGATTTCATCTGCAGGTAACTTGATTCTGGTGGACACTATAGTAACTAGCTTTTGTTCCTTGAACAGTTCTAGAATATCTTGGAAGATCTGATCACTATTATTGAAAGTGTCCATATCTATATCAAATCCTGCATCAAATTTCATGGCGGCCAGGACTGCTACTGAAACGGCCATTGTTTCCTGCAAAAATCAACAAACAAACGACCAAGTGTAGAGAAGTTTGGAGGGAAAGAAAATTTTTGCAGAAAGTATGAAAGCGCATGGGAGAACGACGGCCAAAAAAAGAGTTTTATATTAGGGTTCGACGCAGAAAAGGAAAGATCGTTGAACTCAGTTCAACGATCGGGGCTTCTAAAGGAAACTGAAGGGTCATCAACATCGTCGATCTCCGTTTGACGATATTTGAGAGCGTCGAGCTCCGTTCGACGATAGTTCAGAAAAAAAAATCATCGAGCTTCGTTCGACGTTCGCTGACCTGGATAGATCGTTGAACACTATCTGAGAAGCGCAGTTCAAATATCAGAAACACTCTATAAATTCTCGAAAAGCGTCGATCTCCGTTCGACGATCTGTGGGAAAATTGTCGAGCGCAGTTCAAATATCAGAAACACTCTATACACTAGAAAAATGAAAATGTTTGCCTAGTCTTGGTCATTTTTTAGAGTTTTAAAATCTTGGAACTTATTTTAGACTTCCTCCATCTAACATTCCTAACTGATTTAGGAAGAAGGTATGTTTCTTTTCATCCAAGGGTTTGGTGAAAATATCTCCCCTTTGCAAATCAGTTGGGATATATTGAAGTTCAATTTTATTTTTCTCAACATTATCCCTTAAAAAGTGATGCCTAATTTCTATGTGTTTTGTCCTACTATGGAGGACTGGATTTTGAGCTATAGAAATAGCACTGGTATTATCACAAAAGATTTTAGACTTCTCTAAGTTGTAGCCATAGTCTAGGAGTTGGTTTTGAATCCACAATATTTGTGAACAACAACTACCTGCAGCCATATATTCAGCTTCAGCAGTTGAAGTTGACACAGATCTTTGTTTCTTGCAAAACCAAGAGACAAGTCTGTCACCAAGAAACTGACAAGTTCCACTGGTGCTTTTCCTGTCAGTTCTGCATCCAGCATAATCAGCATCAGAAAATCCAGTTAAGTCAAATGCTGAATCTTTTGGATACCAGAGACCTAGATTTGGACAACTTTTTACATACCTGAGAATCCTTTTAACTAATGTTAGGTGTGACTCTCTAGGGCTCACTTGGAATCTTGCACAAACGCATGTAGCAAACATTATGTCAGGTCTACTAGATGTAAGGTACAATAAAGAGCCAATCATTGCTCTATATGTGGTCTGATCAACAGGTTTTCCATGTTCATCAGCATCTAATACAGCATTGGTAGGCATAGGTGTTTTCATACATGATGCTTCAGACATACCAAATTTCTTAACCAATTTTTTTGCATACTTGGTTTGAGAAATAAAGATGCCATCAGCATGTTGTTTGACTTGCAATCCTAGAAAGAAGGATATCTCACCCATGCTACTCATTTCAAATTTAGAATGCATTAGGTTGGAAAACCTTCAGCATAAATTTGAATCAGTAGAACCAAAGATAATATCATCTACATAAATCTGTACTAGTAGGGTATGAGACTTATGGGTTATAATAAAAAGAGTTTGGTCTACTCTACCCCTTATAAACTCATTTTTCAGAAGGAAGCATGCTAGGGTCTCATACCATGCTCTAGGAGCTTGCTTGAGACCATATAATGCTTTATTCAATTTAAAAACATATTCAGGATGGGTTGGAGAGATAAAACCTGGAGGTTGTCTGACATAGACTTCTTCTTTGATATCCCCATTGAGAAAAGCACTTTTTACATCCATCTGGTATACTTTGAAGACTTTGTGTGCTGCATATACTAAGAAGATTCTAATAGCCTCCAACCTTACAACTGGTGCAAAAGTCTGGTCATAATCTATGCCTTCTTCTTGAGAGTACCCTTGAGCAACTAGCCTTGCCTTATTCCTTACAATTACTCCTTGATCATCCAATTTGTTTCTGAACACCCACTTTGTTCCAACTATGGAGTGATCCTTAGGCCTTGGTACTAGTTCCCAAACTTTGTTCCTTTCAAATTGATGCAACTCTTCTTGCATTGCAATGATCCAGTGTGGATCTTGCTCTGCATCTTGAATGGATTGAGATTCAATTTGAGATAGGAAGCAAGTGTGCAACAAGTTTTGGTTGACCTGATTTCTGGTTTGCACACCAGCTGAGATGTCTCCAATCACTTGGGAAATTGGATGGTCTCTTGATGTTACTAAATCAACAGGGGGTGTTGATTGTTCACCAACCTGTGTTGTTGTTTCCTCTTGTGGTACAACAACTGACTCTTCAAGAGGTTTCTCTTCATGATGTTGAATGTCTTCTTCATCTTCACTGATTTCCTCTTCTTGAATGATTTGTAATATGTTTAAGTGTTCAGCAAGAGAATGTACCTGCAAAGGTTCTATGGTAGAAATGTTCTTCTCCTTGAAAGACATGTTAGATTCATCAAAGGATATATGAACAGATTCTTCAATTTTAAGAGTTGACTTATTATAAACCCTATAAGCCTTACTGATCATGGAGTATCCCAGAAACACTCCTTCATTAGCTTTAGCTTGAAATTTTGTTAAATACTTTTTGTCATTGTTGTGTATGTAACAGATACAACCAAAAATTCTAAAGTAATCTACTTTAGGTTTCTTCCCTTTGAGTAATTCATAGGGAGTCTTTCCCTTCAGTTTATGTATTAAACTTCTGTTCAGCACATAGTTGGAGGTGTTCACTGCCTCTGTCCAAAAAGATAGAGGAAGGTGAGCATCTGACAACAATGTAGTGGCAGATTCAATAAGGGTTCTATTTTTCCTTTCAGCTACCCCATTTTGTTGAGTTCTCGGAGCTGAGAAAGTATGTCTGATCCCTTCACTCTGACAGAACTCTTGCATAAGAAGAGAATCAAACTCTGTCCCATGATCACTTCTGATCAGGGCAATGTGAGTATTGAACTCAGTCTCTATGTATTTGAGAAACTCTGTCAAACACTTAAAGTTATCAGACTTCTTCCTCAGAAAGAACACACATGTGAATCTAGAGAAGTCATGTACAACCACTAAAGTGTAAGATTTCCCTCCGAAGCTTTGTACTGTAATGGATCCAAAAAGATCCATGTGTAACAGATACAAAATCCTAGGTGAATCACTCTTATTAAGTGACTTGAAACTATTTTTAGTTTGCTTGCCTAATTGATAAGCCCTGCAGAGTCCGTCCTTCTTGTGGGGGCCAGAAGGTAGTCCTCTAACAAGGTTGTCCTTGGATAGCCTAGTAATGGTTCTAAGGTTTATATGTCCTAATCTCTTATGCCATAATACATTAGGTCTACTAACAGAGTTAAACATGCAAATATCTACTTTAGTTGATAGAAAGTCTACTAAATAGATGTTAGCTTTCCTTTTACCTGTCAACACAGTTGTGTTGTCCTCTGATTGGATCCTGCATAAGGATTTGCTGAAAGTCACCTGGTAGCCTTCATCACATAACTGACTGATGCTGATCAAATTGTGCGTCAGTTCTTCCACATAGGCTACTTTCTTGAATGTGACTGTCCCAATTTAGACTGCTCCATATCCTTTTGTTAATCCAAAGTTTGAATCACCAAATAGGACTTTGGGTCCAAGCTTGGCTTTAAAGGATGCGAGGTTGTCCTTGTTTCCTGTCATGTGCTTTGAGTACCCACTATCCAAATACCATTGTTGGTTTGATGTTGGATAGGTCTTCACCTGCATATAAGCAATTTACTTGTTCTTGACCCAGTTTACCTTGGGCCTAGGTTGATAACCTTTAAATTCAGAAATAAATGACATCCCTGGTTGACTCTTATAACCTTCAGGATGATATCTCCTTGGAGGAATTATCCATTCAGTATAAGGGTTAAGTCTGGATGAAGGACCCTTAGGATTGGAATTTGATTTACCCTTGAAGAAGTTTTCAAATCTCTGATCTCTGCTCGACGATCGTTGAGCTGCGTTCGACGATCTTGGGTCAGATCGTCGAGCTCCGTTCGACGGTCGAATGTGGCAGAGTTCAGGAATTAGAGATCGTCGACCTGAGTTCGACGATTTTGCCTGAGATCGTCGATCTGCGTTCGGCGATCATCTAGCTCCGTTCGACGATTTCTGTTGAACCTTGGTTTTCTTGGATAAGTCAGAATTTTTCCTAGCTACCTCTACAACTCCCTTCCCTTTATCAGAAATAAACTTGATTGGGGTTGTTAGAACTATAGGTTGGCTGGATGAAGCACCCAAGCCCAGTGTACTATTGAATCTAGAGTTCATTGTGCTTGTGATGTCCATTAGCTTGATGCTTCTCCCATTAAGGGATTCTTCAAGCTTTTTGGCCTCTGATAGCTCACTTTTCAGTGAAGCTATCTGCTCCCTACAGCACTCCAACTCCTCAGAGAGTTTCAGGTTTTCTGATTTCAAGGTACTATGTTCAGATAATTGATTTCTGAGAGAAATGATTTCCTTCTCAGATTTTAATAGGTCTAAACATAGCGCTTTAAATTCATACTTAAAGTCCTCAGAATTGAAATCAAAAGAGTCTATTACCTGGTCCTCTTCAAGTTGAGTCTCTGAGTCTGACTCTGAATCTTCTACATCAGAATTGTGTTGTGAGGCATTGATAGCCATCATGCAGAATTCCTTCTCTTCAGCATCATCCTCATCATCACTTGAGCTGGAAGAAGTTTCTGATTCTTCTTCTGTCTCACTCCAAGATTCAGCAACAAATCCCTTCCTTGTGTGTTTCTTCTTGCTTGAGGAGGGTTTGCCATTGCTATTCGTCTTGAAGTCCTTGTCCTTTCTTCTTTCTTTCTTGTCCTTTCTGTCCTTGTTTTTGTTCTCTGGACAGTCAGGCATAATGTGCTCTGGTTTCCTGCAACCAAAGCAAATAATTTCTTTATTACTTGATTTATCATACCTTGACTTGTCATGCTCTTTGTATGATCTCTTCCTGAAGTCCTTTCTGGCCATTTTGTAAAATCTTTTGGCCAGCAGACTAAGCAGCTCATCATTTCCTGGGATTTTGTCTCCAAGCTGATCTTCAGTGGCTTTGAAAGCTATTGTCTTTTCCTTTCTTGTGGCTCGTGAGGCAGCCTTCTGCTCTTCTTCTCTATTTTTGATGAGCAGCTCATAAGACTTGAGCTTGCCCAAGAGAGCATCTGTTGTGATTTTATTGAGACTTCTGGCATCTTTGATTGGCCAGATCCTTGAGTCCCAAGTGCTTGGGAAGCACATTAGGATTTTGTCAATTAGCTCGGTCAATGAGATCTCTTTATCCAAAGTTTTCAGCTCATTGACTATAAGACTGAGTCTGTTGTACATATCTCCTACTGACTCAGCTTCTCCTTTCTTGAAGTTCTCATATTGGGTTATGAGGTGAGATCTTCTGTCCTTTCTTTCATCAGCAGATCCTGAGACTATTTCAGACAGCTTGTCCCAGATCTCCTTTGCTGAGTTGCATTCAGCTACCTTTTGGAAAATGTCATCAGACATAGTCTGGGCTAAGATATTCATAGCCTTTGCATCTGCTACTTTCCACTTCTTGATGTCAGCATCTGTTCCTGATTGAGGTGGAACAACACTTGTACTTGTGTTCTCTGGAGGTCTTGGACACACTGTCAAAACAAAATTGAAGATGTCCTCATCAATAGAATTCATGTAGAGTCTAATCCTTGCCTTCCAAAGTGCAAACTTGGATAGATTGCACACTGGAGTTCTGGTGCTAGCATAATCTTTGTTTTGGGCCATGATTTGTGAAAAAATAATTCTAATAACAAAATCTACAACAAGCAGATCTAACTATAGGAATCTTTGGGTTCAGGTGTTAGCCTGTGCAACCACTGAGATGTGGTATTTTTAACCAACCTCCCTCTGATACCAATTGAAAGTGTGAGTTAGATCTGATATACTCTAGAGGGGGCGGTGAATAGAGTATGGTGTTTGCTAAAAACTTTTACAACAGTTGTTGTATTCTAATGTGAACATGGAAGCAAATAATAAAAAGTAAATCTAATCACAGAATGATCACAGAGCAATCTAGTCACAAAGCAACCTAGTGACAAACCACAGCCAGAAACAAAAAGAAAAACAAGCAACCAGAAGACACAAGGAGCTATAGTAGTTCCCCAACCAATCTGGGTACATCCACTTTTCTACCACCTTAGGTAGGAATCCGCTGCAGGATGAGTTGATCAGGTGTCCTGGGCACCAATGAGCTTTTGATAAGGTGCTCAAAAACCAAACCAAATTTTTTGATCAGGTGTCTTGCCACAAATGAGCTTTTGATAAGGTGCTCAAAAACCAAACACAAACATTTGAAGGGAGTTTGAAAAACCCTTTACAGAGGTAGGGATGAGAGAGTGATGAAAGTCTTCTTTTCTCAATCACAGTGACAAGACTATGTGGATTCAGTGATGTTGTCAAAGCTCCCCCTGAGATCTGTAGTTGTTCAGGAAATGAAGCTTTGCAGTAGGGTGATAGGCCTTCAGAAAATTGATCTCCAGCAAATGATGATTTCAGCAACAGCTGAAATGTGAGGTGTATGGAGTCTTGAATGATGATGGCCTTTGAACACTTGAATCAAGAGAGATCTGAAAATTTCAGATGATTGATCTCCTTTGGTGATGTGTTCTGTATGAATTCTTGAGACAGAGAATGTCTGCAACTCTCTTTCTTTCTCTATGTAATTGTGTTTTTAGAGTTGTTGCAGAAATTGTTGTTGTAGAGAGTTTTTCTAACTTCTGGTTCTTCTTCTTGTGTCAGGAATAAAAAAAATCTTATCTTTTATTCCTTTTTCTCTGAATAGAAATGATCCACTGTCAAGATAGCTGTTGGCCTGTCATAAATGACTTCCTTAACTGTAATTGTCTTCTGGAGGAAAGTCCAATAAAACATTCCTTGAAAATCCCTTGAAACTTGCTCGAGAATAAATGAAAACGGCAACAAGATCTCTGAATTAAATGCTGACAATAATTCCACAGCTGTCCAAATTTGAATCTTGAAAATCGTTGAACTCTTCAGAAAAACGTCGAACTGAGCTCCACTATCGTCGAACTGAGCTCAGAGATTTGTACTTAGACAGAAATAGAGATCGTAGATCTGAGCTCAAAGATCGTCGAATGGAGTTCGACGACTTGATGAAGTTGAGCTCAGAGATCGTCAAATGGAGTTCGACGATCTTGATGAAGTTGAGCTCAGAGATCGTCGAATGGAGTTCGACGATTCGTCGTACTGAGCTCGACGAAATGACTTAGTCTTCTGAAACTGAAAATCCTGGTCTTGAGGGCAGCTTCCAAACCTAAGTACTAACCCTTAGACTCAATTCTAATTGACCTTTAGATCTATACAATGAGGTCAAAACAGGTTTCCTAAGACACATAGTGATCCTTGCCCAAATCAGTAATAGGGTGTTCCAATAATCTCCTCCTATTTGGGTTAGGATTACTATTTACAGAAATTTGAAAATTATAAACATACAGAACAACAATATAACAACAAAACATTGCAGAAACGCAGATATTATCTCAGCAGATCATAAAACAGCATATATTGTCACCTTACAGAATTACTCCTTTTGCTTGCTCTTTATAAGTTTTATTTCCCTGTTTGGATTAAGAGCTTCCTTCTTAGATCTTCTGTCATCAGCTGCACCTAGAGATGTCTGTTATTTTGGCCTTGGTACTACAGCTTCAGGGTGCAGCTTCATGTAGCTTTAAAAATCAAAGAACTTGCTGGAGGAGTATCTTTCCAGTTCTTTTTTCCTTTGTTCTGACAAAGTAGTAATACTGGAGGTGTCTTTGCCTTGCTCTCTGGCTTTCTTAATCTGATCCAAAGCAGCTAATTCCTTCATCCTAGCTGTCCAGGAAGTTGGATTGTTCTCTGGATCCTCAAAGGGAACTAGAGGCTCATACCTATTAGAAGAATTGTCTGCAGGAGCTCTGGAGGAGACTAACTCTTTCAACTTGTAAGGAAAGGGACCTGAAGTAGTATCAGATGGACCTTGTCCTTCCCTTGAATATGGGTGTTTCCTGGAGTTGCCTTTGGAATAAACTTGAAGTTCTCTTTGGTTTCCTCTATAGCTTCCTCTCCTTGACTGATAGCCTCTGGATTGGCTTCCCCTATGTTGAGATCTTCCTTGAGGCTGATAAGGGGTTTGGCTTCTGGCAGAGGGTTGAACAGCAGAACTACCACCTGCACCTGTACCTGCACCAGGTGAAGGAGGAGGAGGAGGAGGGTGATGATACTGAGAAGATCCTTTGTCATATTTTCTTTTCTTTTTCATAGCCTTCAATTGATTCTTGAAATATTGCATCCAGTGTTCTGTAATAGGACAGTCATGCAGAATGTAGTAAGGAATGTCATTTGTGTCTTTGACTTTAGCTCGAGGAACTCTTTTCATAGCTTTGCTTCTTGCTTTTCTTTTCCTTGCTATAGTAGCAGAAGAATCATCTGAATCAGTTCTGAACTGATCACTTTTTGAGCTTTGTTCATCATATAAAGCATCAATCCTTTTGAGATAGTCTTTCTGTTGTTGTGATTGAGCAGGAGAAACAGTAGTGACAACACTAGTAACAGCAATAGCAGAAAGAGAAGTCGAAACAAAACTGGCAGAAGAAGTCATGGCAGCAGCAGTAGATACAGCAGTAACTGGGGCAGCAGATTCAGATATAACACTTTCAGATACAATAGTTTCAGCATCAGCAATAACATCAGCAATAACAGTAGGCTCAAGGTCAAATGCATCTGGCATATGTATATCCTCAGATATTAAAACATCAGCAATATCAACAATATCAGTACTTGCAATAGAAACTGAAGAAGCAGCAACAACAGAAACAGCAGGGGCAGCAGCAGAAAGGGACTTTATAAAAGAAGTAATGAGACTGGTGTCACAGCTGGAAAAGGGCACAATGGCCTTAGACAGATCTTCTGATGGCTGGACTGCAGTATGCTCTGGAAGACAGCTGAAATATATATAATCAAAGTCTGATAATAGTGACCTGAGGTCCACTGAGAAAACTGCAACCTGAGATGGTGAGGCTTGAGCTTGAATTGAATATACAGCAGCAGCAGCAGCAGGCAATCCATCCACTTCATGAGGCATCTCCCCCTGCCTAGATTCAGTCAGGACTAGATCAAGGCACCCAGATGAAGGGATTGCCTGAGGAGGAATAAGAGAGGGGAGCCTGGCAGACAGGTCTGCAACTGACTGTAGAAGTGGAGCCAAGGAGGTCTCCAACAAGAGTGATGGCCTGGGAGCTATCAGCTCATACAGTCTGTTTGCTAAAGCTGGAAGATCTACATGCTCAATAGGGATTTGAGAATAGGTAGAGACTGAAGGTGGTGCAGCTGGAGATGTGGGAAAGGAAGGTTGAGATGTGGGGATTATTGAAATGGAAGATAGTGGAATGGAAATAGAAGGTGTGAAGGAGGGTTGAGCAATGACATCTTGCAGTAGCTGTTGATATGATGTGGATGAAGAGGGTAGATCAGGAGGGGATGAAGGGGAATCATCCATAAAGGAATCATCCAGAAGTGTGAAAGATGGAAGTTGAGATGATGAATCAATGTCTAGTTGAGGGTAGTGATGTAAAGGATGGAAGATTTCTTCTGTTCGAGGTGGAGGTGGAGAAATTGAAGTTGGAGATGGGGTTGAAATAATGATTGTGGAGGAAATTTGAATGGTGGAGGTGACTGGTGGAGATGAAATAAGAGGTGGAGGAGGAGAAGAGGATCTAGGCATGTCTTCTGCAGGGGCAGAGACTGGAGGGGAAGAGACTGCAACAGCCCTTGTGCCTGAAGTGGTAGATGCAGAGGGCCTGCTGGGCTTCACTATCTTCCTGTCCCATTTGCCAAATAGGGCACAGGAGAGCCTCTTATAGGCATTAATGTGCATCCCATTTGAGACAAGCAGGGCAGGGCATCTGTTTTGAAGAAACAGCCCTAATATCCTTCCATAATTCACAAAATTCTTGTTGATCTTCTTCTTAATCACATCAAAGAAAACTTCTCCCCAATTCAGTTGTTTCTTATCCACTAGAGCACCCATCAAGCATAGCTGATACCTGGAGATGGTATCATGGGCTGAGTGCTTGGCCAACAAAACCTTTCCTACAACATCAGCCAAAATTCTGTATTCCACAGATAAATTCTTTTTCAGCAGCTTGCTAGGGTTTGCATCAGAATGACTCATTCTATCAAGCATAGTAGAAAATTCTTCTCCAGACATTTCAGCAGAATCCTCTCCAGAATTCAATCCAAAAATCTCTGTCAGAATAGTAGGTGTCAGAGGTACCTGGGTTCCAGAAATTAAGCCAACAACTGTATTTTGATCCTGGTTGTGGGCAGTATACACCCACTCCTTGATTTCATCTGTAGGTAACTTGATTCTGGTGGACACTATAGTAACTAGCTTTTGTTCCTTGAACAGTTCCAGAATATCTTGGAAGATCTGATCACTGTTATTGAAAGAGTCCATATCTATATCAAATCCTGCATCAAATTTCATGGCGGCCAGGACTGCTACTGAGACGACCATTGTTTCCTTCAAAAATCAACAAACAAACGACCAAGTGTAGAGAAGTTTGGAGGGAAATAAAAATTTTGCAGAAAGTATGAAAGCGCAAGGGAGAACGACGGCCGAAAAAAGAGTTTTATATTAGGGTTCGACGCAGAAAAGGAAAGATCGTTGAACTCAGTTCGACGATCGGGGCTTCTAAAGGAAATTGAAGGGACATCAACATCGTCGATCTCCGTTCGACGATATTTGATAGCGTCGAGCTCCGTTCGACGATAGTTCAGAAAACAAAATCGTCGAGCTTCGTTCGACGATCACTGACCTGGAGAGATAGTTGAACACTATCTGAGAAGCGCTGAACTCTGGTCGACGATCTCGGAAAGCGTCGATCTCCATTCGACGATCTGGGGGAAAATTGTCGAGCGCAGTTCAAAGATCAGAAACACTCTATACACTAGAAAAATGAAAATGTTTGCCTAGTCTTGGTCATTTTTTAGAGTTTTAAAATCTTGGAACTTATTTTAGACTTCCTCCATCTAACATTCCTAACTGATTTAGGAAGAAGGTATGTTTCTTTTCATCCAAGGGTTTGGTGAAAATATCCCCCCTTTGCAAATCAGTTGGGATATATTGAAGTTCAATTTTATTTTTCTCAACATTATCCCTTAAAAAGTGATGTCAAATTTCTATGTGTTTTGTCCTACTATGGAGGACTGGATTTTGAGCTATAGAAATAACACTGGTATTATCACAAAAGATTTTAGACTTCTCTAAGTTGTAGCCATAGTCTAGGAGTTGGTTTTGAATCCACAATATTTGTGAACAACAAGTACCTGCAGCCATATATTCAGCTTCAGCAGTTGAAGTTGACACAGATCTTTGTTTCTTGCAAAACCAAGAGACAAGTCTGTCACCAAGAAACTGACAAGTTCCACTGGTGCTTTTCCTGTCAATTCTGCACCCAGCATAATCAGCATCAGAAAATCCAGTTAAGTCAAATGCTGAATCTTTTGGATACCAGAGACCTAGATTTGGATAACTTTTTACATACCTGAGAATCCTTTTAACTAATTTTAGGTGTGACTCTCTAGGGCTCACTTGAAATCTAGCACAGATGCATGTAGCAAACATTATGTCAGGTCTACTAGCTGTAAGGTACAATAAAGAGCCAATCATTGCTCTATATGTGGTCTGATCAACAGGTTTTCCATGTTCATCAGCATCTAATACAGCATTGGTAGGCATCGGTGTTTTCATACATGATGCTTCAGACATACCAAATTTCTTAACCAATTCTTTTGCATACTTGGTTTGAGAAATAAAGATGCCCTCAGCATGTTGTTTGACTTGCAATCCTAGAAAGAAGGATAGCTCACCCATGCTACTCATTTCAAATTTAGAATGCATTAGGTTGGAAAACCTTATGCACAAATTTGAATCAGTAGAACCAAAGATAATATCATCTACATAAATTTGTACTAGTAGGGTATGGGACTTATGGGTTCTAATAAAAAGAGTTTGGTCTACTCTACCTCTTATAAACTCATTTTTCAGAAGGAAGCATTCTAGGTTCTCATACCATGCTCTAGGAGCTTGCTTGAGACCATATAATGCTTTATTCAATTTAAAAACATAATCAGGATGGGTTGGAGAGATAAAACCTGGAGGTTGTCTGACATAGACTTCTTCTTTGATATCCTCATTGAGAAAAGCACTTTTTACATCCATCTGGTATACTTTGAAGCATTTGTGTGCTGCATATGCTAAGAAGATTCTAATGGCCTCCAACCTTGCAACTGGTGCAAAAGTCTGGTCATAATCTATGCCTTCTTCTTGAGAGTACCCTTGAGCAACTAATCTTGCCTTGTTCCTTACAATTACTCCTTGATCATCCAATTTGTTTCTGAACACCCACTTTGTTCCAACAATGGAGTGATCCTTAGGCCTTGCTACTAGTTCCCAAACTTTGTTCCTTTCAAATCGATGCAACTCTTCTTGCATTGCAATGATCCAGTGTGGATCTTGCTCTGTATCTTGAATGGATTGAGGTTCAATTTGAGATAGGAAGCAACTGTGCAACAGGTTTTGGTTGACCTGATTTCTGGTTTGCACACCAGCTGAGATGTCTCCAATCACTTGGGAAATTGGATGGTCTCTTGATGTTACTAAATCAACAGGGGGTGTTGATTGTTCAACAACCTGTGTTGTTGTTTCCTCTTGTGGTACAACAACTGGCTCTTCAAGAGGTTTCTCTTCATGATGTTGAATGTCTTCTTCATCTTCACTGCTTTCCTCTTCTTGAATGATTTGTAATCTGTTCAAGTCTTCAGCAATAGAATGTACCTACAAAGGTTCTATGGAAGAAATGTTCTTCTCCTTGAAAGACATGTTAGATTCATCAAAAGATATATGAACAGATTCTTCAATTTTAAGAGTTGACTTATTATAAACCCTATAAGCCTTACTGATCATGGAGTATCCCAGAAACACTCCTTCATCAGCTTTAGCTTGAAATTTTGCTAAATACTGCTTGTCATTATTATGTATGTAACAGATACAACCAAAAATTCTAAAGTAATCAACTTTAGGTTTCTTCCTTTTGAGTAATTGATAGGGAGTCTTGCCCTTCAGTTTATGTATTAAACTTCTGTTCAGCACATAGTTGGAGGTGTTCACTGCCTCTGCCAAAAAAGATAGAGGAAGGTGAGCATCTGACAACAATGTAGTGGCAGATTCAATAAGGGTTCTATTTTTCCTTTCAGCTACCCCATTTTGTTGAGGAGTTCTAGGAGCTGAGAAAGTATGCCTGATCCCGTCACTCTGATAGAACTCTTGCATAAGAAGAGAATCAAACTCTGTCCCATGATCACTTCTAATCAGGGCAATGTGAGTATTGAACTCAGTCTGTATGCATTTGAGAAACTCTGTCAAACACTTAAAGTTATCAGACTTCTTCCTCAGAAAGAACACCCATGTGAATCTAGAGAAGTCATCTACAATCACTAAAGTGTAAGATTTCCCTCCTAAGCTTTGTACTGTAATGGGTCCAAAAAGATCCATGTGTAACAGATACAAAATCCTAGGTGAATCACTCTTATTAAGTACTTGAAACTATTTTTAGTTTGCTTGCCTAATTGACAAGCCCTACAGAGTCCTTCCTTCTTGTAGGGGCTAGAAGGTAGTCCTCTAACAAGGTTTTCCTTGAATAGCCTAGCAATGGTTCTAAGGTTTATATGTCCTAATCTCTTATGCCATAATACATTAGGTCTACTAACAGAGTTAAACAAGCAAATATCTACTTTAGTTGAAAGAAAGTCTACTAAATAGATGTTACCTTTCCTTTTACCTGTCAACACAGTTGTGTTGTCCTCTGATAGGATCCTGTATAAGGATTTGCTGAAAGTCACCCGGTAGCCTTCATCACATAACTGACTGATGTTGATCAAGTTGTGCTTCAGTCCTTCCACATAGGCTACTTTCTTGAATGTGACTGTCCCAATTTGGACTGCTCCATATCCTTTTGTTAATCCAAAGTTTGAATCACCAAATATGACTTTAGGTCCAAGCTTGGCTTTAAAGGATGTGATCCTTGTTTCCTGTCATGTGCTTTGAGCACCCACTATCCAAATACCATTATTGTTTTGATGTTGGATAGGTCTTCACCTGCACATAAGCAATTTACTTGTTTTTGACCCAGTTTACCTTGGGCCTAGGTTGATAACCTTTAAATTCAGAAATAAATGACATCCCTGGTTGACTCTTATAACCTTCAGGATGATATCTCCTTGGGGGAATTATCCATTCAGTATAAGGGTTAAGTGTGGATGAAGGACCCTTAGGATTGGAATTTGATTTACCCTTAGAGAAGTTTTCAAATCTCTGATCTCTGCTCGACGATCGTTGAGCTGCATTCGACAATCTTGGATCAGATCGTCGAGCTCCGTTCGACGGTCGACTGTGGCAGAGTTCAGGAATTAGAGATTCGTCGACCTGAGTTCGACGATTTTGCCTGAGATCGTCGATCTCTGTTCGGCTATCATCTAGCTTCGTTCGACGATTTCTGTTGAACCTTGGTTTTCTTGGGTAAGTCAGAATTTTTCCTAGCTACCTCTACAACTCCCTTCCATTTATCAGAAATAAACTTGATTGGGGTTGTTAGAACTATAGGTTGGCTGGATGAAGCACCCAAGCCCAGTGTACTATTGAATCTATAGTTCAATGTGCTTGTGATGTCCATTAGCTTGACGCTTCTCCCATTAAGGGATTCTTCAAGCTTTTTGGCCTCTGATAGCTCACTTTTCAGTGAACCTATCTGCTCCCTACAGCACTCCAACTCCTCAAAGAGTTTGAGGTTTTCTGATTTTAAGGTACTATGTTCAGATAATTGATTTCTGAGAGAAATTATTTCCTTCTCAGATTTTAATAGGTCTAAACATAGTGCTTTAAATTCATACTTAAAGTCCTCAGAATTGAAATCAAAAGAGTCTATTATCTGGACCTCTTCAAGTTGAGTCTCTGAGTCTGACTCTGAATCTTCTGCATCAGAATTGTGTTGTGAGGCATTGATAGCCATCATGCAGAATTCCTTCTCTTCAGCATCATCCTCATCATCACTTGAGCTGGAAGAAGTTTCTGATTCTTCTTCTGTCTCACTCCAAGATTCAGCAACAAATCCCTTGTGTGTTTGTTCTTACTTGAGGAGGGTTTTCCATTGCTATTCTTCTTGAAGTCCTTGTCCTTTCTATTGGGTAAATTGGTCTAAATGTACCTGATTTGAAGAAGCCTCACCACACTCAATGATATACATCAAAATGTATTTGATGTATTTTGAGTTACTTGTGCAGGTTAAGTATTTGCAGGACTGAAGCAAAAAGTTTCTAAGTACATGTGTCGACACCCAGAGGGAAAGTGTCGACACTTAAGAAGACTTGTGTCGACACCCAGGCAAGCAGTGTCGACACTTGGAGTCATTGTGTCGACACCTGGGATGCAGAGTCGACACCAGACAGAAAGTGTCGACACAAGGAGCTGTGTCGACACTCAATGAAGAAAGTACAGTAAAGCAGTGTTGACACTTAACAGCAGTGTCGACACCTAGAAGAACTGTGTCTACACCAGAAAGTGTCGACACTTGGAGCTGTGTCGACACTCAGCAAAAGTCAGCAGAGACCAAGTACAAGTGTCGACACTCAGAATAATGTGTCGACACTTAGCAAAAGAGTCAACACTTGAAGTAAGTGTCGACACCCAGAACAATGTGTCGACACTTAGCTGAAGACTCAACACTTGAAGAAAGTGTCGACACATGGAACTATGTCGACATTTAGTGAAGAATAGCAAGATCAACAAATTATTCTAAGTACAAGTGTCGACACTATGGGAATGTGTCGACACTCAGCTGAAGTCTCAACTGAAGAAGAAAGTGTCGACACCCAGAGCAATGTGTCGACACTCAGCAAGTATCAACATTGAAGACTATGTGTCGACACCAAGAAGTAGTGTCGACACTTAGCAGATTCAACACAAGAAGTTGTGTCGACACAAAGGAGATGTGTCGACACTTAGAAGAATTCAGCAAAAGATAGAAGATCAAGTACTTGTGTCGACACTCAATTTCAGTGTCGACACATGCAGAAGAAACTGTGTCGAGACATAGAATCTACAACACAAGGAGTTGTGTCGACACCTTATAGACTTGTGTCGGCACTTATACAACTTGTGTCGACACTTGGTCTATAAGTGTCGACACTTAAAGACAGAAAGTCTCGACACTTTCAGACAGTTAGAGAACTTTCAAGAATTGACTGGATGACTTGACAGCTGCCGTTTCAGCCGGTCTACAGCACTTATCAGAGTTGTCAGAAGACAGTTATGAACCGGACCAGCCGGTTACCATGAAGAAGGCCTATAAATAGGCTCATACAGTCTAAAGAAACAGTTGTTAAAAAGTGGATCACATAGTTGTTCAATTTATTGATCAAGTATCTAAACAAGAAGATCTAGCTGCCCAAGTGCAGATCTAAGAAGTTGGAGAGAGAGGGCTCAATCCAAGAAATCAGCCGTTGGAACTAGGCTGAGAAGAAGGGTTCAGATTTATTCTGTATCTTAAGAAGCAGAGGTCAAGGATCAACTGCAGAAGGAGTCAATCTTATTGAGTTCTACTTTCAAGAAGCTTTGAAGAAAGCTAAGTCAGATTGAATCCAGCTGAGTTCTTCCAAGAACTCATCAAGAAACTCACAACTCCCCTCACTTGTTTCTGAGTTGCTGAGTTATCATTTGTAAATTCATTTTTATCTTGTAGGATCCTTTGGATCTGAGTGTTTGTAAGCCTGTAATTATAAAGGCTGAGTGTAGGGCTTGGGAGCCTGAGTGTAGGAGATTGGAATCTCTGAGTGTAGGCCTTTTGTGGCTGAGTGTAGGCCTGGGTGGCTGAGTGTAGGCCTTTGTGGCTGAGTGTAGGCTTTGTGGAAAAGCTGAGTTGTAGGGCCTTGGGCCTGAGGTGTAGGAACCAGTTTGGGTTCTGAGATAGTGGAGAAGTTTGGCCGAATCTAGTACACTGCTAGATAGGCGAAGGGGGAAAGTGGATGTACCCAAAACCTTGGGGAACCACTATAAAACTGTGTGTCTTCTGTGTGCTGTGATTAGCTGTGAATGCTGTGTGATTGCTGTGCTAAAGTAGATTAAAATCTGTGTTGTAAACTGATTGCTGCCATAAAAAGTTAAAAAAAATTAAGTCACCTATTCACCCCCCCCCCCCTAGGTATTTAGGTACTATATCTTTCAAGTGGTATCAAAGGGAGGTTCCTCAAAATGGACTAACAGTCTGAGGAGATCCTGTTTGGCAGATTCAGTCTAAGTCAAATTACAGATTCAAGAAAATCAAGAACCATGGGCTCCTCTGAGAATCACAAGGAATTGGGATCCATGAAATTACCTCTATGTAGGAAAGAGATATTTGGGATCTAGAAGGAAAGGGTAAGGCTGTTTATGGAAGTCTCAGACCCTAGGATTTACATCACAGTCAAAGAGGGGCCTTATGTGCCCATGAAGATATCAGTTCTAGATGCAAATCAGAGAACACCTAAGGATTTCTCTGAAATGACAAAGGATGAGATTGTCCTAGCCACCATGGACAAAAGGGCACAAAACATTATAGTGAGTGCCATAGATGATGCAACTTTTCAGAATCTTATACACTGTAAGACAGCCAAAGAGATGTGGGATACCCTTATTGTGTATATGGAAGGTTCTGAAGAAGTTAGACAAGACAGAAAATCCTTGCTAAATAAAGAGTATGAAAGTTTTAGACAAGAAAAGGGTGATAGCATAACTGAGTGCTATAAGAAGTTTTACAGGATAGTGAATGAACTCATGTCTTATGGAAGATAGTTCAGTAATTATGAACTAAATGACAAGTTCCTAAGGTCCCTAACTAAAGATTGGGACACAAAGATTTGTGCCATTAGAGAAATGGCTAAGTTGGGAGAAATTCCTCCACCTACACTGTTTGGCAAGTTATTGTCTTATGAAATGCAGTTGACAGTGAGAAAAGAGGAGGAGAAATCAACAAGAAATGAACACAAGGAAAGAACTGTAGCTTTCAAGACAGAAGCACCCAGAAAGTACAGGAATAAGTCACCAACTCCACCTCCAAAGGTTGCTGAATCAGAGTCAGATGAGTCAGTCAGCACAAAATCTGATAGCAGTGAAAGTGATGAAGACTTTGCTGCCTTCACTAGACATTTTCAGAAATTCTTGAAAAAGAAACAGTGGAGGACAAGGCCTTCTACTTCACAAGGAAAAGAAGACTTCTATCAGAACAAAAAGTCTTCAAAGAAGGACAGGAAGAGGACTAAATCTAGCAAGGCAACTGTTTCAAAAATAGTGTGCTATTGCTGCAATAGACAAGGCCATGTTGTTGCAGATTGTCCAGAAAAGAGAAAGGAGTCTAGTGACAGGAAGAAGACTCATTTTAAAGGCAAGAAAGAAAAGTCTTTTGTTGCCAAAAAGGAGAATACTCTGTCAGAAATCTCTTCTTCAGAAACTGAGTCTGATGCTGAGGCATACATAGGGCTGTTTGCTGAAGAAGAAGAAGAAGAGTTCATGCAGATTATGGAGTCTATATATGAACAAGAAGACAGTCAATGCCAAGGGCTAATGGCTTTGACAGAGAATGACAAAATCCTGGAGCAGCCAGGACCCAGTAAGGTACAATGTTCAACTCTAAGTTCAATTTCTTGTGCCAGTACAGATTCAGATTCATCATCATCAAGTGATGAGAGTGCATCTGAGTCTGAAGCAGATATTCATCAGTTGATAGATGAATACAAGGTTCTGTTGCAAGCTTACAAGAAGAGCAAGTTCCTAGCCAAAAGTCAGGCAAAGGAAATTGCTGATCTTAAAGCTGCTGCAACTGAGGTTGAGAAGTCTTTTGATCAAAAACTTAATGAGATAGCCAGATTGAAGCACATAACTGTGATTCAAATGGGAACTATAACATATAAGAATGATCAAATCAAGAGTCTGGAGATTAATCTTCAGAAGGAGAAGGATTTAGTTGCTAGGTTTTCTAAACCTAAGTCAGTGTTACCCATAATTGATGAATTTGTTCATCACAAGGGTAAAGCTGGACTGGGCTTTATTAGACCTGCAAGGACTGAGCAGTCCAAGTCCAAGTCCAAGGGCAAAGCCCCAACATTCAACAAGTCAGCTGTAGATAAGACAGCAAAGACAGTACCTAAGCAAAGGTACAATAAGTTTGAATGTTGGTGTTGTGGCAAAGTTGGTCATTTTGCAATGGATTGTTGGCACAATGCTAGTGCCAAAGTGAGTAGCAAACTGCCTATTGGAAAACCAGTAGGTAGCTTTGTCAGGTTGCAAACTAACAAGTATCAAGGACCCAAGAATACTTTGGGTTCTAAGGTTCATTAATCTATTTTGCAGGTAAGTCCAAGTGGCCATGCCCCAATATGGTATTTGGACAGTGGATGTTCCAGACATATGACTGGAATTAGGGGACTACTAAAGGACTACATTTCAATCAAAGATGGTCCAAAAGTCACCTTTGGTGGTTCTGAAAAAGGAATCATCAAAAGATTTGGTAACATTTCTAGCAACTTGGTTACCATTACTCAAGTGGCTTATGTTAAAGGGTTGAAACACAACCTAATAAGTATAAGTCAATTAAGTGATGTAGGGTATGACATCTCATTTGTTAAAAATGGTTGTCATATCAAGAGGTCAACTGATCAAGAGATCATTTTGACTGGCTATAGAAAGAGGATTGTCTACTGCCTAGACATTATGTGTGAGACCAATGGTTCTCAAGTGTGTCTTGTAGCTGATGAGACAGTCTCCCATTGTGTCAAATGGCACAAGAGGCTAGCCCATCTAAACTACAAGACTATTGGCAAACTCTTTAGCAAAGAGTTAGTGAGGAATGGTCCTCAAGTTAAGTGTGTTAAAGATGGTATTTGTTCAGCTTGTCAAAAGGGCAAGCAGACTAGATTCATCTTTAGAAGCATAGAAAACAAAGATGCTGTGAGGTTTTTATACCTCTTGCATATGGATCTCTTTGGTCCAATGCCAGTTCACAGCCTAGGTAGGAAGTTCTATACCTTTGTAGTTGTAGATGACTACTCAAGGTTTTCCTGGGTGTTCTTCTTAATACAGAAATCTGAAACCTCCAGTGTCTTCTATAGCTTTGTCAAGCAAATTCAGAATGAACTAAATAGTACAGTGGTCAAGATTAGAAGTGACCATGGTACTGAATTTCAGTCTGATAGCATGACAAAACTATGTGATGACTTTGGGATATTTCAAGAGTTTTCTTCACCTAGAACACCTCAGCAAAATGACATTGCTGAGAGGAAGAATAGGACCTTGATAGAGGCTGGTAGGAACCTATTAAGTGATACATCACTACCAGAGTATTTCTGGGCTGAAGCAGTCAATACTGCATGCCATGTAATTAATAGGGCTATCATAACTAAAAGTCTCAACAAGACCCCCTATGAGGTTATGAAAGGCAGGAAACCAAACCTATCCTACTTCAGGATCTTTGGTTGCAAATGCTTCATACTTAACAATGGAAAGTCTTACTTGACAAAGTTTGCTGCCAAGTCCCAAGAGGGAATTTTTGTTGGGTACAGCAACAACAGTAAGGCTTATAGAGTCTACAACTTGACTACACAAGTTGTAGAAGAATCTGTACATGTAGTTTTTGATGAGACTAAACTTATTAACAATGAGTTGTCTAGTAGTGTATGCAGCCCCACAGGTTTAACAAAGAAGATGGACAAGCTTACTATAGAAGAAATACCTGCTGCAAGACAGCAAGTAGAAGACACTGGCTGTTGTTCAGGGGGAGAACTACATGTACCAAATGCAGAAGAAGTACAAGGAGTACAGCAAGATGATGAAACTGAAGAGGTTCAACCAGAAGTCAGGATGCCTCCAGCCAATAGGCATCTTAGAGATCATCCAGTTGAGCAGATTATTAGAAATCCAAGACAAGGGGTACAAACAAGGAGCATAAACCTGAATGCAGCAGTCTACTCCAGTTTTCTATCTCAAGTTGAACCTAAGAAGTTTGAAGAAGCCATACTAGATCCACAATGGACTGAAGCAATGCAAGAAGAGCTTAATCAGTTCAAGAGGTGCAAGGTCTGGGAACTTGTTCCTAAACCTAAAGACCACAATATAATATGAACCAAGTGGATCTACAGGAATAAGATGGATGAACAAGGGGTCATCATTAAGAATAAAGCAAGATTGGTTGCTAAAGGATATAGGCAAGAAGAAGGTATTGACTTTGATCAAACCTTTGCTCCAGTAGCCAGACTGGAAGCCATAAGAATGTTCTTGGCCTATGCAACCTATCAAGGATTCAAGGTTTACCAAATGGATGTCAAGTCAGCATTCCTGAATGGTAATCTTAAAGAGGAAGTCTATGTGGAACAGCCTTCTGGTTTTGTTGATCCAACTCTACCTCATCATGTCTATAGACTTAGGAAAACTTTATATGGGTTAAAGCAAGCCCCTAGGGCTTGGTATGAAACCCTATCTAGTTTCCTCATTGAGAACAAGTTCTCAAGGGGGAAAATAGATAAGACTCTATTTCTTAGGGAATCTAGAGGCAAAGTTATACTAGTCCAAATATATGTAGATGACATTATATTTGAGTCTACTGAAAGCAGCCTTTGCAAAAAGTTTGCAAAACTTATGCAAGGTCAATTTGAGATGAGTTGTATGGGAGAGCTGAAGTTTTTCTTGGGACTCCAAGTTAAACAGACTGAGAGTGGTTTATCCATATGTCAGTCCAAGTTCACCCTAGAACTCATAAGGAAGTATGGTATGGATTCATCCAGTACCATGAAGACTCCTATGAGGTCAAATATGTCTCTTAGCAAGGATGATGCAGGGAAACCTGTAGATGAAACCTTGTATAGAGGGATAGTTGGCTCCCTATTATACTTGACTGCTAGTAGACCAGATATCATGTATGCTACATGTGTCTGTGCAAGGTATCAAGCCTGCCCTAAAGAGTCTCATTTGACAGCAGTCAAAAGAATATTGAGATATCTAAAGGGCACTCCCTATCTAGGCCTCTGGTACCCTAGGAATGGGGATTTTGAACTAACAGGTTATTCAGATGCAGACTTTGCAGGATGCAAAGAAGATAGAAAAAGCACTACTGGAACCTGTCAATTCCTAGGTGGGAGACTAATTTCATGGAGTAGCAAAAAGCAAACAAGTGTGGCTATCTCCACTGTAGAGTCAGAGTATGTGGCTGCAGGAAGTTGCTGTGCTCAACTTCTTTGGATACAACATCAGCTAGAGGACTATGGATTTCAGGTAAGTAGAACTCCACTCTTCTGTGATTCTACAAGTGTTATTTCAATAGCTAATAATCCTGTATCTCATAGTAGAACAAAACATATTGAAATTAAATATCATTTTCTTAGGGAGCATGTAGAAAGAGAAGATATTTTACTTGAATATGTTAAAACAGATGAACAATTAGCTGATATGTATACTAAGCCCCTAGAAGAAGCTAAGTTCAATAGATTTAAAATTGAACTAGGAATGATAAACTTAGAGTAAGTTTATAGTATTGAAAATGGCTAAGTAAAAAGGTGTCGACACATAGAGATTTCTGTGTCGACACAGAATAGTGGTGTCGACACTTCAGGAAAAAGGTGTCGACACATCTAGGAAGTTGGTGTCGACACTTCAGAATATTAGTGTCGACACATGGCATGTAGGTGTCGACACATCCAATGTGGTGTCGACACTTAGTATTTACTCAGAATTTTCTAAGTAAAGTCTTGACTATGTGTCGAGTTATGTTGTGTCGACACATAAACAAGTGTCGACACATAAAATCTGTTGACTAAACTTGTGTCGACACATATTTGTCGAGACATTATAAGTCAGTGTCGACAGTTATTGCCAGTGTCGACACAATTTTAGTTAGTTGTCCCGCCTGTTCATCTTCAAAATCAGAAAGGTATAAATAGGATTTTGTCTTAGTTTGTCGACACGCTTTCAAAGTTTCGAGACCAAACTTCAGTGTCGCCACCTCTCTTCTCTCAAGACAAATTCTACAAACCCTAATGGCACCTAAGCTTGAGGAGAATGTCAACGAAGGATACGAGCTGGTGCGCAGTGCTTTTGAGGATGCTGATCAAGAAATCCAGTCTGTTGTAACCCTAGTTGCCGATTCAGGGCTAGATTATCTTGTTTCAGAACCGACAAAAATCTGGAAGAAAGAGGTACTCGAATTCCTCAATGGAGCTGAAGTGGATGAAACTGGATTCAAAATCAAATCCAGGGTTCATTGAACAAAGGTTAAGATTTCACCAAAGAGCATGAGGAAGGTGCTTCAATTGCCAAGAACTAAAAAGGAAGATGAGGTTACAGCTTCAAAGACGAGGGAAGCTCTAACCTGGTGTGCACTAGATTCTACAATGAAGATAGGATCTGTGTTTAACATGAAGGGAATGAACAATCAAGGAAAGTTTCTTTCTGAAATTATTGGAAAGGTCATCCTTAGCAAGCCAGGAGGGCATGACAGAGTGTCTGCCTCTATGTTCAATATTATGACAAGGATAATTTTCTCTCTAAACACTGACTGGTCTATGGTAGTCTTTGAGAAGATTAAAGAAAGCTTGAAGAAGCCCAACCTGGGCAGAATTTTAAGTCTATACCTAGCTGGTACCATACCAGAGGTAATGCAACAAGCTGCTGGAAGTAAAATAAATCACTTGAGAAAAATGGACATGAGGTTGTTTTCTAGATGGGACAGGGTGTTGACAAAGGAGATGCCAACCCCTGTGAAGATAGTTTGTGAGAAATAAATTCCACCAAAGAAGAAGAGGAAGACTGCTCAAGTGGCACAAGAGTCCACTAGCAGCTCTGAAAGTGAAGAGCAAGTTGTCTTCTCATCTGATGAGAATGAGGAAGGACCTGCTGTAAAATCTCCTGCTCCTCAAGATGATGCTGAGATCCAGGGGGAGCTACCTCAAGCTAGCCCCATACACAAGGATCAAAGCCAGGGGGAGCTTTCAGTTGTAGATGAACACACTACACTGGAAAGTGAACAAGCAACCACCATCATACTAGAGGTAATCACTGAACTAAACACTATAGATTTTCCTATGGAAGATACTGATTTGTCTGATGTTCATCAGCAAACTCCTCTGGATAGTCAAGTTCCAGATGTTGTTATAGAAGACACATCTGCTGTTGTTCAAGATGTTACTGTTCAAATGGTATCTGATCAAGTGGTTGAAGAGCCCAGAGTTTCTCCAGCTCATTCTCCACAAGAGTTTACAATGGAAGATTTGTTTCTAAATCTGGATCAAGAGGATTTTGATAAAGAAACTGCTGCTGAAGGAGATAATGCTGCTGCTAAGGGGGAGCAAGTGCACATTCTGGAAGAGCCTGTGAGGCGAGAACCTGAGACAGCACAAGATGTGCAGACTGAGAGGCCTCCAAGCCCTAAGGAGAGGGTTGACATTGCCAGCTCCTCAGCTTCTGAAGATGAGGATGCAGCAAGGGCAAGGAAAAAGAAAATCTATGTCTTCAAAAGAAGAAGTCAGAGTTATAAGAAGGCTCTCGAAACTATTGCTCCACAGCCTATAGCACAGCCAGCTCCAACTATGGATTATAGTGCTTTAATGGTTGCAATGCAAGTCAAGCTGGATGAGCAAAGGCAGGCCATTGAAAAGTATGTAGATGAGGGGCACAAATCTTTGCAATTTGATCTGGCCCAGGACATAAAGTAAATAAGATTTGAAATGAATCTTAACAAGAAGGAGATGACTGACTGCTTCCACAAGGGTGGGAATGCAGTAGTCTATCTTGCAACTCATCAGGAGAAGATAAAAGCCCAAGTTGATGACATAGCTGTGAAGCAAGGTTATGTACTTGAAAATCAACTCAGGATGAATGACAATCTGACAGCATCTCATAATGCAATTGTCACAGAATTAAAGAATATAGGTACTGGACCTTCTACCTCTACTGCTACTGTTAAAGCTGAATTTGACAAGGTATTTCAAGAAGAAATCAATGCTGTTAAGACTGCTATTCAAGACTCCCAGAAGGCCATATCTGAACAACTTAAAAAGCTCAAACCTTTCTTTAAAGATGGAGTCAGATACTTGGATAATCAAATCAGATTCCAGAAGGATGATGTCAGAGATCACATGGCTAGAGAAGTCATAAAGGGGGAGAGAGTTTTAGTCAAAGCTAGCTCTGATCATGCCAAATGGATATCTAATTCCATCAGAGCTACACTGGGCTATCCTCCACTTTGTGATGATGATAATGTTGCTGAATCTGGAATTCAGCCTGCCTATTTAGGAGGGGAGCAACCAGAAGTAGCTCAGGTGATCTATCCTCCACCAGATTTTGAAATGGTGCAAGCTGATATTCATCACATGTATAGCCCAACTGAAGGGAAGTCTAATGTCATTCTGGAAAAAGTGGTTCAGCCTATATCTGAAGCTATGCAAGCAGCTCTTCAGAAAGAAGAAGAAGCTATACAGAAAGAAGAAGAAACTAGACTTTCTAAGAAGAGGTTTAGGGAACAAGCTGAACAAAGGCCAGACTTTGAGCAGTGGAGCCCTACCTCAAGGAATATCATTTTAACTGCCTGGAAAGCTGCCAAAGATAATGTGCATGACAGGAACAAATGGTTTTCTGAAGCTGAATGGAGAAAACATGAGATCAGGCAGGAGGCAATAGTCCAGTATAGAAGGAAGGCCAAGATGGGAAAGCTACCTCCTACTGCTCTGGATCCTATCAAGTACTTTCCAAAGCCATACCATTACTTTGAAAGACAAAAGATCAAAGCAGAAGAGCTTAAGAAGAAAGACTTGAAAGGCAAGAAGCCTGCTGATGCTGAAGTTGCTGATGCTCCTGTTCAAGCTAAAGTTCAAGCTGGAAAAGGCATAGTGATTAAGGAGCCAGAACAGAAATAGCTTAGAACATTTCTTAAGTTTACCATGTATTCTTTTGATATAAATCATGTTGTAAACTTTTGACAAAGAATATGACAAAGTATTGGAACAATGTTTTGTGTGA
This sequence comes from Platanthera guangdongensis, assembly GCA_039583875.1. Lineage (NCBI taxonomy): Eukaryota > Viridiplantae > Streptophyta > Magnoliopsida > Asparagales > Orchidaceae > Platanthera > Platanthera guangdongensis. Next base: position 80,346,074 of record CM077155.1, on the reverse strand, counting down.
TAAATTTGTTGTGTTAAATTTATTTCATAATTGTTCTGTGATGCAATCTATCTGTATATGCATGTTAGTTTTATACATGTGATGTACTTTCCTGTTTACATAATCCTGTCTTACATCATTTTGTGTTGTTATTATGAATGGTGTATATCATTGACTAAGGTTTATGACTTCTCCAAATAGGGGGAGATTGTTGGGTACATTGATCTAAATGTACCTGATTTGAAGAAGCCTCACCCAACTCAATGATATACATCAAAATGTATTTGATGTATTTTGAGTTACTTGTGCAGGTTAAGTATTTGCAGGACTGAAGCAAAAAGTTTCTAAGTACATGTGTCGACACCCAGAGGGAAAGTGTCGACACTTAAGAAGACTTGTGTCGACACCCATGCAAGCAGTGTCGACACTTGGAGTCATTGTGTCGACACCTGGGATGCAGAGTCGACACCAGACAGAAAATGTCGACACAAGGAGCTGTGTCGACACTCAATGAAGAAAGTACAGTAAAGCAGTGTCGACACTTAACAGCAGTGTCGACACCTAGAAGAACTGTGTCTACACCAGAAAGTGTCGACACTTGGAGCTGTGTCGACACTCAGCAAAAGTCAGCAGAGACCAAGTACAAGTGTCGACACTCAGAATAATATGTCGACACTTAGCAGAAGAGTCAACACTTGAAGTAAGTGTCGACACCCAGAACAATGTGTCGACACTTAGCTGAAGACTCAACACTTGAAGAAAGTGTCGACACATGGAGCTGTGTCTACACTTAGTGAAGAATAGCAAGATCAACAAATTATTCTAAGTACAAGTGTCGACACTATGGGAATGTGTTGACACTCAGCTGAAGTCTCGACTGAAGAAGAAAGTGTCGACACCCAGAGCAATGTGTCGACACTCAGCAAGTATCAACATTGAAGACTATGTGTCGACACCAAGAAGTAGTGTCGACACTTAACAGATTCAACACAAGAAGTTGTGTCGACACAAAGGAGATGTGTCGACACTTAGAAGAATTCAGCAAAAGATAGAAGATCAAGTACTTGTGTCGACACTCAATTTCAGTGTCGACATATGCAGAAAAAATTGTGTCGAGACATAGAATCTACAACACAAGGAGTTGTGTCGACACCTTGTAGACTTGTGTCGACACTTACACAACTTGTGTCGACACTTAAAGACAGAAAGTCTCGACACTTTCAAACAGTTAGAGAACTTTCAAGAATTGACTGGATGACATGACAGCTGCCGTTTCAGCCGGTCTACAGCACTTGTCAGAGTTGTCAGAAGACAGTTATGAACCGGACCAGCCGGTTACCATGAAGAAGGCCTATAAATAGGCTCATACAGTCTACAGAAACAGTTGTTAAAAAGTGGATCACAGAGTTGTTCAATTTATTGATCAAGTATCTAAACAAGAAGATCTAGCTGCCCAAGTGCAGATCTAAGAAGTTGGAGAGAGAGGGCTCCATCCAAGAAATCAGCCGTTGGAACTAGGCTGAGAAGAAGGGTTCAGATTTATTCTTGATCTTAAGAAGCAGAGGTCAAGGATCAACTGCAGAAGGAGTCAATCTTATTGAGTTCTACTTTCAAGAAGCTTTGAAGAAAGCTAAGTCAGATTGAATCTAGCTGAGTTCTTCCAAGAACTCATCAAGAAACTCACAACTCCCCTCACTTGTTTCTGAGTTGCTGAGTTATCATTTGTAAATTCATTTTTATCTTGTAGGATCCTTTGGATCTGAGTGTTTGTAAGCCTGTAATTATAAAGGCTGAGTGTAGGGCTTGGGAGCCTGAGTGTAGGAGATTGGAATCTCTGAGTGTAGGCCTTTTGTGGCTGAGTGTAGGCCTGGGTGGCTGAGTGTAGGCCTTTGTGGCTGAGTGTAGGCTTTGTGGAAAAACTGAGTTGTAGGGCCTTGGGCCTGAGGTGTAGGAACCAGTTTGGGTTCTGAGATAGTGGAGAAGTTTGGCCGAATCTAGTACACTGCTAGATAGGCGAAGGGGGAAAGTGGATGTACCCAAAACCTTGGGGAACCACTATAAAACTGTGTGTCTTCTGTGTGCTGTGATTAGTTGTGAATGCTGTGTGATTGCTGTGCTAAAGTAGATTAAAATCTGTGTTGTAAACTGATTGCTGCCATAAAAAGTTAAAAAGAATTAAGTCACTTATTCACCCCCCCTCTAGGTGTTTAGGTACTATGTCTTTCACTTTCTTCTTTCTTTCTTGTCCTTTCTGTCCTTGTTTTTGTTCTCTGGACAGTCAGGCACAATGTGGTCTGGTTTCCTGCAACCAAAGCAAATAATTTCTTTATTATTTGATTTATCATACCTTGGCTTGTCATGCTCTTTGTATAATCTCTTCCTGAAGTCCTTTCTGGCCATTTTGTAAAATCTTTTTTCCAGCAGACTAAGTAGCTCATCATTTCCTGGGATTTTGTCTTCAGGCTGATCTTCAGTGGCTTTGAAAGCTATGGTCTTTTCCTTTCTTGTGGCTGGTGAGGCAGCCTTCTGCTCTTCTTCTCTATTTTTGATGAGCAGCTCATAAGACTTGAGCTTGCCCAAGAGAGCTTCTGTTGTGATTTCATTGAGACTTCTGGCATCTTTGATTGGCCAGATCCTTGAGTCCCAAGTGCATGGGAAGCACATTAGGATTTTGTCATTTAGCTCAGTCAATGAGATCTCTTTATCCAAAGTTTTCACCTCATTGACTATAAGACTGAGTCTGTTGTACATATCTCCTACTAACTTAGCTTCTCCTTTCTTGAAGTTCTCATATTGGGTTATGAGGTGAGATCTTCTGTCCTTTCTTTCATCAGCAGATCCTGAGACTATTTCAGACATCTTGTCCCAGATCTCCTTTGCTGAGTTGCATTCAGCTACCTTTTGGAAAATGTCATCAGACATAGTCTGCGCTAAGATATTCATAGCCTTTGCATCTGATACTTTCCACTTCTTGATGTCAGCATCTGTTCCTGATGGAGGTAGAATAGCACTTATACTTGTGTTCTCTGGAGGTCTTGGACACACTGTCAAAACAGAATTGAAGATGTCCTCATCTATAGAATTCATGTAGAGTCTAATCCTTGCCTTCCAAAGTGCAAACTTGGATAGATTGCACACTGGAGGTCTGGTGCTAGCATAATCTTTTTTTTGGGCCATGATTTGTGAAGAAATAATTCTAATAACAAAATCTACAACAAGCAGATCTAACTATAGGAATATTTGGGTTCAGGTGTTAGCCTGTGCAACCACTGAGATATGGTATTTTTAACCAACCTCCCTCTGATACCAATTGAAAGTGTGAGTTAGATCTGATATACTCTAGAAGGGGGTGAATAGAGTATGGTGCTTTCTAAAAACTTTTACAACAGTTGTTGTATTCTAATGTGAACAGGGAAGCAAATAATAAAAAGTAAAACTAATCACAGAATGATCACACAGCAATCTAGTCACAAAGCAACCTAGTCACAAACCACAACCAGAAACAAAAAGAAAAACAAGCAACCAGAAGACACAAGGAGCTATAGTGGTTCCCCAACCAATCTGGGTACATCCACTCTTCTACCACCCTAGGTAGGAATCCAATGCAGGATGAGTTGATCAGGTGTCCTGGGCACCAATGAGCTTTTGATAAGGTGCTCAAAAACCAAACCAGATTTTTTGATCAGGTGTCTTGCCACCAATGAGCTTTTGATAAGGTGCCCAAAAACCAAACATAAACTTTTGAAGGGAGTTTGAAAAACCCTTTACAGAGGTAGGGATGAGAGAGTGATGAAAGTCTTCTTTTCTCAATCACAGTGAGAAGACTATGTGGATTCAGTGATGTTGTCAAAGCTCCCCCTGAGATCTGTAGTTGTTCAGGAAATGAAGCTTTGCAGTAGGGTGATAGGCCTTCAGAAAATTGATCTCCAGCAAATGATGATTTCAGCAACAGCTGAAATGTGAGGTGTATGGAGTCTTGAATGATGATGGCCTTTGAACACTTGAATCAAGAGAGTTCTGAAAATTTCAGATGATTGATCTCCTTTGGTGATGTGTTCTGTATGAATTCTTGAGATAGAGAATGTCTGCAACTCTCTTTCTTTCTCTGTGTAATTGTTGTTTTTAGAGTTGTTCCAGAAATTGTTGTTGCAGAGAGTTTTTCTAACTTCTTGTCCTTCTTCTTGTGTTAAGAATAAAAAAAATCTTATCTTTTATTCCTTTTTCTCTGAATAGAAATGATCCACTGTCAAGATAGTCGTTGGCCTGTCATAAATGACTTCCTTAACTGTAATTGTCTTCTGGAGGAAAGTTCAATAAAACATTCCTTGAAAATCCCTTGAAACTTGCTCCAAAATAAATGAAAACGGCTACAAGATCTCTGAATTAAATGCTGACAATAATTCCACAGCTGTCCAAATTTGAATCTTGAAAATCGTTGAACTCTTCAGAAAAACGTCGAACTGAGCTCCACTATCGTCGAACTGAGCTCAGAGATTTGGACTTAGACAGAAACTGAGATCGTCGATCTGAGCTCGAAGATCGTCGAATGGAGTTCGACGACTTGATGAAGTTGAGCTCAGAGATCTTCGAATGGAGTTCGACGATCTTGATGAAGTTGAGCTCAGAGATCGTCGAATGGAGTTCGACGATTCGTCGTACTGAGCTCGACGAAATGACTTAGTCTTCTGAAACTGAAAATCCTGGTCTTGAGAGAAGCTGCCAAACCTAAGTACTAACCCTTAGACTCAATTCTAATTGACCTTTAGATCTATACAATGATGTCAAAATAGGTTTCCTAAGATACATAGTGATCCTTGCCCAAATCAGTAATAGGGTGTTCCAACACATCGCTCTCCTCGCCATAGAGCTGGGGGACCAGATCGCGAGCGGTCACCGTTTTGGAGTCTTCCTTCACGACGCCCAGCTCCTTCATCATCTTTAGAACCATATCCTTCATCCTGATGTTGGCGTCTCGGCACTGCTCCTCAACTTCATCCAGATAATAGTGAGGCGGAGGGGCCTGGAGGGGTTCGCGGAGCGATGATGATGGCGCGTTGCCCTGGAGGCGGGTGATCTATGCTTTCAAATCCTTATTCTCCTCCTCTAGGGTCGCCATGTGCCAGTGCATCTGCTCCTCCATCTCGGCATCCTGTGAGACTCCCAGTCATTAGCAAAGAGTGTTTAAAAAGGATAATCCAAGGATAAGGTTAAGGCTTACCACGCCGCCCTGGGATTTCGCGAGGAGGGTTTCGGCGACGGATAGCCTTTTCGCAAGGTCGACAGATTTCTCTCAATCCGTCCCCAGGTCCGTCTCGGTGCCTTTCCATTTCTTGTTGGTATAAATCAGGCGGCGTGAGGTGCGATGCGAGAGCTCCAAGGCATGTAGTTGGGCGCGAGAGGTCTTCAGGATGAAATCTCGCGAGGACTCATTCTTGGGAGAGACTGCCTCGAGACCACGTAAAGGTCATAGCCCACAACAAAGGCGTGGCTGGTGGGGAGATCCTGCTCTTTCCAAGAGGGAAGGGGGGTGGAGATCAACATATAATTGACATCCCTCTCCCACACCAGAACGGGGTCGCCGGCAGCATCTTGGACCACGGGGCCCAGATTGAAGTTTGGATGAGAAGAGGGGGGCGACTGAAGGAAGCAGCTTCACGAGAAGTAGGGATGGCCGGTTGATTAGAAGTGGCGGCAGGCCGGTCGGGTAGAGCCGTCTCGCGGGAAGGCGAGACTGCATGAGAGGGAGGCGAGCGGGGAGACTATGAGTCCCCTGCGGAGATGGGGCTCAAGGACCCCAACATTATCTTCTCCTTCGGGGCCTTATTTTTTGCCTCAGAAATGACCACAGCTTTTTTCACCCTTTTCTTGGGAGGACTGGAGCGAGAGGGGGCAGTGTCGTCTGTAGGACTCTTCAGAGGGGCAGGAGCCAGGGACTCTCTCGCCGCCTCGGCCGCCGCACTGGCGAGACCGAGGCCCTTGATTGGTTGGATGTTGCTCTTGTAGGGGGGTGGACTCGTATGACCCGCTCTCCTAACACAAGCAAGCGGGTGGTGATATGGCGAGATGAAAAATAATAAAACGCAAGACAAGAGAGCGAGAGTACCTTCGGAGGGGAGCACGGGATGTAGCGAGTCGAGGCCCCGCCGCTAGAAGTTGACCTCGAAGTTTTTGCCGATGAAGAAGTCGTACAACAACTTATCTGTACCTCCCACATGCGGATACACATAAACGATCTCGGGAGGCGACACGGGCGTGAGCGGGATGCCCCTGAAGTTTCCACAAACGAACACAAACCTGGTGAGCCAATGATGGTTTTTATTGGGCGTCTCGCAAACCTTGAGCCCTTGCCCAGTAAAGTATGAGACGTCATCGGCATTGGCGTGGTAGATGAAGAGCTTGCGAAAAACCGTCAAGCTAAACTCGATGGTCTCCCGACGCATGTAGCAGGCAAACGCGATTAACACCGAAATAGTGTTCGGGTTAAGCTGTGCATGGACGATGCCAAAATACTTTAGGACATGTTTTACCTCCGGCCAGAGGGGCAATCTCAACCCCGCCTCAAAGTGCGAGACGGGGAAGGCGAGATTTCCCGGGTAGTAGGTGTTGACCGCCTCGCCAACCTTGGGGGTCCGCGATTCGATCCCCTCCCTCATGTACTCGCGAACGAAGTTGCGGTAGTCTTTGTCAGGAAGCCTGCCAGGAGGGAAGTCATGATCGGTAAACCGTTTCCTACAGCGACTGCGCCCCTTGCCTTCCTCGACTTTCTTTTTCCCCATTTTAGGCGAGCCGGATGCAGGCGAGATGGTTGAGAGAAAAGAAGCAGCGAGAAAGAGAATTAGAGAGATGGAAAGAAGCAGTGAGAAGAAGAATTGGCAAGACGGCTGAGGAAAGACGAAGCGAGAGGAATAAAGAGCGAGAGGGATGGGCGAGACGGAAGAAGCAAGGGGGAAAAAGATGGACACCGCAGGGGTGAAGGCACAGATATCCTTCTGCTCTGGGGGGCAGGAGTATTTATAGCGGATATGGTCAAACGGATAAATGGGCGGGAAAATGTATATGGGAAGGGGAAGAGTCGGCCGACGGTTCACTCTCTCTCTCTCTCCTAAACCTCGATTCGTGTGGCTCATCACAGGACAAAATAAATGAATTAAATGAAATTAAGAGATTAAGCTAGCAACATTAAATATTTAAATATACCATCCCGTATAAGGCGGGCATCATGTTCTCAACCCTTGGTTACTGGCGAGATGGTAGCATAACATGTTCCAAAATTATTACAGCATTAAGGTGCAAAAACAAAGATGAGAGAAAGAGCGAGATGGATGAATAAAGCGGGACGAGGAAGGCAGTCTTTAATATGGGAGCCATTTACAGTGGCCACCGCGAGCCCCCGCACAAGGGGGCCTACTGTACGAGTGGAAAGCGCGAACGGCGCCAAGCCCACTGCGCGCGAGACGGAGCTGCATGTCGACCTCGCTGATAATGGCTTGAGTGTCGGTACCCTCAACCTCTATCCTGGTGTCAACCTCGGAAGACAGGTGAGAGCATTCAGTCTCCAGCCATTCAATTCGCCTATAAGCTGCCTGCTTGTCCTGCTCCAGCTTGTAGATGATGCGTGCGTGCTTCCAGAACATCTCGGCTATCTTACTATTCATTTCCAGCGGATCCATGGGGTCACCCAAGTAATCTTCAATCTTGTCTATGGGAGGAGGAGGCGAGATGGCGATTCGACCAAAGATTTCCTCAGCGGGATAGTCATCCCGGGCGCCTACGCAAGGAGTTGAGGAGCAGAGTTAGGGAGGCTCTCTCAGGAGGGTATGGGAGTAGCGCACAGGACAGAGAAGCGAGAGGGAGGGTTTTTTACCAGGATGGCGGGAGGTTCCGGCGGCCTGAGAAGGGTCGTCCTTCCTCTCGTTTGGAGGAGTAGATGGAGGAGTGAAAGGCTGTGGTGAGTCAGAGTCTTCGCGGTGGACGAACGTGTCATCCCTCGGACTTTCTGGTCGGCGTAGAGGTGCGTGGGCTCCCTGAAGATGTAAATGATAAATAAGCAGGTGCGGATGAAGGGGTAATAGGGACAAAAGCGAGAACTCACCTCATTCTCTCTAGGAGATGCGGGTGGAGGAGAAGGGAGACTTTCCAAGGTAGCGCGAGATGGCTCCTCGGCAAAGGAAGGGGGCCGCCTGTCTTTAACTTCTTCTGGCGAGGCGATGATGACGGTAAGGAGGGTGGGGCGCGAACCAGAGATGTGGTCAGAGCGTCCACATTGGCCTTGTTCTGCTTGCACACCATCGCAAGGCGCTCGCGGAAACTCTGGCTATGAGACATGATTGCAGTAGAGCCAAGGAAGGAGGAAGTGTCAAAAGGGACACCCTCTATACGGAGTAGGAATCCTATATTTATAGGCTCCGGTGTGGGGCCTCACCAAATATTCCCTCATAAATACGCCCATAAATACGCTTTAATGTCGCGAGCCTCGGTTGGAATTTCTTTCCGAGCTTGAAACAACCTCGAAAAGAGCGGGGATTGTGTACAACCTCGTGCTCGCGAGAGGCGGCTCAAGGAGCAAATATGACAAGCTGGCAAGAGGCACTGGATAGGCGAGTGGGACCACATGGTCCACTCGCAAGAGGCAGGACGGGGGCTCTCTATAGTATGCGAGACGCCCTTTTGGGACGCGAGCAGGCCCTTGAGGGCGAGAGGGCTCCCATGATGCAGGAGGCCTGCGAGACGAGCAGGAGAGCTAGTCTCGCCGCTAGGTGCTTCCCCACTTGCCGCATAGAAGGAAGGATGTTTTTACATTTCTACCCCCAAGGGGGATTTTACTCTTCTACCCTGGGTAATTTTACCCTTTTTCTGTTGGTGGTCTGCGTATAGCCCTTCAGAACAGCTGAGTTTGGCTGTTGCCAGACCCGACCAAGAGTATTTTGGTAATTTCAGGTCGGTTCAGTTTGGTTATTGGCAGTTCAAACTCAGACGCATATAAATAGACCCATTAGGGTTCTTCAGAAGCATCTTTTTCTCGGGACTTTAAAAGAGTTTCATGTGCTTTCTGAAGAGCTCCAAGCCCAGCTTTTGGCTTTGGAGGGGAAGCTCTCAGAGATCTTTCGGGTAAGCTTTCGGACCTCCCTGTTGAGGCTTTGGGTTGGTTTCTGGTCCTTTACAACCAGTCGGAGGCCAGAGCTTGGGACAAGTAGGTGTTGGCTATGCCCCAGATTTCGAACTTTCGTTGAGGTCAAATTTTGGCTTCAACAGGCATCCCCTTGTCCGTTCGGCACGAAGCCTTATTCATAGCTCACATAGCTCCCAATAGCCACACTGTCCCCTTAGGATTGGCTTCACAATCACAAGTTAGCTAGGAGCCATCGCCAGCGACATTCACTATCGCCTGACGCTAGCGACATAACTCTCTTTCCGTCCCTAGCCCTAACCTTATCTGGACTAACCATCCAAAATCCCTGCAGCCGCCTGTAGTGCCAGAAACACTGGTCTTTCATAGCATACAACACATGCATGTTGCGGGTATTTTCCTTGAATTCCACACCAGTACTTCCTGCAACTACCCTTTCACAGGCACAACCCACCGACCCCACAAAATACTCGTTTAAATGCGGAGTCTTCTCCGGTGCAAAAAATAGAACATCACCAATCCAGACGAACCTGTCCAGATGGGCTTCACGCAGTATGCCTATTCCATACTCCACATTTCCAAATCTACATGCATGACATCTTGGGGATATCCTTGTATATGCCAAATTAAGGACTTCACATGTCCAAGGAAAAAAGATTGTTACCTTTGACGATCTCTTTGGAGTCATGGCAAAGCGCTTCTACGCGGATGGAAATGATCTTCTCACTTTCCCCTTCTCGATTATAGCTTCAGATCTTGTTTTCGGCCACAAGATCTTCTCCAGCAAGCAACCCTAGCACCAGCCGAAGGTTTCTGCACCAGAACTCAGGCAGCGAGGAAGAGAGAGAGAGAAAAAAAGGAGATAATACTTTCCTTTTTTCCATTCCTCTATAGATAAAGCCTTGGGTTCTATCCCAGCCACTTGATCAAATCAATAAAACCAAGCAACGACTCAATTTGGAGTTGAAAAGGTCAATCACCGCTCAATGGCTGCACGTTATTTACCTGACACGGGTCACCGCTCCGCATTGGAGCTGATAACAGGCCAGAATCGTCGAGCTCAGCTCGACGATCTCCGTTCGACGATCTTCGTCGAGCTCTGCTCAACGATCTTCGTCGAGTTGCGCTCGACGATCGTCGATCTCAGGTCGACTAAACATCGGTACCGATTTGGGGTATTACGATGATCCCCTACTTACAAGAAATTTCGTCCCGAAATTTGCATACAGTACTCAGGAAACAGCGACCAAGATGTTATAACTGAACTTTTCTTCCACAAAATTTGTTACAACATTTTTTTCTGTACAACATAAAATAAAAGCTGTTATACCAGTTTAGACAAACAGTTCGGGAAATTCAGCATGCATGGTCTGCTCCCGCTCACATGTTAGCTCCTCACGGCCACAATTGTCCGACCGGACCTTGACCATCCCAATTATCTTGTTCCGCAGCTGCTTAGCCGCTTTATCCTCGATCTGAATGGGCCTAACCTTCGTTGTTAGACCAGATTCGACTGGTACGCGATGATTCGCAATCACTTAAGCTGGATCTTTTATGGCTTTTTGAAGCACTTAGATGTGAAACACATCATGCAATCCACTCTATTCTGCTGAAAGATCTAGCCGATAGGCAGCTTTGTCAACTCGTTCCACCACTTCAAACGAACCAAGATATCTTGAACTCAGCTTTTTCAAGCATCAAATCCTGGATACGCCTTTGAATGTTTTGATCTTTAAATAGACCAACTCGCCAACTATAAACTCCACGTTTCGGTGCTTGGCATTGTAAAATTTGGCTTGTCTATCCTGGGTTATCAGTAGCCTTTCCAGAATAGAGCGTATTGTCGAAGTAGCTTCTTCAATTTCCTTATGCTTATATAACTTAGATTCACCTGTTTCCTCCCAAGCTAACGGTGTACGGCACTTCCTACCATACAAAGCTTCAAAAGGCATCATATTTAAACTAGCTTGATAGCTATTATTATAGGTGAACTCCACCATATAGAGATGATCTTCCCATCTCTTTTCGGAATCCAACGCGCACATTCGGAGCATGTCCTCCATCGTTCTGTTGGTCCTCTTAGTTTGGCCATCCGTTTGTGGATGAATGGCCATGCTGAATGTTAACTTTGTCACCAACAACTGATGGATTAGCCTCCAATCATTCGAAGTAAAGCGTCTATCTCGATCACTTACGATGTTATAGGGAACACTGTGTAATCGTACTTTTTGCTCAATGTAAACCTTTGCCAAGACTTCCACTGAATCGTCCCTCTTGTTTGGAATGAAGTGAGCCACTTTAGTCAACCGGTCCATGATCACCCAAACCGAATCATTACGACGTTGAGACCTCGACAAAACATGCACAAAGTCCATCGAAATATCATCAAACTGCCATTCCGGTATAGGTAATGACTTCAGGAAACCCCCAGGCTTCTGGCATTCAGCTTTCACTAAGGAAAAAGTTTGACACTTAGCCACATATAGTGTTATGTCTTTCTTCATGCCTGGCCACCAGAACAGCTTTTTCATATCTTTATACATTTTTGTGCTCCCTGGGTGAATTGAATACTTTGTTAATTGAGCTTCATACATCAATTCATTTCTAACCTTATCCATCTTCAGTACGCACAAACGACCATCTTTTTGCAAAAGGCCATCATCTCAGGAGAATTGGACATTCACTCCATCCACTGCATAGCGTTGCAAACTTTCATCAACTTTCATTGAACGTCAACCCCTGTCTGCAAGGTCACATTGTACCTCCGTCCAGTGCAAGCATGCATTTGCTGTTGAATTCTTGTCAACACAAGAAATCTCCAAAGCTTCCAACTCCTGGATCAGACGTTCATCATGCATCTGCAACCAGTTTGCCCTTGTTCTACGACTTAATTCATCTGCGACAACGTTGCCCTTCCCGGGAGTATAATGTATTTGGAAGGTGTAGTCCCCAAGGAATTCCATCCACCTACATTGTCTCATATTGAGATACTTCTGATTCAATAGATACTTTAGGCTTTTATGGTCTGTGAATATATCCACCTTCACGCCATATAAATAATGACGCCACAGTTTAAGTGCAAAAATGGATGGGATAGTTCCGCTCATGCACTTTTAACTATCGTGAGCCATAAGCGATCACCTTTCCAAATTGAAGAAGAATGCAGCCTAAGCCGCTCCATGAGGCATCACTATAGATCTCATAGCAACCTATACCACATGATGACGTCAAAACGGGAGACGTGGTCAAACGACTCTTTAGCTCTTCAAAATCTCGCATGCACTCTGGCGTCCAAACAAACTTTTGATCCTTCCTTGTTAAAGTGGTAAGAGGCAAAGCGATCTGTGATAAGTTTTCTACAAAACATCTGTAGTAGCCTGCCAAGCCAAGGACACTCCTGACTTCGGCCATCAAAGACAACACCGGCCACTCCCAAATGGCTCTTATCTTTGACAGATCCACCGCAATGCCCTCTCCACTCACCACATGGCCAAGAAAATCCACTGACGCTAGCCAGAACTCACACTTGGAGAATATGACATAAAGATGATTTTTTTTCAAGGTGTGCAACACCATCTGTAAATGGTTCGCATGATCTTCTTCTGATTGAGAGTACACCAAAATGTCGTCGATGAAGACGATCACAAATAAATCTAGGTACTCTCTAAAAGTACGGTGCATTAAATCCATGAACACTGATGACGCATTACATAGCCCAAACTGCATTACAGTGAATTCGTAATACCTATAGCATGTTTCAAATGCCGTCTTGGGAATGTCACCTTCCCAATTCCGTAATTGATAGTACCCAGACTTCAAATCTATTTTATAGTACACGGTTGATCCCACTAGCTGATCAAATAAGTCATCAATTTGAGGTATAGGATACTTGTTCTTCTCCGTCAACTTATTTAACTCGCGATAGTCGATACACAACCGAAAGCTACCGTCCTTCTTTTTTACAAAGAGAACAGGTGCACTCCAAGGTGACATACTTGGGCAGATATAACCCTGTTCCGGCAATTCTTGTAGTTGCACTTTCAATTCTGCCATCTCCTTTAGCGCTACTCGATATGGAGAGCGGGACACAGGTTTTGTACCTGGCACTAACTCGATCGAGAAACCAATCTCCCGCTGTGGTGGTAATGTAACATCCCATTTCCAACTAGAACCCTAAGAGTGGTTTTGGCCATGACTAGGGCATGACAAAACCCTAGGAAGCTAAAAAGGGCAAAGTGATAGAAGGCCAAGGTGAGAATCACCTTGGTCTGCCTATGGCACAACCTCATTACAAAACATATGGTTTGACCTTAGAGCTTCACCATGACTCCATGACCCCACCACAACATCACTAACCTATTAGAGGGTCCACTAGAGCCTTAAGGGTCCATTAGAGTCAACCCAAAGTTGCCAATTTGACCTAGGACCACCAGAGGCCTAAATTGGGCAAGGTGCCCTAACAAAGGGCAGTTGGTCTCTAATGTGCCCAACCAACCTTGCCCAGGTCTTCCTAGACCTAAAGTGAGGTCAGTGGGTCACTAAGGACACATTGGGTGCAGTCCTAGAGACCAAGTTGACCCAAGTCAACTCTAGCCCCAAAGTGGTCAAAGTGCCCTTACCAAGTGTCAAGTGACCTCCAAGGTGCCAAGTCAACCCTACCTAACCCTACATAGACCTTAGGGGAGGCCAATGAGTAACCAAGGACCCATTGGGGTCAACCCAAATGGTCATGTTGACTAAGGTCAACTCTACCTTAAGGTTAAGTAAAATTAACCCAAATGGGCTAACCCAAGCTCAAGCCCATTCCCCCCCCCCACTTGGGCTAACTTTATTTTAATTAATAATAATGATTTTATGGGCTGCCAATAGGCTATAGTGATGAACAAATTCGGCCATGAGGGGCAGGAGAGAGAAAACGCTAATTCCCCTTTAATGGAGGAGAGAGAAAATGGAGTAAAGGCCATTCATGCCATGGGGAAGCCAAGGGCCATTCTTCTTTGCTTGGTTCATCTCCCCTAACAGCCCTGAGAAGATCAGGAGGCTTTCCAGGCTCTTCCACTGGCTGGATGCACTGAACCACCAAGGCCGAGAGGTGGCTTTCAAGGCCATTAATGGCTATTGATGATCAAGCCTCTCCTCTCCCCATCTAAGGCTTTAAACACCTTCAGTGGGCCGAGAGGAGGATTTCCCAATCCTTACCTGAAGAAACCGAGCCTCCCCACAGTGCAGTTGCAGAAACTGAGCGGCGCCGCCTTCAAAGATGGTTTCCCGGCAATCTTCTCGACTTCAGGCCGCTGGCAAGGTCCTCCTCCTCCCCTTATCTCATGGATAGATCGTAGCAATGTCTAGGTTCAAGGTTCGGGCTCAATTGAGCCCGAACCAATTTTGTATTTCCATGGTTTCGGGCCAAGAAATAACTTGGTAGAACCGTCGGAATATGCATCTTCGGCGGCTGTGCCTCCGCCTGACGACAGCCTACACCTCAACGGAGGTGATGGTGGCGGTGGCTGGCTGGGGCAGCGGCTAGATCGCCGGTGGTAGGCGCTTGAAGTTGGCCCAGGAAAAATGAATCCTGGCCATCGGCTCAAGGTTGACGATGACGGGATGCCGTCCAATGCACGCCAATATTCGTGCTTTATCAAAATCAAACTATTGGATATAATTTTATGATATTTCATTTCTGTCACATATTATGTTTTTAATGGTTTTAATTTTTACAAATACCTAGGTGTTGTTGCATAAAAAGTGGTCAACATAAAATTTGTAGCCTAGAGGGTCTAGTGTATGTTAAAATTTATTTGGACCACTTTGGGTGCATGGTTTGATCATGGCACTCATTTTGGTGAGGTCTATCCCTAGGGCTATCCTGAAATTCAAATGGATGCCCTCCCTTCATCCTTTCTCCAAATGATATGAGATTTGGGCAGAGAGTCTACCCCATCTATACCTAGGGCCTATCCAAAAATAGGAATTTTTGGAGAATATTTTTCTATAGTTTTTAGAAAACAATTAATAAACCATGAATAAATTAATTGGGTTTCTTAAACATCTTAAAACTCCCCCAAATTTGGGTGGGTGGTCCTAGAGGGCTTTTTAGGGCTCTGCTAAAAGTTTCATCTCATTTGGCGATGTTTTGGTTAGGTATTGATCCAATCCTAGGTTGACCCCTTTTAGGGTTAACTAGGTCAAGCACCCCCTTTGGGTTTTGAGTGGACAAATCACCTCAACTGAAGCTGATATTTTGGCAACTTACTCTCTATAGTATGACTCACCCTCCAATGGAATTTGGGGTGGTTAAGATTAGGGTAGCCCTAGAACCCTAGGGTAGGTCCCTTAAAGGGGATTTTTATGGTTTGAAGGTCATGGGGTCAAATGACCTTGGAATGACTTGAAATTTTGTGGAGGGGACCATCGGGTTAGTATGGTCCTCTGGTTAAAATGTTAGGGAATTTGGAAGCTTTAAACCCCCTCAAAACCCTAACCCTAGCTTAGGGCACAAGCCTTCTAGTGAAGGAAAAAGTCCCTAAAACTCATTGAAAAGTGATGAGATTTAGGTTGAGTATTTGTTAAAGATTGTACAAGCTCTCAAGATTTTATTATGAATTTAGGATTATTATTTTGGATACTTCATTAACAATTTAGTAATTTATATTATTTACTTAGGAATTTATTATGAAGTAACTACTTGCTAGAAATTGATGACATTTAGCCAGAGGAAATTTTATTATATTTTAAAGCTCTGTAAATTTTTATGGGATTTTTGGAAGATTATTTCAAAGGGTTGCTTCATTAAGTATGGTTTCCCATGAAAAATTAATTAAATTTATTTTTGTGTTTAGCAAGTCTTTAAAATTATGATTTTTGCACAATGTCCCTTTCCGTACCATATTAAGATTCTATAATTGTTATATCATTTTCTGATGATAATTTTGGTACTTCCTTCTTTACATATAATTAAGGGAATTATTTTGGATAAATTAATTAGAGGTCAAATATTTTCTGAAAAAATATGGAAATTAGTCTCTAGAAATATATCTCTGTTATTTAGTGATCAAAATTGTTGGGTGGCCATTACTTGAGTATATCATATAGTTCATGTTCAAAATTGCCCATGGCCAAACATTTGGGAAAATTCAATAAATATCAAATTAATTAGAAAAATTATGAATCTCTGATTTTATACTAAATTTGTTATGATAGACCTCTGGTAAAGTTTATAGGAGATTTGGAAGACAATCTGGAGTACCTCCTTTATACATCTCATATAGTATAGGGTGGTCTGCATATAGTAACTGCGGAAACTGAACTTGAGTGGGTAATGAATTTTGAAGAGTTGAATCCTCAGTAGGTTTCTGGTTTGGGTAAATAAAGGAGTTCGTCATTGGAAGACTGGATTAGTAGAGTGAGAGGTTGACTAGTGTTAGGAGGTGCTCGGGATCGGCGAAAGGTCGTCCTTCCCGTAGGGAGAAGGTGTTTAATGTACTAGGGCTAGATTCAGTAAAATTAATTAAGGGTTGGGAAATCGGGTAGCAACCAATAATAGTAAGTGCCTTGCGAAAGGGAGCTTTGGGCATAAGCCCATCGTAGTTCCTAGTGCCTTCGAGAGCCCTTCACGGGGTATACCTTGGGTAGTCCTGGGCTAACGTAAACTGTAGGAGTGATAAATCTTAAAGAGCAACTAGAATAATTAGGGGTTCACTTTCACACACCACGGTGTCTCGGGAAGTTGGTTTGACTCGGTTGATATTTGTGAGGGGCAGGATGGCCCGGCGAGCTTTGGCTCGGTTGAGGTTTGTGACGGACGGGATGGTTCAGGGAGCTTTGGCTCGGTGTTGATACATAAGGTTGCATGTGGATAAAGTAAAGGTGGTGGGTCTTCGGTATTGGAGTGTCGATGCACCAACGACAATACGTTGACTCGGCAAGTGTGGCTAGCACTTCGCCAATAAAAGTCCAGTGCGCCAGCCGACAAGAGTACGCAGGAGCTCCGCTTTGTGCACCAGCGTTGAGGCCTACGATAGGTCTGACCGGTAGTGCTTTACTAGTTTAGAGGTGGACGAGGCCCAACCCACCGCTTCCGTCTGCCAGTACGGAGGTATCCTGGGAGGTTCTGCTCCAGAAAGGGGGAACTAAAGGTCTGTGTGCACAGAGTCAGGTGGGTGAGTTGCACTTGCATGATCGCATCATAACCTACTTGCATGTCATAGAATAATCATAGTATAAAACCCATGTCACCTATTGTATAAGTGGTATGGGACGCTTATACAATAGGCCCTACAAAACGACCCCTTGGTCTATAAGCTTGTGTGGGCAAGTTTATAAATTAAGGTTAAATTCTTTATATATATATTGCTGATAATAACCGACACCCTCGCGTATAAATTGATATGGGACTCTTTATACGATGGGAGCCCTGTAGAAGATCCCTTGCTTATATGTTTTTGTATAAGTTAAGGTTACTTTCATACTTTAATCTACTGCCACATGTACTATAAAATTGCTTGTATAGGTCCGCTGCCAACTGTTTCTTGATTACTCTCCACCTTCAAGTCCTCCCCTTTCTTCCTCTCCGCTCGGTGCCTAGGGGCCATGGGGGAAGGGGTGGGGGATGATAGGACTTAGTCTTATAGACTAATGGTTTTCGAACCACATCATTTAGGGGATCGTGGAGCCCAGCATGGAGGAGCAGCCCCAGAGGTCGGCCTGTTTGGAGATAGGGCAGTATAGCTCAGGAGTTCAGACAGGTGGTACTGTGAGCCCCTAACCTTAGTAGTGTTTTAATTTGCTTCCGCTTGAGTGACTATATAGTGAGGATTTGGTGTATCGGGCTTAAGCCCTTATTTTCAGTACATTTATATTTTGTGGACTCTCCCTTCATGGAGATATTATTACTCTGATGTGATTTTATTGTGCACTTTTGGTTAGAGTTTTACCACTCTTGTGTTTACTCTACTTTTGTTGCTTTTCTGTGATCGAATCGGCCGACAGAATCGGCGTTTCGCGGTGATGACCCTTCAGGGCGTGAAGGTGTCACCGCAAAGCGGCGATTCTGGGCCTAAGACCCCGGTGTTAAAAAGAAAAAAAGGGGTCTTACAAGTGCTATCAGAGGAAATCTCGATTGAAAAGTAACAGTCCAAAACCCCTGGGTCACCCCGTGTGAGTTTAGTTTGGGGACAAACTAAGCAGCGGAAGCAGTGGTGTGCCCTAATGGGGGATCACATGGAAATTCTCCACTTTTTATTAGGTATTAAGTCGATCACCTACTAATGTAGTTTGTTTTGCAGCCCCCAGCTCAGCCCACTCCACAAGGCGGAGCCCAGCAGACTCCGCACGTTGCACCACCTCCCCGATCCCCACTCCTTTCCTACAGTCAGAGATGGGACAGACTCTGACAGCCATCTTGGAAGCTTTTAGGGCTCAACAGGTTCCAGCTCTGCAGCCAAACCCGGGGGCCAACTAGCTGAGCATTTTCCGAGGACTTGCTCCCCCATCCTACTTGGGGACTGAGTCAGCCGTTCGGACAGAGGAGTGGCTGGATATTATGTATGAGATGCTGACCGGGATACGGTGCCCTTGGGAGGAGAGGGTGCCCTTGGTTGTCTCTTGCTTGGAGTCCCATGCCAAGAGATGGTGGAAGACTTCGCGGGATATGACGTTTGCTGACAGGGAGGTTGCGGAGATTGCTTGGGAGGAGTTCAGTGGCGCGCTGTTGGAACACTTTGTTCCACAGTCGGCCAGAGACGAGCTGGAGGATAGATTTTTACAGTTGAGACGGGGGAACAAGACGGTGGTGGAGTACCACCGAGAGTTCAACCATCTAGCCCGGTTTGTGGACTCTTATCAGTTAGACGAGGCAGGATATACCAAAAGGTTCTACAAGGGCCGACGAGAGGAGCTGAGGGAGACTCTACTATTTGTATCGGACAGGCCCATTTCCCGAATACTAGAGATGGCAAAAAGGATAGAGGCTGATTGGCAAGCTACTCGGGGCCGGAAACGACCAACGGAGGATCTTGGTCGAGGAGCAAGGAACGATCAGAGACGAGCCCGTATCACGAAACGGAGGAAGGTCGAGGACCAGCCTCGTCAGGAGGCAAGACAGGAGACAAGGGCGCCAGTGGTCGTGTCTCCACCACCTCTTCAGACACGGGAGGGACAGAGATCCTGGGGAATGACATATCCCCCGCCAGAATGCTTCAATTGCCATTAGGTGGGGCACATCAGGAGGAACTGCCCCATGAGGGGGCACCGCCACCAGCACCACCGGCTGCCCAGCCAGCGCAATACCTTGGAGGCCGAGGTCGTGGTCGAGGATGTGGATACCAGGGTGGGGATCGTAGACAAGAAAGGGAGCAGGTGTATGCTTTGGACCTAGCGCAGCCTCGGAACCCACAGCAGGTCATAGCAGGTACGTCAAGATGTTTAATTATTTAAATAGAATTCCTTTTCTCTGTTGTCAAATTTGTAGAAGTGCACTAGGTAGAATAAATATGAAAGAAAACTCTTTATAGAATACTAAGACATTTAATCACCCCATGTATAGTCTTCATCAGCGGCAAGCCCTCCTATACACTGTTCGACACGGGTGCTTCGCACTCGTTCGTGTCGAAAGCATTCGTGGATGGGCTGGAAGGAGTGGAGTGGTTCATAGGCCTGATAAGGAGGGTGAGTCTACCCGACGGATCAGTGTTATTCACCTCTGCCCACTGCAACATGGAGGCGGAGATTGGCAGAAAGTCATTCGAAGTATCGGCAATGATCCTAAGGATTCCAGTCTTCGACTTGATACTGGGCATGACATGGTTGCACTGGAACCATGCCCAGATTGATTGTCAAGCAAAGAGGATCACCGTGAGGCACGGGGACTCTGTCATTGTCATCAAAGGTATAAGACCTGCCTCTCGTATACTCTTATCTTCAGTACAGGCCGTTAAGGCCCATCTGCAGGGAGAGGAGGTTTATCAGATTCTATTTGAGATGGCGGAGTCCAAGGAGTCTGTGACAGACATCCCGTTGGTGCGAGATTTTGCTGACGTCTTTCTAGAGAAACTGCCAGGATTACCTCCACACCAAGAGCAAGACTTCCAGATACAGCTTGTGCCGGGGGCCAAGCCGGTATCTAGGGCCCCTTACCGGATGGCCCCGAAAGAGTTGACAGAGTTCCGAAGTCAGTTGCAGGAACTAGTAGAGGCAGGGTTTGTCCGGCCAAGCTCTTCACCGTGGGGAGCCCCGGTGCTATTCGTCAAGAAGAAGGGCAGAAGTCTCCGCTTGTGTATTGATTATTGAGCGCTGAACAGAATGACGGTCCGGGATACATACCCGCTGCCACGGATTGACGAGTTGTTCGATCAACTGGAAGGAGCGCATTTATTCTCGAAACTTGACTTGAGGTCGGGTTATTACCAGCTACAGATTTGAGAGGAGGACATTCCGAAGACCGCCTTCAGTAGTAGGTACGGACTATTTGAGTTTACAGTGATGCCATTCAGGCTCACAAATTCGCCGTCAGCATTTACAAGCCTCATGAACAGGGTATTCGAAGAGTATTTGGATGTATTCATCATCGTATTTATTGACGACATCCTCATCTACTCAAGGAGGGAGGAGGAGCATACACGACACCTGACTTTGACTCTAGAGAGGCTACGTGAACACCAGCAGTATGCGAAGTTCAACAAATGCCAGTTTTGGCTAAAGGAGGTGGCCTTCTTAGGTCATATCATCAGCGGTGCTGGGTTGGCAGTAGACCCGGCCAAGATTCGGGCAGTTCAGGATTGTCCACCGTTGAAGACAGCCACGGATGTACGGAGCTTCTTGGGACTTGCCGGATATTACCGGAAGTTCGTCGAAGGATTCTCCCAGATTGCACTCCCTCTTACATCCCTGACGAAGAAGGAATCCCTTTCATTTGGACATCACAGTGCGAGACAGCCTTTGTGGAGTTGAAAGGTCGGCTTACATCGGATCCCATTCTCGCTCTTCTGTCGGGAAGGGAGGGATTCCAGGTGTATACGGACGCATCCTACCAGGGGATGGGTATCATTCTGATGCAGAATGGGCATGTAATAGCCTACGCCTCCTGACAGCTGAAGATACATAAGAAGAACTATTCGGTACATGATCTAGAGATGGGTGCAGTGATCTTTGCTCTGAAGATTTGGCAACACTACCTCTACGAAGTTCACTGTGACATCTTCTCAGATCACAAGAATTTGAAATACGTGGACACACAGAAGGAACTTAACATCAGACAGAGACATTGGGTGGAGTTCCTGTCGGATTACCAGTACACCATGCACTACCATCCGGGGAAGGAGAACGTGGTGGCAGATGCTCTGAGTCGGAGAGGAGATACCTCAGGGAAGGGACCACAACTGATGCCCATGGAGCTAGTCCGGTCTTTCAGAGATATGCAGATATCCTTAGTGTCCTGAGAATGATCCAGAGTTGTACATGGAGTATCTAGCATCGATGGTTGCCATAGATGATATTCGGGACCGCATCCGGGACGGACAGACGACAGATGCATGGGCAGAGCCGATATTCCAAGCCTTGGAGGAGGGTTCGACGAGAGATTATTCACTGAGAGATGGATTGCTATATTTCAGAGGCAGGGTCTATATACCTGCAGGAGGTCAGATTCGGGAGGACATCATGGCGGAAGCACATTATAGCAAATATTTTATACACCCGAGGATCACCAAGATGACGACAGACTTGAAGAAGACGATGTTTTGGCCGGGGATGAAGAAGGATATTACATACTTTGTGACTCATTACGAGGCATGCAAGCTAGTGAAGGCGGAATGCAGAAACCCCGCAGGGTTACTACAGCCACTTCCGGTGCCGGAGTGGAAATTTGAGGACATCGCGATGGATTTCATTCATGGCCTTCCCCGATCACGGACGGGAAATGATTCGATTTGGGTCATCGTCGATCGGCTGACAAAGGTGGCTAGATTCATTCCGATCAGAAAAGATGACTCAGTTGGGGTACTAGTGCGGAGATTCGTAGAGCAGTTCATTCGTTACCACGGGGTGCCCAGGACGATCGTATCAGATCAGGATGGTCGGTTCACATCCAGGGAGTGGAGATCCGTGCAGGCTTACTTAGGCACGTGGCTGACCTTCAGCATAGCATTTCATCCCCAGACGGATGGGAAGGCGGAAAGCACCAACCGAACATTGGAGGATCTCCTAAGGCTATGCATTCTGGAATGAAACGAACCTTGGGAGAAGCTTTTACCACTGGTCGAGTTCTCCTATAACAACAGCTACCAGTCCATCATAGGGATGGATCCGTATGAAGCCTTGTACGGAAGGAGATGTAGGACTCCGCTTCCATGGATTCAGGATGAGGATCCGAAGGCGTTGGGATCGGATTTTGTCGAAGACACCGAGGCTCAGGTGAGACTGATACGGGACAGAATGCTGGAAGCGCAGAGCCGACAGGTTAAGTATTACGACGCCCGGCACCCTCGGGTAGAGTTTCAGGTGGGAGACTGTGTTTTCTTGAAGATCCGGCCCATGCACGGAGTTTCACGGGTGCGTGGTCGGAAGAAGAAGCTCAGCCCTAGGTATATGGGCCCTTACAGGATCCTGGAGCGGATCGGGCCCCAAGCTTACAGGTTGGAGTTGCCACCGGAACTGGCAGGTTTACACGACGTGTTCCATATATCTTCGCTTGGGAGGGCTCTACTACGCCCAGAGCAGCAGATTTTGACCATAAATGGACCGGTAGCTTCAGACCGGTCAGTTCACTTAGAGTCGGTTCAGATCAATGACAGAGGAGTACGGATCTTGCGTCTCAAGAAGGTTCTGTTAGTTAAAGTTCTGTGAAGAAACCACGGCCAGGAGGAGCATACCTGGGAACCGCAGGACCTGATGCGACAAAAGTATCCAGAGCTGTTCAGTTAGGTATACCTCACAACCTCTCAAGATATTCAATTTACTTTCCTGTTTTAAATTAGTAAGGCTGCTCTAGGAAGAGTAGAGGCTAATCTTTTATTTATTGGGATCTTGGCTTTGCCAATTGGGCGAATTGGTCATAGATTTAGGTTTCCCTTTAAACCCCACTTAGCAAACATGGCGTCGAGATGTAATCTTTCACTTCTTATGGGATGTTACAAGTTTCCTTTTCTTCGATAGAAATTCTCATAGGCTTAACCTTGATTTCGGGGACGAAATCTTTGTTTTGTTTATTGGTGTTGGGTACATTGGTCAAATGTACCTGATTTGAAGAAGCCTCACCTAACTCAATGATATACATCATAATGTATTTGATGTGTGTTTGAGTTACTTGTGCAGGTTAGGTATTCACTAGACTGAAGCTAAAAGTTTCTAAGTCCATGTGTCGACACCCAGAGGGAAAGTGTCGACACTTGAGAAAGCTTGTGTCGACACCCAGACAAGCAGTGTCGACACTTGGAGTCATTGTGTCGACACCTGGGATGAAGAGTCGACACCAGACAGAAAGTGTCGACACTTGGAGCTGTGTCGACACTCAGTGAAGAAGTATGCAGAAAAGCTGTGTCGACACTTAGCAGAAGTGTCGACACCTAGAAGAGCTAAGTCTACACCAGAAAGTGTCGACACTTGAAGATGTGTCGACACTCAGCAAAAGTCTGCAGAGTCTAAGTAAAAGTGTCGACACTCAACACAATGTGTCGACACTATGCAGAAAGATCAGTAATTGAAGTAAGTGTCGACACTCAACACAATGTGTCGACACTATGCAGAAGAGTCAGCATTTGAGGAATGTGTCGACACTCAGCACAATGTGTCGACACACAACCAGAAGAGTCAACATTTGAAGTAAGTGTCGACACTCAGCACAATGTGTCGACACTTAGCTAAAACACTTGAAGAAAGTGTCGACACAAGGAGCTGTGTCGACACTTAGCAAAGAACAGAGAAGTTTATAAAATATTCTAAGTACAAGTGTCGACACTAAGGGAATGTGTCGACACTCAGCTGAAGAAACAAAATTGAAGACTTGTGTCGACACCAAGAAGCAGTGTCGACACTTGACAGTTTCGACACTTAGAAGAATACAGTTAAAGAATGAAGTACAAGTACTTGTGTCGACACTCAATTTCAGTGTCGACACATGCAGAAGAATCTGTGTCGAGACATACAAGGAATTGTGTCGACACCTTGTAGACTTGTGTCGACACTTACACAACATGTGTCAACACTTAGTCTATAAGTGTCGACACTTAAGAACAGAAAGTCTCGACACTATCTGACAGTTAGAGAATTTCAAGAAGTGACTGGTTGACAAGACAGCTGCCGATCCAGCCGGTCTACATCAACTGTCAGAGAAATCAGAAGTCTGTTATGAACCGGACCAGCCGGTTACCATGAAGGAAGCCTATAAATAGGCACTCATAGATTACAGAAAGAGATTGATTGTTGTTGTTACAAGTAGTTGTCAAGAATACTTAAAGTGGTTGATCAGATTCTTCAAGTAATCAGGAAAGTGATACACAGAGGATCAACACAAGAAGATCTGACAGTCTAACTGCAGATCTAAGAAGTTGGAGAGAGAGAGCTCCAATCAAGTATTCAGTCTTTGGAACTAAGGCTGATAAGAAAGATTCAGAATCATCTGGATCTCAAGAAGCAGAGGTCAAGGATCAACTGCAGAAGATTCAGACTAATTCAGTTCTAACTCAAGAAGCTTTGAAGGAAGCTAAGTCAGTTTGGATCTAGCTAAGTTCTTCCAAGAACTCTTCAAGAAACTCTCAACTCCTCTCTTATTTTCTGAGTTGTAGAGTTAGCTATTGTATTTTCTATTTTAACTTGTAGGATCCATTGGATCTGAGAGAATTGTAAGCCTATATTATAAAGGCTGAGGGTAGGGCTTGGTTGCCTGAGTGTAGGAGTTGAAGAACTCTGAGTGTAGGCCTTAATTGGCTGAGTGTAGGCCTGGGTGGCTGAGTGTAGGCCTTGGTGGCTGAGTGTAAGGCTTTGGGCCTGAGGTGTAGGAACCTTGTTGGGTTCTGAGATAGTGGAGAAGGTTGGCCGAATCTAGTACACTGCTAGATAGGCGAAGGGGGACAGTGGATGTACCCAAAGATTGGGGAACCACTATAAATTAGTGTGTCTGCTGTGCTGTGCTGTGCTGTGGATTAACTGTTTATATTCTGTAATTGCTGTTAGCTGTAGAATTCTGTAAAATAACTGTTGTGCTGCCAACAAAGTCTTAAAAAGGTTTAGGTCACCTATTCACCCCCCCCCCTCTAGGTGTTTAGGTACCATATCTTTCAAGTGGTATCAAAGCGAGGTTCCTCAAAAAGGACTAACTGTCTGAGGAGATCCAGTTTGGCAGATTTAGGATAAGTCAGAACACAGTTTCAAGAAAATCAAGAAACATGGGTTCTTCAGAGAATCACAAGGAATTGGGTTCAATGAAACTGCCCATATGCAGAAAAGAGATTTTTGGAATCTGGAAAGAAAGGGTAAGGCTGTTCATGGAAGCCTCTGACCCTAGGATCTACATCACAGTCAAAGAGGGGACCTATGTGCCCATGAAGATCTCAGTATTGGATGCAAATCAGAGGACTCCTAAGGATTTCTCTGAGATGACCAAGGATGAAATTGTCCTAGCCACTATGGACAAAAGGGCACAAAACATAATAGTAAGTGCCATTGATGATGCAACTTTTCAGAACCTAATTCATTGTAAAACAGCAAAAGAAATGTGGGATACCCTCATTGTCTATATGGAAGGTTCTGAAGAAGTTAGGCAAGATAGAAAGTCCTTGCTTAATCAAGAGTATGAGAGCTTTAGGCAAGGAAGAGGAGATAGCATCACTGAATGCTACAAGAAATTCTACAGAATTGTTAATGAACTTATGTCCTATGGAAGAGAGTTCACTAACTATGAATTGAATGATAAGTTCTTAAGGTCCCTAACCAAAGATTGGGACACCAAGATCTGTGCCATCAGAGAAATGGCAAAGTTGGGAGAAATTCCTCCTCCCACATTGTTTGGCAAGTTGTTGTCTTATGAGATGCAGCTGTCAGTGAGAAAAGATGAGGAAAAATCAACAAGGACTGAGCACAGAGAAAGGACTGTTGCTTTCAAGTCAGAAGTACCTAGAAAGGGGAGGACTAAGTCATCAACACCTCCTCCAGAGATAGTTGAATCTGAATCTGATGAGTCTGTTAGCACAAAGTCTACAAGCAGTGAAAGTGATGAAGACTTTGCTGCATTCACCAGACATTTTCAGAAATTCCTGAAGAAGAAACAGTGGAGGTCCAGACCTTCATTTTCCAAAGGGAAAGAAGTTCAGTATCAGGAAAAGAAGCCTTCAAAAAAGGACAAGAAAAAGACAAAGACTAGCAAGGCAACTGGGTCTAAGATAGTATGTTACTGCTGCAATAGACAGGGGCATGTTATTGCAGATTGTCCTGAGAGAAGAAAAGAATCCAGTGACAAAAAGAAGACTCACTTCAAAGGAAAGAAGGAGAAGTCCTTTGTTGCAAAGAATGAGAAGACTCTTTCAGACATTTCTTCTTCAGACACTGAGACAGATGCTGAAGCCTACATAGGGCTATTTGCTGAAGAAGAAGAGGAGTTTATGCAGATCATGGAATCAATCCATGAACAAGAAGAGTGTCAGTGCCAAGGACTGATGGCATTGACTGAAAGTACCAAAATCCTGGAGCAGCCAGGACCTAGTCAGGTACAAAGTCCAACTCAAAGTTCAGATTTCAGTTCTAGTTCAGAGTCAGATTCATCTTCATCAAGTGATGAAAGTATTTCTGAATCTGAGGGAGATATTCATCAGCTCTTAGATGAATATAAAGTACTGTTGCAAGCCTATAAGAAAAGCAAGTCCCTTGCCAAAAGTCAGGCAAAGGAAATTGCTGATCTAAAGGCAGCTGCAACAGACTTTGAGAAGGAATTTGATCAAAAGCTCAATGAGGTAGCCAGGCTGAAACACATTACTGTGATTCAGATGGGAACTATCACTTATAAAAATGATCAAATTAAGTTACTAGAGATTAATCTCCAGAAGGAAAGAGAGCTAGTTGCTAGGTTTTCAAAACCTAAATCAGTGCTACCCTTGATTGATGAATTTGTTCATCATAAAGGAAAGGCTGGATTGGGTTTTATTAAACCAGCTAGGACTGTTCAGGATCAGTCCAAGTCCAAGGGCAAAGCCCCAACATTCAACAAGCCTGCTGTAATCAAGACAGCAAAGGTTGTACCTAAGCAAAGGTACAACAAGTTTGAATGCTGGTGTTGTGGCAAGGTTGGCCACTTTGCCTTGGATTGTTGGCACAATGCCAGTGCCAAGTTGAGTAGCAAGTTACCTGGTGGAAAGCCAGCAGGTAGCTATGTCAAATTGCAAACTAACAATCACCAAGGACCCAAGTTTACTTTGGGTTCTAAGGTTCATTAATTTGTTTTGCAGGTGAATCCAAGTGGCCATACCCCAACATGGTACTTGGATAGTGGATGTTCCAGACACATGACTGGAACTAGGGGACTACTGAAGGACTACATTCCAATCAAAAATGGTCCAAAGGTGACCTTTGGTGGTTCAGAAAAAGGAATCATCAAAGGGTTTGGTAACATTTCTTCAAACCTTGTTACCATTACTCAAGTGGCTTATGTTAAAGGGTTGAAACACAACCTCATTAGTATAAGTCAGTTAAGTGATGTAGGGTATGACATCTCATTTGTTAAAAATGGTTGTCATATCAAGAGGTCAAGTGATCAAGAGATCATTTTGACTGGATATAGAAAGAGGAATGTCTACTGCTTAGACATTATGATTGAGAACAATGGTTCTCCTGTGTGTCTTGTAGCTGATGAGACAGTCTCTCAATGTGTCAAATGGCACAAGAGGCTTGCCCATCTTAACTACAAGACTATTAGCAAACTCTTTAGTAAAGAGTTAGTGAGGAATGGTCCTCAAGTTAAGTGTGTTAAAGATGGCATTTGCTCAGCTTGTCAAAAGGGCAAGCAGACTAAATCCACCTTTAGAAGCTTAGACAACAAAGATGCTGTGAGGTGTTTATACCTTTTGCATATGGATCTATTTGGTCCAATGCCAGTTCACAGCTTAGGTAGGAAGGTCTATACCTTTGTAGTTGTTGATGACTACTCAAGGTTTTCCTGGGTGTTCTTCTTAAAGCAGAAATCTGAAACACCTAGTGTCTTCTATAGTTTTGTTAAGCAAATTCAGAATGAATTGAACTATACAGTGGTCAAAATTAGAAGTGACCATGGTACTGAGTTTCAGTCTGAAAGCATGACAAAGCTGTGTGAAGACTATGGGATATTTCAAGAATTCTCTTCACCTAGAACACCTCAGCAAAATGGCATTGCTGAAAGGAAAAATAGGACCTTGATAGAGGCTGGTAGAACCCTACTTAGTGATACATCACTGCCTGAGTATTTCTGGGCTGAAGCAGTTAACACTGCATGCCATGTGATAAATAGGGCTACCATCACTAAAAGGTTAAACAAGACCCCCTATGAAGTTGTGAAAGGCAGGAAACCAAATCTATCCTATTTCAGGATTTTTGGTTGCAAATGCTTCATACTTAACAATGGAAAGTCTTACTTAACTAAGTTTGCTGCCAAGTCCCAAGAGGGAGTGTTTGTTGGGTACAGCAATAATAGTAAGGCTTATAGAGTCTACAACTTGACTACACAAGTTGTAGAGGAGTCTGTGCATGTAGTTTTTGATGAGACACAACTAATTAACAATGAGTTGTCTAGCAATGTATGCAGCCCCACAGGTCTTACTAAGAAGATGGACAAGCTAGCCATAGAAGATGTACCTGCTGCAAGACAGCAAGTAGAAGAAGATGGCTTATGTCCAGGGGGAGAACTACATGTACCAGGAGCTGAAGAAGTACAAGGAACTCAGCATGATGAAGATGCTGTAGAAGTTCAACCAGAAGTAAGGATGCCTCCAGCCAACAGGCATCTAAGAGATCATCCAGTAGAGCTGATAATTGGAGATCCAAGACAAGGTGTTCAGACAAGGAGCAGAAATCAGAATGCTGTAGTATATTCAAGTTTTCTGTCTCAAATAGAACCAAAGAAATTTGAAGAAGCTATACAAGATCCACAGTGGACTGAAGCTATGCAAGAAGAACTTAATCAGTTCAAAAGGTGCAAAGTTTGGGAGCTGGTTCCAAAGCCTAAAGACCACAATGTTATAGGAACTAAGTGGATCTACAGAAATAAGTTAGATGAACAAGGGGTCATCATAAAGAATAAAGCAAGACTGGTTGCAAAAGGATATAGGCAAGAAGAAGGTATTGATTTTGATCAAACCTTTGCCCCAGTAGCCAGACTGGAGGCCATAAGGATGTTCTTGGCCTATGCAACTTATCAAGGATTCAAGGTATACCAAATGGATGTGAAGTCAGCATTCCTAAATGGTAATCTAAAGGAAGAAGTATATGTGGAGCAGCCTTCAGGTTTTGTTGATCCTACTCTTCCACATTATGTGTATAGACTTAGGAAAGCATTATATGGGTTAAAACAAGCACCTAGAGCTTGGTATGAAACCCTATCTAGTTTCCTCATTGAGAACAAATTCTCAAGGGGGAAAATAGATAAGACTCTATTCCTTAGGGAATCTAGAGGCAAAGTCATACTTGTCCAAATATATGTAGATGACATTATATTTGGGTCTACTGAAAGTAGCCTTTGCAAAAAGTTTGCAAGGCTTATGCAAAGTCAATTTGAGATGAGTAGTATGGGAGAACTGAAGTTTTTCTTGGGTCTCCAAGTTAAACAGACTGGAAGTGGTCTATCCATATGTCAGTCCAAGTTCACCCTAGAACTCATAAGGAAGTATGGTATGGATTCATCCAGTACCATGAAGACTCCTATGGGGTCAAGTATGTCTCTAAGCAAGGATGATGCAGGGAAACCTGTAGATGAAACCTTGTATAGAGGGATAGTTGGCTCCCTACTATACTTGACTGCAAGTAGGCCTGACATTATGTATGCTACATGTGTTTGTGCCAGGTATCAAGCCTGCCCTAAAGAGTCTCACTTGACTGCAGTCAAGAGAATCTTGAGATATCTAAAGGGCACACCTTATCTAGGCCTCTGGTACCCTAGGAATGGAGATTTTGATCTAACAGGCTATTCAGATGCAGACTTTGCAGGATGCAAAGAAGATAGAAAGAGCACTACTGGATCCTGTCAATTCCTAGGTGGAAGACTCATTTCATGGAGCAGTAAGAAGCAAACTAGTGTGGCTATTTCCACAGCTGAGTCAGAATATGTAGCTGCAGGAAGTTGCTGTGCTCAACTTCTGTGGATTCAACATCAGTTAGAAGACTATGGATTTCAGGTAAGTAGAACTCCACTTTACTGTGATTCTACTAGTGCTATTTCAATAGCTAACAATCCTGTATCACATAGTAGAACTAAACATATTGAGATTAAATATCACTTTCTTAGAGAGCATGTAGAAAGAAATGATATTGCACTTGAATATGTTAGAACTGATAATCAGATAGCTGATATGTTCACTAAGCCCTTAGAAGAAGCTAAGTTCAATAGGTTCAAAATTGAACTAGGTATGATAAACTTAGACTAAGTTTACAGAACTAAAAATTGGCTAAGTAAAAAGGTGTCGACACATAGACAAGTCTATGTCGACACAGAATAGTAAGTGTCGACACTTCAGGAAAATGGTGTCGACACATCTAGGAAGCTGGTGTCGACACTTCAGAATGTTAGTGTCGACACATGTCGAGTAGGTGTCGACACATCCAATAAGGTGTCGACACTTAAGTTTTACTCAGAATTTTCTAAGTAAAGTCTCGACTACATGTCGAGTAGTGTGGTGTCGACACTTAACCAAGTGTCGACACATAAAATCTGTTGACTCACACTTGTGTCGACACATGAGTGTCGAGACATTATAAGTCTGTGTCGACACTTATTAACAGTGTCGACACATCTTTAGAAATCCATCCCGCCTGTTCGTCTTCAAACAAGAAAGGTATAAATAGGGTTCAGTCTTTGTTTGTCGACACGCTTTCAAAAGTTTCGAGACCAAAACTCTTGTGTCGACATTTCTCTTCTCTAAAGACTAATTCTCCAAACCCTAATGGCTCCCAAGCTGGAAGAGAACGTTAACGAAGGCTATGAACTGGTGCGTGGCGCATTCGACGACGGTGATCAAGAAATCAAATCGGTGATAACCCTAGTCACCAATTCAGGATTGGAGTTCTTGGTTTCAGAACCAACCAAGATATGGAAGAAGGAAGTTATAGAATTTCTTACTGGAGCGTCTGTAGATGACTCAGGCTACAGAATCAAATCAAGGGTGCATGGCACCAAGGTCAAGATTTCACCCAAGTCTCTGAGAAAGGTACTTCAGCTACCTAAAGTCCAGGAAGAAGAGGAAGTAACAACATCTAAGACCAAAGAAGCACTTGCCTGGTGTGGATTAGATCCTAAGCTGAAGATAGGATCAGTATTCAACAGGAGAGGAATGAATACCCAAGGAAAGTTTCTGTCAGAAGTTGTGGGTAAAGTTATCCTCAGTAAACCTGGAGGGCATGACAGGGTGTCAGCCTCCATGTTCAGTGTTATGACCAGAATCATCTTCAACCTTAAAACAGACTGGTCACTGGTTGTGTTTGAGAAAGTAAAGGAAAGTCTGAAGAAGCCCAATCTGGGCAGGATACTTAGTCTCTACCTGGCTGGTACAATACCAGAGGTAATGAGCAATGCTGCTGGTGCTAAAATCAACCACATGAGAAGGATGGACATGAGGATCTTCTCCAGGTGGGAAAGGGTGCTGTCGAAGGAACTGACCACCCCTGAGAAACAAGTTTCTAAGAAGGATTCCCCTCCAAAGAAGAAGAGGAAAATAGCTGCTGTGACTCAGGAGTCCTCCAGCAGCTCAGGTAGTGAAGAACATGTGGTTTTCACTCCTGATAGTCAAATAGATGTGGCTGCAGAGAAGTCACCTGCTCCTCAAAAGCCAGCTGAAATCCAGGGGGAGCCTCCAGCTATAGATCAACCCTCTACACTGGAGAGTGAGCAAGCTTCACTCATTATCCTAGAGGTACTTTCTGACCTCAATACTTTAGGTTTTTTCTGTAGTAGATTCTGATTTGTCTGATGTCCCTCAGCAAACTCAGCAAGCAAACCAAGAACCAGATGTTGTTCTTCCAGACACATCTGTAGTGATTCCTGATAAAGTGGTTGATGAACCCAGTACATCTCCTGCACAGTCTCCTCCTGAATACACAATGGAAGATCTATTTCTGAATCTAGATCAAGAGGATTTTGACATGGACAAGACTGCTGCTGATGAAGAGAAGGATGCTGCTGTTGAGGGGGAGATCTTGGAAGATCAGGAAGAGCCTATTAGGCAGGAAAGTGAGAAAGCACTTGATGTGCAAGCTGACAAACCCTCAAGCCCTAAGGATAGGGTAAATATAGCAAGTACTTCAGAGTCTGAGGATGATGAAGCTGAGCAAGCTAAGAAGAAGCAGTTCTTTGTATTCAAAAGAAGGAGTCAGAGCTATAAGAAAGCTCTACAAACTGTTGCTCAACACTCCCTAGTCCAACAAGCTCCATCAACAGATTACAGCAGCTTAATGGTAGCAATGCAAGTTAAGCTGGATGAGCAAAGGAGGGCTATAGAGAAATATATTGATGAAGGCCACAAGTCTTTACAGTTTGATTTAGCTCAAGATATCAAGTCAATCAGGTTTGAGATGAACCTGAATAAGAAGGAAATGAATGATTGCTTCCACAAGGGTGGAAATGCAGTGGTATTCCTGGCTAAACATCAAGAACAGATCAAAGACAAAGTAGATGATATAGCATTGAAGCAAGGTTATGTGCTGGAGAATCAATTGAGGATGAATGATAATTTGACTGCATCCCACAATGCAATAGTCACTGAACTAAAGAATAAGTCTGATGAACCTTCAACCTCCTCTGCTGCTGCCAAGGCTGAATTTGATAAAGTATTTCAGGAAGAAATTGCTGCTGTAAAGACTGCAATTAAAGATTCACAGAAGGTCATTTCTGAACAGCTTACAAAGCTTAGACCTTTCTTTAAGGATGGCATAAGGTATTTGGACAGTCAGATCAGATTCCAAAAAGATGATGTAAGAGATCATGTTGAACAAGAAGTCATAAAGGGGGAGAGGGTGTTAGTCAAAGCCAGTTCTGAACATGCAAAATGGATATCAAATTCCATCAGGGCTACACTTGGATATCCTCCCCTGTGTGATGATAATGAAGTTGCTGAATCTGGACTGAACCCTGCCTATTTTGGAGGTGAGCCACAAGAAGTAGCTCAAGTCATTTATCCACCTCCCGATTTTGAAATGATTCATGCAGAGGTGAGCACTATGTATAGCCCATCTGGGGGCAAGGACAATGTCCATTTAGAAAAGGTTGTTCAACCTATTACAGCAGCTATGCAAGAGGCTATGGACAAAGAAGAAGAGACAAGGCTGTCAAAGAAGAAGTTCAGGGAACTGGCTGAGCAAAAACCAGATTTTGAACAATGGAGCCCTACTTCTAGGAACATCATTCTCACAGCCTGGAAAGCAGCCAAGGACAATGCTCATGAAAGGAATAAATGGTTCTCAGAAGCAGAATGGAGGAAGCATGAGATCAGGCAGGAAGCCATTGTCCAGTATAGAAGGAAGGCTAAGATGGGAAAGCTAGCTCCTACAGCTGTGGAGCCTAGCAAGTACTTTCCTAAGCCCTATCATTATTTTGAGAGACAAAAAATCAAGGCTGAAGAACTAAAGAAGAAGGACTCCAAAGGCAAGAAGCCTGCTGATGCTGAGCCTGCTACTACTGCTGCTGTCAAAGCTCAAGTTAAAGCTGGAAAGGGAATAGTTATCAAAGAACCTGATCTGAAATAGATTAGGAATTTAACTTGAAGCTTGTTGTAAACTTTTAAATGAAAAACATTTTTGTACAACATTGAAAATGTATAAGGAACTATGTTAGAACAATATATGATAAATATATTATGATTGTTCTTAAATATGTCTGTTTCTTATTTGTTCTGGAATGTTGAATGTGTATTTGTGTGAAGTTTTACATGTTCATGTTAACCCTGCTGATTATAATTTGCTTTTCATCAGTTTATAATTTTTTTAATTATGAATGGTGTATATCATTGACTAAGGGTTATGACTTCTCCAAATAGGGGGAGATTGTTGGGTACATTGGTCAAATGTACCTGATTTGAAGAAGCCTCACCTAACTCAATGATATACATCATAATGTATTTGATGTGTGTTTGAGTTACTTGTGCAGGTTAGGTATTCACTAGACTGAAGCTAAAAGTTTCTAAGTCCATGTGTCGACACCCAGAGGGAAAGTGTCGACACTTGAGAAAGCTTGTGTCGA
Source organism: Platanthera guangdongensis (assembly GCA_039583875.1). Taxonomy (NCBI): domain Eukaryota; kingdom Viridiplantae; phylum Streptophyta; class Magnoliopsida; order Asparagales; family Orchidaceae; genus Platanthera; species Platanthera guangdongensis. Next base: position 80,311,575 of record CM077155.1, on the reverse strand, counting down.
CACCCAGACAAGCAGTGTCGACACTTGGAGTCATTGTGTCGACACCTGGGATGAAGAGTCGACACCAGACAGAAAGTGTCGACACTTGGAGCTGTGTCGACACTCAGTGAAGAAGTATGCAGAAAAGCTGTGTCGACACTTAGCAGAAGTGTCGACACCTAGAAGAGCTAAGTCTACACCAGAAAGTGTCGACACTTGAAGATGTGTCGACACTCAGCAAAAGTCTGCAGAGTCTAAGTAAAAGTGTCGACACTCAACACAATGTGTCGACACTATGTAGAAAGATCAGTAATTGAAGTAAGTGTCGACACTCAACACAATGTGTCGACACTATGCAGAAGAGTCAGCATTTGAGGAATGTGTCGACACTCAGCACAATGTGTCGACACACAACCAGAAGAGTCAACATTTGAAGTAAGTGTCGACACTCAGCACAATGTGTCGACACTTAGCTAAAACACTTGAAGAAAGTGTCGACACAAGGAGCTGTGTCGACACTTAGCAAAGAACAGAGAAGTTTATAAAATATTCTAAGTACAAGTGTCGACACTAAGGGAATGTGTCGACACTCAGCTGAAGAAACAAAATTGAAGACTTGTGTCGACACCAAGAAGCAGTGTCGACACTTGACAGTTTCGACACTTAGAAGAATACAGTTAAAGAATGAAGTACAAGTACTTGTGTCGACACTCAATTTCAGTGTCGACACATGCAGAAGAATCTGTGTCGAGACATACAAGGAATTGTGTCGACACCTTGTAGACTTTGTGTACACAACGACACTTAGTCTATAAGTGTCGACACTTAAGAACAGAAAGTCTCGACACTATCTAACAGTTAGAGAATTTCAAGAAGTGACTGGTTGACAAGACAGCTGTCGATCCAGCCGGTCTACATCAACTGTCAGAGAAATCAGAAGTCTGTTATGAACCGGACCAGCCGGTTACCATGAAGGAAGCCTATAAATAGGCACTCATAGATTACAGAAAGAGATTGATTGTTGTTGTTACAAGTAGTTGTCAAGAATACTTAAAGTGGTTGATCAGATTCTTCAAGTAATCAGGAAAGTGATACACAGAGGATCAACACAAGAAGATCTGACAGTCTAACTGCAGATCTAAGAAGTTGGAGAGAGAGAGCTCCAATCAAGTATTCAGTCTTTGGAACTAAGGCTGATAAGAAAGATTCAGAATCATCTGGATCTCAAGAAGCAGAGGTCAAGGATCAACTGCAGAAGATTCAGACTAATTCAGTTCTAACTCAAGAAGCTTTGAAGGAAGCTAAGTCAGTTTGGATCTAGCTAAGTTCTTCCAAGAACTCTTCAAGAAACTCTCAACTCCTCTCTTATTTTCTGAGTTGTAGAGTTAGCTATTGTATTTTCTATTTTAACTTGTAGGATCCATTGGATCTGAGAGAATTGTAAGCCTATATTATAAAGGCTGAGGGTAGGGCTTGGTTGCCTGAGTGTAGGAGTTGAAGAACTCTGAGTGTAGGCCTTAATTGGCTGAGTGTAGGCCTGGGTGGCTGAGTGTAGGCCTTGGTGGCTGAGTGTAAGGCTTTGGGCCTGAGGTGTAGGAACCTTGTTGGGTTCTGAGATAGTGGAGAAGGTTGGCCGAATCTAGTACACTGCTAGATAGGCGAAGGGGGACAGTGGATGTACCCAAAGATTGGGGAACCACTATAAATTAGTGTGTCTGCTGTGCTGTGCTGTGCTGTGGATTAACTGTTTATATTCTGTAATTGCTGTTAGCTGTAGAATTCTGTAAAATAACTGTTGTGCTGCCAACAAAGTCTTAAAAAGGTTTAGGTCACCTATTCACCCCCCCCCCCTCTAGGTGTTTAGGTACCATATCTTTCAATTGGGATTTGTAACATCCCATTTCCAACTAGACCCCTAAGAGTTGTTTTGGCCATGACTAGGGCATGACAAAACCGTAGGAAACTAAAAACGACCAAGTGATAGAAGGCCAAGGTGAGAATCACCTTGGTCTGCCTATGGCACAACCTCATTACAAAACCTAGGGTTTGACCTTAGGGCTTCACCATGACTCCATGACCCCACCACAACATCACTAACCTATTAGAGGCTTCACTAGAGCCTTAAGGGTCTCTTAGAGTCAACCCAAAGTTGCCAATTTGACCTAGGACCACCATAGGCCTAAATTGGGCAAGGTTCCCTAACAAAGGGTTGTTGGCCTCTAATGTGCCCAACCAACCTTGCCCAGGTCTTCCTAGTCCTAAAGTGAGGTCAGTGGGTCACTAAGGACACATTGGGTGCAGTCCTAGAGACCAAGTTGACCCAAGTCAACTCTAGCCCCAAAGTGGTCAAAGTGCCCTTACCAAGGGTCAAGTGACCTCCAAGGTGCAAGTCAACCCTACCCAACCCTACATAGACCTTAGGGGAGGCCAATGAGTCACCAAGGACCCATTGGGGTCAACCCAAATGGTCATGTTGACCAAGGTCAACTCTACCTTAAGGTTAAGTCAAATTAACCCAAATGGGCTAACCCAAGCTCAAGCCCATTCCCCCCCCCCCCACTTGGGCTAACTTTATTTTAATTAATAAAAATGATTTTATGGGTTGCCAATAGGTTAGAGTGATGAACAAATTCGGCCATGAGGGGTAGGAGAGTGAAAACTCCAATTCCCCTTTAATGGAGGATAGAGAAAATGGAGTAAAGGCCATTCATGCCTTGGGGAAGCCAAGTGCCATTCTTCTTTGCTTGGTTCATCTCCCCTAATAGCCCTGAGAAGATCAGGAGGCTTTCCAGGCTCTTCCACTGGCTGGATGCACTGAACCACCAAGGCCGAGAGGTGGCTTTCAAGGCCATTAATGGCTATTGATGATCCAGCCTCTCCTCTCCCCATCTGAGGCTTTAAACACCTTCAGTGGGCCGAGAGGAGGATTTCTCAATCCTTACCTGAAGAAACTGAGCCTCCCCACAGTGCAGTTGCAGAAACCGAGCGGCGGCGCCTTCAAAGATGGTTTCCCGGCGATCTTCTCTACTTCAGGTCGCCGACAAGGTCCTCCTCCTCCCCTTATCTCATGGATAGATCATAACAATGTCTAGGTTCAAGGTTCGGGCTCAATTGAGCCCGAACCAATTTTGTATTTCCATGGTTTCGGGCCAAGAAATAACTTGGTAGAACCAACGGAATATGCATCTCCGGCGGCTGTGTCGCCGCCTGACGACAGCCACCACCTCAACGGAGGTGATGGTGGCGGTGGCCGGCCGGGGCAGCGGCTGGATGGCCGGCGGCAGGCGCTTGAAGTTGGCCCAGGAAAAATGAATCTTGGCCGTCAGCTCAAGTTTGACGATGACGGGATGTCGTCCAAGGCGCGCCAAGATTCGTGCATTATCAAAATCAAAACTATAGGATATAATTTTATGATATTTCATTTTTGTCACATATTTTGTATTTAATGGTTTTAATTTGTAAAAAATATTTAATTGTTGTTTCATAAAAAGTGGTCAACATAACATTTGTAGCCTGGGGGGTCTAGTTTATGTGAAAATTTATTTGGACCACGTTTCGTGCTTGGTTTGACCAGGGCACTCATTTTGGTGAGGTCTATCCCTACGGCTATCTTGAGCTTCAAATGGATGCCCACCCTTCATCCCTTGTCTAAATGATCTGTGATTTTGTCAGGGAGTCTACCCTAGCTATACCTAGGGACTGTCCAAAAATGGGAATTTTTGGAGAAACTTTTCTATAGTTTTTAGAAAAACTTAATAAACCATGAATAAATTAATTAGGTGTCCTGAACATCTCAAAACTCCCCCAAATTTGGGTGAATGGTCCTAGAGGTCATGATATGGCCCTGGTAAAGGTTTCATCTCATTTGGAGATGTTTTGGTTAGGTATTGATCCAACCCTAGGTTGACCCCTTTTAGGGTTAACTAGGTCAAGCACCGCCTTTGGGTTTTGAGTGGTCAAATCACCTCAACAGAGGCTGATATTTTGGCCACTAACTCTCTATAGTATGACTCACCCTCCAATTGAATTTGGGGTGGTTACGAGTAGGGTATCCCTAGAGGCCTAGGGTAGGTCCCTTAAAGGGGATTTTTAGGGTTTGAAGGTCATGGGGTCAAATGACCTTTGAATGACTTGAAAATTTGTGGAGAGGACCATAGGGTTAGTATGGTTCTCTGGTTAAAATTTTAGGGAATTTGGAAGCCTTAAACCCCCTCAAAACCCAACCCTAGCTTAGGGCACAAACTTTGTAGTGAAGGAAAAAGTCACTAAAACTCATTGAAAAGTGATGAGATTTGGGTTAAGTAGTTTTTAAAGATAGTACAAGCTCTGTAGATTTTATTATGAATTTAGGATTATTATTTTGGATACTTCATTAACAATTTAGTAATTTATATTATTTACTTAGGAATTTATTATGAAGTAACTACTTGCTGGAAATTGATGAAATGTAGCCAGAGGACATTTTATTATGTTTTAAATATCTGTAAATTTTTATAGGATTTTTGGAAGATTATTTCTAAGGGTTGCTTCATTAAGTATGGTTTCCTATGAAAAGTTAATTAAATTTATTTTGGTGTTTAGCGAGCCTGTAAAATTATGATTTTTGCACAATGACCCTTTTTATAACATATTAAGATTTTGTAATTTTTATATAATTTTTTGATGAATAATTTTGGTACTTCCTTCTTTACATATGATTAAGGGAATTATTTTGGATAAATTAATTAGAGGTCAAATATTTTCTAACAAATTATGGAAATTAGTCTATGTAATATATCTCTGTTATTTAGTGATGAAAATTATTGGGTGGCCATTACTTGAGTAGATCATATAGTTCATGTTCAAAATTGTCCATGGCCAAACATTTGGGAAAATTCAATAAATATCAAATTAATTAGAAAAATTATGAGTCTTTGATTTTAGACTAAATTTGTTATGATAGACCTCTGGTAAATTTTATAAGAGATTTGGAAGAAAATCCGGAGTACCTCCTTTATACATCTAATATACTATAGGGTGGTCTGCATATAGTAACTGCGGAAACTGAACTACAGTGGGTAATGAATTTTGAAGAGTTGAATCATCAGTAGGTTGCTGGTTTGTGTAAATAAAGGAGTTCATCATTGGAAGACAGGATTAGTAGAGTGAGAGGTTGACTAGTGTTAGGAGGTGCTCGGGATCGGCGAAAGGTCGTCCTTCCCGTAGGGAGGAGGTGTTTAATGCACTAGGGCTAGATTCAGTAAAATTAATTAAGGGTTGGGAAATCGGGTAGCAACCAATAATAGTAAGTGCCTTGCGAAAGGGAGCTTTGGGCGTAATCCCATCGTAGTTCCTAGTGCCTTTGAGAGCCCTTCACGGGGTATACCTTGGGCAGACCTGGGCTAACGTAAACTGTAGGAGTGATAAATTTTAAAGAGCAACTAGAATAATTAGGGGTTAACTTTCACACACCCCGGTGTCTCGGGAAGTTGGTTTGACTCGGTTGATATTTGTGAGGGGCAGGATGGCCCGGCGAGCTTTGGCTCGGTTGATGTTTATGACGGACGGGATGGTCCGGGGAGCTTTGGCTCGGTGCTAATACATAAGGTTGCATGTGCATAAAGTAAAGGTGGTGGGTATTCGGTATTGGAGTGTTGATGCACCGACGCCAATACGTTGACTCGACAGGTGTGGCTAGCACTTCGCCAACAGAAGTACGGTGCGCCAACCGGCAAGAGTACGCAGGAGCTCCGCTTTGTGCACCAGCGTTGAGGCGTACGATAGGTCTGACCGATATTGCTTTACTGGTTTAGAGGTGGGCAAGGCCCAACCCACTGCTTCCGTCTGCCACTACGGAGGTATCCTGGGAGGTTCGTCTCCAGAAAGAGGGAACTAAAGGTCTGTGTGCACAGAGTCGGGTAGGTGAGTTGCACTTGCATGATCGCATAATAACCCACTTTCATGTCATGGCATAATCATAGCATAAAACTCATGTGGCCTATTGTATAAGTGGTATGGGACGCTTATACAATATGCCCTGCAAAACGACCTCTTGGTCTATAAGCTTGTATTGGATCCCTAGTTTGATTTGGGCTAGGTTCACTAACTTAGGAAAGTGTGACACAACATGTATAGCAAGGGTCAAAGTTGTGTCCAAGAATCTAGGTCAAGTCCTAAGAGTCAACATCACATGGATAAGCCAACATCAGATTGCCCGAGACTCAAGACATAAAGTTTTCCTCAAGATTCAGAGAATTCTCAAGAGACTAAGTAAAATGAGTTCGACGTTCGTCGAACTCAGGTAGACGATAGTCGTTCTCAGCTCGACGATCTTGGAGAAATATTCACTGAGCTGAGCTCGATGAACTTCAGTCCAGATCGATGATCCTTGGATTTCACCTTCAGAATTCTAAGTCTAGACTGTTCTCTTGACTTAGGTCGACGAACCTAGTTCTCAGGTCGACAAACTTAGTTCTCTGGTCGACGATCACTGGACTCTCTACTTCACCTTTCTGATTCCAGAAGTTATTAATTTGTCTAAGTCCAGAATCATTCTCAGCTCGACGAATTCAAGGTTCTCCAGACTTAGCTCAACGAACACCATTATTCGGTCGACGAATCTTTGGACTATCACAGCATTCTGTCGAGACCAAGTTCTCCAGTCTCAGATTGACGAACCCTGTTCTCTGCTCGACGAATTCTGGAACCAGAAAACTTATGTCGACACTAGAAGAACTTATGTCGACACTAGAAGAACTTGTGTCGACACCAAGATCATCATTCGACATTGTGGAAAGGCTATGTCGACACAATACAGAAGATTTGTGTCAACACACAGGAGCAATTGTGTCGACAAAGGATATTTGACAACTCCAGAATAATTGCTGAACTCCAGTCGACGAACATATTTACCAGCTCAACGAATAGGCAAAGATCAAAAGAGACAGCAGTTCAGTTTTCAGTTCGACGATCATGGAACTCAGCTCGACGAACAGAAGATGTCTGGTCAACGAATACAATGTCTCAGCTCGACGAACTGTGAACTCAGTTCGACGAATTCTGCTATCTGGTCGACGATTCCAGACTTAGTCATTCTGGCCTTCTGTCCCCACTCTAATGCTATAATTCCTGGGTAATTAATGCTCTAACATTCTCTGAATGTATCCGTTAGAATGAGCATTAATTATGGTCTTCTACAGGATTATTGCTTGCCGTTTTTCCACGACACAGTTGGGGAAATAAATCAATGCCGATTATTCTCAAGGTCGTCAGCATTAATTACAGAGAAATTCAAATGTTTGATAGATACAGAAGAAGAGAATAACAGACACAGACAGACAGACACATAGTGAATTAATCAAGAGAGACACAGAGAAAGCTTCACACAGAATACTACTGACTAAGAAGCATACAGCAATTTGAAGAAGAAGCAAGAAGAACACATTTTTTTTTAAATCAAGTGTCTTCCTGTTCTTCTTCTCAAGGACCTTGCTAAAGACATTTAAGCACTATCAATCTAAAGCTCCTGGATCAAGTCTCTCAAATTGAAGGCCTATCACCCTGTGCAAAGCTCCAGATCTCATGTATCCTTTTTCATCTCAGGGGGAGCTTTGACAACATCATTGAATCCACATAGTCTTCTCATTGTGATTGAGAAAAGAAGACTTCCATCACTCTGTCATCCCCACCTCTGTAAAGAGTTGTCATCTCCCTTCAAAAGTGATTCCTTGGTTGCAAGTCTCCTGATCAAAAGACTTGGGTTGGTTTTTGAGCACCTGATCAAAAGCTCATTGCTGTCAGGCACCTGATCAAAAATCTGAGTGGATTCCTACCAAGGGTGGTAGAAGAGTGGATGTACCCAGATTGGGGAACCATTATAAAATTCTTGTGTCGTTTGGTTGTCTCTTTTTCTTTTGTTTTTGTTGTGCTTGTGATTTAGATTTATTGTTTGCTAGGTTATTAATTTATGCACTTTTGATGTAGTAGATAAGAAATTTTTAAGAATACTCTATTCACCCCCCCCCTCTAGAGTATTTCTGATCTAACACTCACTTTAAATTGGTATCAGAGGAGGTTCCTTTGGTTGTACAAGTTAAATCTTGAACCAAAAGATCCTTTGTTAGATCTACACAGTATTTTATCTTCATTTAATATATAAACACAGCATGGCACAGAACAAGGATTATGCAAGCATCAGACCTCCAGTTTGCAACCTTAATAAGTTTGCCATCTGGAAGGCAAGAATTAGGTTATATATGAATTCCATTGATGAAGACATCTATAATTCCATTTTGACAGGTCCTCCACAGGCATCTACTGCTATAACATCTTCTAGCAACAATACAGTCCCACCACCTGAGTGGACTGAAGCTCAGAAGAAAGCAAAGATTGTTGATGCAAAAACTATGAACATATTGGCTCAGACTATGTCAGATGACATTTTTCAGAAGGTGGCTGAGTGCACCTCTGCAAAATCAATCCGGGACACACTCAATCAAATGGTTGCTGGCTCAGCAGATGAGAGGAAAGATAGAAGATCACACCTCATCACACAATATGAAAACTTCAAGAAGGATGAGGCAGAGATAGTTGAAGTGATGTACAGCAGGCTTAGCTCCATCATCAGTGAACTAAGGACCTTAGATAAAGAAATCACTTTGACTGAAGTTAATGACAAGATCCTAATGTGCTTTCCTAGCATATGGGACACCAGGATCTGGCCCATCAAGGAGGCCAGATGCCTGAATGAGATTTCAACTGAATCTCTATTAGGAAAACTAAAGCCATATGAGCAGCTAATCAAGTCCAGAGAGGCAGTGGAACACGGGACTCCTCCCCCAGCAAGGAAAGAACAATCCATTGCATTCAAGGCTGCTGAAGAAACTGAAGCCCCAGTAGTCAATGAAGAGCTGATGAGTCTCTTTGCCAATAGATTCTTCAAACTGGCAAGGAAAGACTTCAGAAGGAAGTCATCTAGAAATGACAGTCAGCCAAGGTATAACAAAACCCCCACAAAAGAGGTAGTGTGTTATAGGTGGAGGAAACCAGGACATTTCATGTCTGAATGTCCTGAAAATCAAAAGAAGGAAAGAAGAAAAGAGAAAGAATCAAGAAGCAAGCACTACAGTAAGCCCTCTTCCAGCAAGCACAAAAAGAAGGACAAAGGATTTGTGGTTGAAACATGGAGTGACACGGAAGATGAATCTACATCTTCCAGCACCAGTGAAGAAGAAGAGGAGGCTAAGGCAAAGGAGGTGTGCCTCATGGCAATTGGTGCAAGTAGTAGTAGATCAGATACAGATGAATCTGATGATGAAGAAAATCTGTCAGCTGAAGATCAGGTAATAGCATCTTATGATTTTGAATCTGATGAATTTAAATTTGAATTTAAAAACTTATGCTTAGATTTGATAAACTTTGAGAAGGAAATCAAACTTCTCAGAGATAAATTGAATGACCTAGATAAAATCACCTCTGAAAATGCAACTCTATCTAGTGAACTAAAATCTGCAAATGAACAAATCAGTTTTCTGAAATCAGAACTTAGCAAAGCTAAGATGTTAGAAGAATCATTAAATGGCAGAAGTCTGAAATTGCTAGACATAACCAGCACAGTTAATGCTAGAACAAATAACTGCAGATTAGGATTAGGAGCCCCATCTAGTGAACCAACCCTAATCCAAAGGAATCATCTATCAAAACCAATAAATTTCATCTCTGATAAAGGAAAGAAAAACACTGAACAAGTAAATAAAGTTAATAAAATTCTGGAACAAATTGAAGCTAAGGATAAAATTAAAAATTATAAGAATGATAAAAATAACAATGTTCAGCAGTTATCGTCGAACCCAGATCGACGATATAGGAACAGATCGTCGAACTCAGAACGACAATCTCTGAACGCAAACTACAATAATAATCATTTGTCTAACTGCGATCGACGAATTTTTTATGGTTTGTCGAGCAGAGGTCGACGAACGTGGGGCACAGAGAATGAACATGTTCATTCTCTGGGTAGAGATCAACGATCTCAACCCAATTCGTCGAACTCTGGTCGACAAACTTATAACAATTCGTCGAACCCAGGAAGACTTAATCAAAACTATAATAATAACTCTGTTGGGTATTGTATCCACAATGCACCTGATTTGAAGAAGCCCCTGGACAAGCTAAGGTCAATAGACTATGTATTTGATAAAATCCTTCTAGTTGTGCTTGCAGTTTTTCCACGCTAAGTGCACACCAATGTCAGGGTGCAGTAGGTCAATATACACGGGTCTGCACGACGTAATCCCTCGTTGAGCAGATCAGTGTGTTGGCCTACGTGTACTCTCTCTATTGGAGTGCACTTATTTTCAAGCACAGGGCTATAAATATGCAGGAGCAGACAAGGAGCAAGGATGGGTCAAGGAGCATCTCATAGGTGGCAAGACGAAAATTCGTCTAAGTTAGAATCGACGAGAATCACCAAGTGATTCTCGCCGATTCGGCGAGAATCACTTGGGATTCTCGCCGATTCGTCGAGAATCAGCGGTTGATTCTCGCCGAACACGTTCCAGCAACTTCTAAGCAAGCACCTCTGAGTCTAAGTAAGAATTGACGAGAATCACTTAGTGATTCTCGCCGATTCGGCGAGAATCACTAGTGATTCTCGTCGAATCGACGAGAATCACTGGTTGATTCTCGCCGTCTCGACCTGGCTTAAAGCAGTGCGTGCAACCAAGGCAAATTCGACGAGAATCATCTTTGATTCTCGCCGAATCGTCGAGAATCACCTTTGATTCTTGGCGACTCGGCGAGAATCACTTTCGATTCTCACCGATTTTGACTTGGCGTTTTTCTGGAAATTCCTGAACCGAATTCTGCCGCTGTTAAATTTCTGGACCGGGATTTGGGGATTCCTTTTGTGGGTCCCACAAACGGTCTTATTGGAGGTAGCTACAGTATTTATACTCGGGTATTTTGAACGGAATATACACACAGAAAGAAGCCGAGCAAGCGGAAACCCTAATATCGCGATTTCTCTCCTCCGCCGCCGTCGCGCTCGGGCAAGTACGTCGCCGCCGCTGATCGTTCTTCTTCCCGATCTCCGGCGACAGAAGCTTAGCAAAGCTTGCGTCTCACGTGTCTATCCAGAGATCTCTTGTCTCTCGATTTGTTGACCGAGAAAAACTTCCCCGTCCGAATCGATCGAGACGACCGATCCTAGAGTGACCGTTGGTAGACCTAGTTTGCTTCGCAAAGAAGTTTGGATCTCAAAGCACTGCAGCAGCGCACCTTCGTTGCCGCCGACTCCGAACCTAGCCGCCGCTCGTGTGCCGCCGCCAGTTCCGGGGAGATCCTCTCCAAGTGAGACCAAGGTCGTAGACTCTTCATCGACTTCAAGAACACCTCGTCGAACAAAGAGGAACACCGTAGTCTCCAAAAGAAGTTTGTATCACGTGTACACTCTATATTTAATTTCATTGTAAGGGAACTTTTGTTCCGTGTTGTAAGGGTTGGGTACAACCCTTTTTGTGGGAGTGTTGACTCTCACGTGTGGAAGGGCTCCTTCCGTTAGTGAAGGGATTGGATTTCAATCCCGTTGGAGAAGTGACCGAGTCGTCCCTTGTTGGGGAGATAGGTCGAAGGGGGAAAGTGGATGTACCCAAGTCGGGGAACCACTATAAATTTACTGTGTATTCTGTGTGCTGTGCTTGTTGTTTTTATTGTGCAGGTACATCCGTAAATTCCGCAAAAGAACCACACGTCACCTATTCCCCCCCCCCCCATAGGTGCACATAGCTGACACTAGGTGGACTTTCAAGTGGTATCAGAGGGAGGTAGCAGAAACTGATCCACAGATCCTGTTTGGGAAGCTGATGTCCTATGAACTCCAGCTGAACACCAGGAAGGCAGAGGAAGAAGCAGAGAAGGCTGCTGCAAAAGAAAAGACTGTGGCCCTAAAAGCCAGTTACTCCCGAAAGGGCAAGGGTGCGATGTCATACCGTGCGAGGAGTAAGGAAAAGGAGGAGGACTCTGAACCATGCTCCTCCGGCTCAGAATTGTCGGAGGAGGATTTCTCCCTCATCACCCGAGAGTTCAAGAAGTTCCTCAAGATGAGGAATCAAAGAAAGAAAGACAGCTCCTCCTCCAGGCATCAGAAGAAAAATTATTCTTCTGACAGGTATGCATCTAAACCTAACAAACATCATTCTTCTGATATTATTTGCTTTGGATGCAATAAGCCAGGTCACGTCGTGGCCGACTGCCATCAAAGCAAAAGAGAAAAAGGGAAAGGAGAGGAGCTCAAATCCTCCAGAGATAAGAAGAAGGAGCGGAGCTACATCGCAAGAAGACCAAAGACACTAAGTGAGTCTGATTCCTTAGACTCCAGTGATGATGAGGAAGCCTACTTCGGGCTGGTGGGTCGCTCGGACTCAGAAGGAGAATGCCCCCCATTTACTGGGAAGGTAAAAGCTCACACCCCTCTCTCCGACTCCGACTCTGATCCTGAGTCTCAGGATGATGAACCTGAGGATGGCCCTTCAGCCCGTGAAGCTGAGCTCCTCGAGAAGTATGAGCTTCTGCTCAACACTTTCGATGAGTGCCGAAAGAGACTGAAATCTGAGAAGAAGGAAGTAAAATTCCTTAAGGGTGAATGTGTATCCCTAAGGGAAGAGGTCACTATCTTGATTTCTCTCCGACAGGAACACCTTGACCTGACTTCCAAGCATTCAGAGTCTTTGAAGCTCCTTGATCTAAAGCAGGAGGAAGTCGACAAGTTGGAAGAACTACTTGCGGCAGAAAGGAAGATCGTCAAGAGCTTCTCTATGCCAAAAACAGTTCTTCCAGTCGTTGATACCTTCTCTGCTCAGGCCAAAGGAGCTGGCTTGGGGCATATAGGGGTACCTGGTTCTTCATCTAGGAGAAACAAGAACCAGAGGAAAAATAAGGCCGCCAAGAAGGCCTCTGCTGATGAAAAGGGTAAGGCTCCTCTTAGTCCTGTTGCGTTCAGAAAGCCTGGCTTTCCTTGCAACCAACACGACTTTGAGTCAACTTTTGGGCATCATTTCCGGCCCTCGGTTGCAAAGCCAAAGAGCCAGTATGACGATTGGAACTTTCCCCGGAACTTCGGTGAGAGTGCCTTCAAGGCACCTTATGAGGAAATCCACATAGGAAATTATGGTCTGTTCTCTAGCGGCCATAATGGAAAGCAGGCACCAAAAGCCAAGCCTGTTATACAGAAGGTGACAAAGTCATGTGACTGTTGTCACCATGAGGCCTCCACCTCCAGATCCAAGGCCCCAGCAGTACCCACCGTTCCCAGGGTAAGGCAGGAGCCTAGGAAGAGGTATAACAGATTTGACTGTTGGTGCTGTGGCAAAGTCGGTCACTTTGCTGTGGATTGTTGGTTTAATCCAAGGAACTACGAGACTACCCGTGTTAGCAATGCGAGACCGACCACTCGTTGGGTTAACCAACCGAGGGGGAGTGTGCTAACCAGGAATCTAGGACCCAAGTTCGATTGGGTTCCTAAGGCAAATTAATTTTGTTTTGCAGGAATGTCCAAAGGCCACCAAAATGCCGATCTGGTATTTGGATAGTGGATGCTCCCGGCATATGACCGGGACAAGAAGCCTGCTGCGTGATTACACTCCAGTCGAGAATGGACCCAAAGTCATCTTTGGAGGGTCAGATCGAGGAGTCACCAAAGATTATGGTATGATTTCCAACGGTATAATCTCTATCACCGACGTGGCTTATGTTGAAGGGTTAAACCATAACCTGATCAGTGTAAGTCAGTTATGTGATAAAGGTTATGACGTTAAGTTCTGTAAGGATAAATGTCTGATAATTTCACGTACCTCTTCTGAAACGGTATTATCAGGCATTAGGAGCAGAAATATCTTTTGTTTAGATTTTCTCAGTTTAGATTCATCTACCCCCGTATGCCTTGTGGCAACAGGCAGTGCATCTCTTTGTGAATAATGGCACAAGAGATTGGCACATATTAATTTCAAGACAATTAGTATGCTATTTTCTAAGGACTTGGTAAGGGATGCTCCCAGTATCAAGTGCATCAAAGATAGCCCATGTCCTGCATGCCAGATGGGCAAACAGACTCGGGCTACCTTTAAGAGCATCGCTGACAAAGACTCTTCCCGATGTCTTTACCTTTTGGATATGGACTTGTTTGGTCCAATGCAAGTTCATAGCTTGGGAGGCAAGTCATATACGCTAGTGATAGTTGATGATCATTCTCGGTTTACATGGGTGTTCTTTTTGAAACGAAAGTCAGATACGTTTGACATCTTCACTAATTTTGTCAAGCAGGTTCAGAACGAATTTAACTGCTCCGTGGTCAAAATCAGAAGTGACCATGGAACAGAATTCGAATCTGGTGCAATGACAGAATTTTGTGAAGAACAAGGTATCTTTCATGAGTTTTCCTCCCCGCGCACTCCTCAGCAAAATGGAGTTGCGGAGAGAAGAAATAGAACTCTCATTGAAGCCTGCACGACAATGTTTAAAGATGCTTCTCTCCCGGAATACTTCTGGGCAGAGGGTGTCAATACGGCATGTCATGTACAAAACCGAGCATTGATCAACAAGCATCATCGTAAGACGCCCTACGAGCTACTGAAAGGCAGGAAACCAACCATGTCCTACTTGAGGATTTTTGGTTGCAGATGCTATGTACTGAATAATGGGAAGTACCTGCGTACTAAATTCGGTGAAAAATGCTTCGAAGGCATATTCATGGGCTATAGTTCCCATAGTCGGGCATATAGGGTCTTCAATAAGAAAACCCTAGTGGTAGAAGAATCAATAAATGTTGTTTTTGATGAAGGAAGTTTGCTTAACAGCAATTCTTCCAGTAGTATTCTTGAAGATGCAGGTGCTAGACTTGAACAGCTGAGTCTGGATGAGACCGCCAAAGATGACGCTCCCAAGTACGTCAAAGTTTCCACCTCCACGTCATCTGAAAATGTTGAAGATCAAGATGGGACAAATCTCTTAGAAGAAAGAGAAGCCCAAGAAGTAGTCGAACCTCCAGACGCCAGACTTTTTGAGCTCCGGCACGTGAGAGATCATCCTAGAGATCAGATCATCGGGGATCCTCGTGCTGGTGTCAGAACTCGAAGAGGTACAATTAACGAGGTATTGCATCTTAGCTTCTGTCACAGGTTGAGCCAAAGAAGTTCGACGAGGCGAACAAGGATGCGGCATGGATTCTGGCCATGCAAGAGGAACTACATCAATTCGAGCGGTGCAAGGTTTGGACTCTGGTTCCTAGACCATACAAGCAGAATGTGATTGGCACAAAGTGGATCTTCAGAAACAAGCTGGATGAACATGGTGTCATCGTAAAGAACAAGGCCAGGCTGGTGGCTCAAGGTTACAGACAGGAGGAAGGGATTGACTTCGACCAGACCTTCGCACCAGTAGCAAGGCTCGAGGCAATCAGGTTGTTCCTGGCGTATGCTTCACACAAAGGATTCACAGTCTATCAAATGGATGTGAAATCGGCATTCCTGAACGGAGACCTGAAAGAGGAAGTATACGTCGCTCAACCCCCAGGTTTTGTCGATCCTACTTATCCCAATCAAGTTTATTTTCTTAATAAGGCCTTATATGGGTTGAAACAAGCTCCACGAGCTTGGTATGAGACTTTATCTAGTTTTCTTCTTGAGAACAAGTTCTCTAGAGGTAAAATAGATAAAACATTGTTTCTCAAGGAAGTCAAAGGCAAGATTTTGCTGGTGCAAATCTATGTCGATGACATCATATTCGGCTCAACGGATAACAATCTTTGCAAAAAGTTTTCTAAACTTATGCAAGGAAAGTTTGAAATGAGCAGTATGGGAGAGCTCAAGTATTTCTTAGGACTTCAGGTGAAACAGTCTGAGGATGGAATCTTCATCTCTCAGACGAAGTTCACAAATGAACTCCTTAAGAAATTCGGTATGGAGAGTGCAACCTCTATGAGGACTCCAATGGGATCCACCATGTCTCTGGATAAGGATGAGAAAGGTAAACCTTTCGATGAAACCAAATACAGAAGCATCATTGGATCCCTGCTCTACCTTACTGCCAGTCGACCGGATATTATGTTATCCACATGTGTCTGTGCCCGATATCAGGTGAACACTAAGGAATCTCACTATGTCGCCGCAAAGCGAATTCTGAGATACCTTAAAGGTACTCCTAATCTTGGCTTGTGGTACCCGAGAAACAATGACGTCGAGCTAATAGGCTTTTCAGATGCTGATTTTGCAGGGAGCAGGGATGACAGGAAAAGCACCTCCGGGACGTGTCAATTCCTCGGCAGGAGGCTTATCTCATGGAACAGCAAGAAACAAAATTGTGTTGCAACCTCCACAGCAGAGTCAGAGTATATCTCTGCAGGAAGCTGTTGCGCACAACTTCTATGGATCAGAAACCAGTTAGCCGACTACGACCTTCAGTTCAAGGAAGTACCCATGTACTGCGACTCCTCCAGTGCAATTGCCATTGCCAACAATCCGGTGTCGCACAGCAGAACGAAGCATATTGAAGTACGCTACCACTTCATTCGGGAGCACGTGGAGAACAAGGATATCTCTCTCTGTTATGTCCCCACGGACAAGCAGATTGCTGATATATTCACAAAGCCCCTAGACGAGGCCAAGTTCAATATTTTCAAGACTGAATTGGGGATGCTCAATTATGATGAATGAAGACTACAGAGGCTCCAGGCCCGTGCAAGAACTGAGGGGGAGCAAAGGGTCAAACGCTACAGACCCCGATTTGTAGAAGCCGAAAAGGGGGAGATTACCCTCTCGGCTAAGGCTAAGGTGGCTCCACGCTCGCTCCCAAGAAATTGATATTGGTAATGGATAACTCACTCAACTCTCTTTTCAGTTTATGGTTTTCATTCTCATCTGCTCTATTCACCTTAGCTTGTAGGGTTTAGGCTTCTTCAAATAGGGGGAGATTGTTGGGTATTGTATCCACAATGCACCTGATTTGAAGAAGCCCCTGGACAAGCTAAGGTCAATAGACTATGTATTTGATAAAATCCTTCTAGTTGTGCTTGCAGTTTTTCCACGCTAAGTGCACACCAATATCAGGGTGCAGTAGGTCAATATACACGGGTCTGCACGACGTAATCCCTCGTTGAGCAGATCAGTGTGTTGGCCTACGTGTACTCTCTCTATTGGAGTGCACTTATTTTCAAGCACAGGGCTGTAAATATGCAGGAGCAGACAAGGAGCAAGGATGGGTCAAGGAGCATCTCATAGGTGGCAAGACGAAAATTCGTCTAAGTTAGAATCGACGAGAATCACCAAGTGATTCTCGCCGATTCGGCGAGAATCACTTGGGATTCTCGCCGATTCGTCGAGAATCAGCGGTTGATTCTCGCCGAACACGTTCCAGCAACTTCTAAGCAAGCACCTCTGAGTCTAAGTAAGAATCGACGAGAATCACTTAGTGATTCTCGCCGATTCGGCGAGAATCACTAGTGATTCTCGTCGAATCGACGAGAATCACTGGTTGATTCTCGCCGTCTCGACCTGGCTTAAAGCAGTGCGTGCAACCAAGGCAAATTCGACGAGAATCATCTTTGATTCTCGCCGAATCGTCGAGAATCACCTTTGATTCTCGGCGACTCGGCGAGAATCACTTTCGATTCTCACCGATTTTGACTTGGCGTTTTTCTGGAAATTCCTAAACCGGATTCTGCCGCTGTTAAATTTCTGGACCGGGATTTGGGGATTCCTTTTGTGGGTCCCACAAACGGTCTTATTGGAGGTAGCTACAGTATTTATACTCGGGTATTTTGAACGGAATATACACACAGAAAGAAGTCGAGCAAGCGGAAACCCTAATATCGCGATTTCTCTCCTCCGCCGCCGTCGCGCTCGGGCAAGTACGTTGCCGCCGCTGATCGTTCTTCTTCCCGATCTCCGGCGATAGAAGCTTAGCAAAGCTTGCGTCTCACGTGTCTATCCAGAGATCTCTTGTCTCTCGATTTGTTGACCGGTAAAAACTCCCCCGTCCGAATCGATCGAGACGACCGATCCTAGAGTGACCGTTGGTAGACCTAGTTTGCTTCGCAAAGAAGTTTGGATCTCAAAGCACTGCAGCAGCGCACCTTCGTTGCCGCCGACTCCGAACCTAGCCGCCGCTCGTGTGCCGCCGCCAGTTCCGGGGAGATCCTCTCCAAGTGAGACCAAGGTTGTAGACTCTTCATCGACTTCAAGAACACGTCGTCGAACAAAGAGGAACACCGTAGTCTCCAAAAGAAGTTTGTATCACGTGTACACTCTATATTTAATTTCGTTGTAAGGGAACTTTTGTTCCGTGTTGTAAGGGTTGGGTACAACCCATTTTGTGGGAGTGTTGACTCTCACGTGTGGAAGGGCTCCTTCCTATAGTGAAGGGATTGGATTTCAATCCCGTTGGAGAAGTGACCGAGTCGTCCCTTGTTGGGGAGATAGGTCGAAGGGGGAAAGTGGATGTACCCAAGTCGGGGAACCACTATAAATTTGCTGTGTATTCTGTGTGCTGTGCTTGTTGTTTTTATTGTGCAGGTACATCCGTAAATTCCGCAAAAGAACCACACGTCACCTATTCCCCCCCCCCCCATAGGTGCACATAGCTGACACTAGGTGGACTTTCAAACTCACATGTTCCTAGGGAACTATTTAATCCACTAGCTGATTGGATCATCCCACCTAGGAGATATCACCCCCTATGATATAAGTCCCAACATGAATTCTCTATCATTTCTAGTTTTTCTTATCAGCCATACAAAGGACCCAAGGTAACCTGGGTCAAAAACCATTAACTGTTTTTTATTGCAGGTGAAGAATTGTCCAGGGGTAAATCAAACTTGGTACTTGGACAGTGGCTGCTCCAAACACATGACTGGCAACAAGGACATCTTAATCAACTATAAGTCCAAGCTGGGGCCAAAAGTTATCTTTGGTGACTCCAAATGTGGTCAGTCAGAAGGATTTGGAGAAGTGAGAATAGGAGCTGTCACATTCAAAAAGGTGACATATGTAAGTGGACTCAAGCATAACCTCATCTCCATAAGTCAGTTATGTGATGATGGTTATCAGATACACTTTAACCCATCCACTTGCTTTATTATTGATAAAAACAACCAAACAGTTTTAACAGGAAGTAGACAAGGCAACATATACTTATTATATTTTCTTTCTGCCAAAACTGATATCTGCTTACTTAACTAGTAATCAGAATGACTTATGGCACAAAAGACTAGGTCATGTAAATCTGAAAAACATTGTTAGGCTATCTAAGAACAACCTTTTTAGAGGTCTACCTTCTGGACCCTACAAGAAGGAAGGTCTTTGTAGGGCTTGTTAATTAGGCAAGCAAACTAAAACTAGTTTTAAATTTGTTAATAAGAGTGATTCACCTAGGATTTTGTACTTGCTACATTTGGATCTCTTTGGAGCCATTGTTGTATAAAGCCTAGGAGGGAAATCCTACACTTTGGTTATAGTGGATGACTTCTCTAGGTTCAGTTGGGTATTCTTTCTGAGATCAAAGTTAGATATATTCAAGGTTCTTATAAATTTTCTTAGGACCATACAGATTGAGTTCTCTACTCATGTTGCATCAATCAGAAGTGATCATGGCACAGAGTTTGAGTCTCTTCTTATGCATGAGTTCTGTGAGATGGAAGGTATCAGGCATTGCTCCTCAGCTCCTAGAACTCCCCAACAAAATGGGGTAGATGAAAGGAAAAATAGGACACTCATTGAAGTTGCAGGTACATTGCTTGCAGATGCTTACATGCCCCTAACCTTTTGGGCAGATGCTGTCAACACAACAAACTATGTCCTGAACAGGAGCTTAATTCACAAACTAAAGAACAGGATTCCCTATGAATTACTCAAAGGGAAGAAATCTAAAATAAAATATTTTAAAGTATTTGGTTGTACTTGTTATATACACAATAATAACAAGAAATACATTAGAAAGTTTGAGGCTAAGGATGAAGAGGGAGTTTTTCTAGGATACTCCCAAGTAAGCAAGGCCTATACGGTTTTTAACAAATCAACATTGAAAATTGAAGAGTCTATTCATGTTTCATTTGATGAGACTAATATGTATTGTAAGGAGAAAGAAGTTTTTACCAATAGCAACTTGCAGGTACCCCATTTGTGTGAGACCATGGATGGACTAAACCTCACCCAAGAGGTGCCAACTCATCCCTCTCCACAAGTCATTGAGGAAAGTGAAGAAGAAGAAGTTGAAGATAATGAATCTCTACCAACAGCACATACAATTCCACAGGAGCAATTAATTGCAAATGTTGTTGCACAACCAACTCCACCCACTGCTTTTGTCACACTTAGATATCACCCTAGATCTCAAGTGATTTGAGACATATCAGCAGGTGTACAGACAAGGCATCAACTTACCCAAGATCTGATGCATGCCTGTTTTCTCTCTCAGGTTGAACCTCTTTCTATTCATGATGCTGAGTAGGATCCCCACTGGATTCTTGCAATGCAGGAGGAACTAAATTAATTTGAGAGATGTAGAGTTTGGGATTTGGTTCCAAGACCCCAAAACTACCCAGTTATTGGAATCAAATGGGTTTACAGAAACAAGCTGGATGCCCAAGGAGTTATTGTGAGAAACAAGGCTAGGCTTGTTGCTCAAGGATACAGGCAAGAAGAAGGAATTGATTATAATCAAACCTTTGCACCTATTGCAAGGTTTGTCCTACCTTGGTTTATCATCACTCATTGATGATTTCCTTCAGTATTCTTTTCTCCCCATCTTGAAGAATCTCTTTACAAAGAGACTCATCAATTCTTCATTTGATGGAGAAGTTTCTGATTCTTCTGAATCTTTGAAAGCTATATTCTGCTCCTTCCTAGTTGGTGTAGCAGTCTTTTGTTGCTCAGCTTCTCTTGTTTTCAGCAGCTATTCATAGGATTTCAGCTTTCCTAAGACTGATTCTGTAGTCATCTCATGTGTGTTTCTGGTCTCTCTGATAGGCCAGATTCTAGAGTCCCATGAGCTGGGGAAGCACATGAGAATCTTGTCATTTATTTCTGTGACTGAGATGTCTTTGTCAAGAGTTTTCAGCTCATTAACAATGAGACTGAGTCTATTATACATCTCAAAAACTTGCTCAGTTTCTTCCTTTTTAAAATTCTCATACTGGGAGATGAGATGAGCTTTTCTGTCCTTACTTTCATCTGTTGATCCTGCAACCATCTTGTTTAAGGAATCCCAGATGGCCTTGGCTGATTCACATTCAGCTACTTTCTGAAATATGTTATCAGACATTATTTGTGCCAACATGTTCATGGCTCTTGCATCAGCAATCTTTGCTTTCTTGTATGCATCATTGTAGTCTGGCGGAGGTACTGCAGTCATGTTTGTGGAAGTACTTGCAGGGGCAGCTGGTGGTGGAGGTACTCATATCAAGATAAAAGCAAAAATATCTTCATCAATAGAATTCATATAAAGCCTGATTCTTGCCTTCCCGATTCCAAACTTTTGCAAGTTGCAAACTGGAGGTCTGGTGCTTGCAAATTCCTTGTACTATGTCATGGTATAACAAAGAATAGGGTAAACAGATATCAATCAGAGATCTTAAGTTCAGGTGTTAGCCTGTACAATCTTAAAAACACACCCTCTGATACCAATTGAAAGTGAGGGATAGATAAAGTTTACTCTAGAGAGGGGAGTGAATAGAGTATATAAAAAACAAATTGTTCAGATATATTGCGGAATTAAAATATAGGTAATTATATGAAAAAGGTAAAAGCAAGAAACTATCACAGCATAATGCACAAAGAAAACACAAGACAATCCAAACGACACAAGAAATTTTATAGTGGTTCCCCAAATCTGGGTACATCCACTCTTCTACCACCCTGGTAGGAAACCACTTAGGTTTTTGATCAGGTGCCCTATCACCACAAAGATCTGATTCAGGTAGATCTAGAAACCCTTCAGGCTTTTGATCAGGTGCATAAAAACCAATAGGTTTTTGATCAGGTTCCCTATCACCAAGGAGTTTACTTTTGAAGGGAGTAAGAACCCTGTACACGAGAGGTTAAAGAAAAAGATTGATGACAGTCTTCTCTTTCTCAAACACAATGAGAAGACTATGTGGATTTGATGATGCCAAAGCTCCCCCTGAGATATTGAGTGGTTTCAGGAAGATGGAAGCTTTGTCCAGGGTGTAGGTCTTCAGATTGATGTTAATTCGAGCTCCCTGTAGATTGTTGAAGCCTGATGAAGGAAGAAGACTAGAGAAATTTATGTGTTCAGCAAGTTCTTCTTCTTCCTTGTTTTTGCAAAACAAGAAACCTTGAGAGCAAAAGAGATTGAATTTCTTGACTGACTGTCTGACTGTGTTTGATTCTTGTTGTCTCTGTCTTTTAAGTTCTACGTATATTTTTGGAAAGACTAACGGCCTGAATTTGAATTCCCAGACAATACTTAATTCTCTGCAAGAATCTAAGAGCCCAAATGGGTAGAATGGCTGGCAATCATAAATGCACTTCCATAATTGTCTTCACAAAATATTCTATGAATACCATAACTAAGGCTTTGTGAGATACGACTATCATCCTTGAGAATGTCAGCATTAATTATTAGAATATATTTGCCTTAAAATGATTTATCATAACCACAATAAATACTTCTGACTGGACTGAGAGAACTGAGAACTGAAGGAAGACAAAAATCGTAGAGCTTGGCTCAGAGATCGTCGAACTGGGTTAAGAGATCGTCGACCTGTGAGCAACTATTGTAGATCTGAGATAACTGCTGAGAAGCACAAGATAGTCGACCTGAGCTCGTAGATCGTCGAGCTCAGTTCAGAGTAGAAGACTCTGAGATCGTCGATGGGAGATCGACGATCGTCGAGCTGAGAATGGAATTCGTTGAGCTGAGAATTGTTTCTAGACTTAGAATATTTTCTGGAATGACATACTGAAGAAGCCAGAAATTGTCGACCTGAGAACTTAATTCGTCGACCTGAGAATTTGACTTATCCTGCTGAAACAGCTTCGGTGAACTGTGTCGACAGATGTTTCTGGGTGTCGACACAAGTCCTTCTGGTGTCGACTGATACTGTCGACTAATAATCTGTGAACTGTGTCGACACAAATCCTTCTTGTGTCGACTGAGCTAGTGTCGACTAATATTATCTGTGTCGACTGATAGTCTGTGTGTTGACACAAATCTTCTGGGTGTCGACACAGCCTTTCTGTGTATCGACATAATTCTTCTAGGTGTCGACACAATTCTTCTAGGTGTCGACACAACCTTTTTGTGTGTCGACACAATTCTGCTATTGGTGTCGAATGAGCTTATTCAAAGTGTCGACACAACTGATTCTGGTGTAGACTGATATTGTCTGTGTCGACACAACTGCTTGAGTCTCTAACAGGCTGTTGTAGGCTGATCCATGTGATGTTGAATCTTGGCCTAGACTAAAGAAATAAACCTATGACCCTGACTATACATTTTGGGTCAGTCTAAGCAAACCTAATAGTGATCCTTACCCAAATCAGAACTAGTGTTCCAACAGATGTGGTTCGAAAACCGTTAGTCTATAAGACTAAGTCCTATCATCCCCAACCCATTCCCCCATGTCCCCTAGGCACCGAGCGGAGAGGAAGAAAGGGGAGGACTTAAAGGTGGAGAGTAATCAAGAAACAGATGGCAGCAGACCTATACTAGCAATTTTATAGTACATGTGTGATTGATATTTTCTCACATCAAGCCCGAAAACTAAATGTGGTTAAAACTCCAAAAAGATTTACGAAGCGCGGCGCCCCGGGCGGTTTTATTTAAGTTGCAAAGAGGATTTGGTTTTTATTTAGAAAACGGGGCGCGCGTATTTATTTATTTGGATATAAAACGGAGGTGATCGAGTTTTAACGATAGGAGGCAAGTGCACCTATCGTGAGTAGTACAGGATATTTCGGGTGGAATATCGAGGTCGTATTGTTCTCAGGGTCGGTTCGTTTATTTCTACTCTTCCCTGGATGGGACTATTATTTTACCGATAATTTTAATTTATTGGGTTAAATTTATATAAATATAAACAAAAGTTAGAAAATAAAGAGCTTAAAAAGGTGGAGCCGATGAAGAGCTTAGCTCGATGGCACCGAAAAGAATTTGAACTAAAATATACTTTAAATAAAAAGAGCTCCTAAGTTTCTAATTAATAAGGGCGGAGACTTGGTCGTGGAGGCTCCACTAAAATGAGCTCACCTATCTCTAGGACTATCGCTCACCTGAACATTAAGACTATACGATCGGGCTCTCGTCCGACGAAGGATTCCTCTTAATGCCCGCATTACGCTAAGAACCCCGTTATTGGGTGGGGAACCCAATCCGGTAGAGTTGGCGCGCCTCCTCTCTTGAGGGTTAGTGCGGAACTCCATTTACCAAGGGGTGATCGGTTCATACGCATGGCCTCTCGGCTAGCTAGCGTATGGACTACGGAAATAGGGTCCACACATCGATTATGTGGTCCTACGCGTCGTAAACCCACGACAAACCTTAAGTGTTTTTAATTAATTAGAAAAATTGGACCTTTAATTATTTTAAGCTATTTTATTTGTCCCAATGCTCTTCGATACTGAGGACTAAGAACGTTAGCCACTCATCGGAATGGGGACGGCAGCGGTGAAAAAGCAGAAAAGTAAAGCAGTAAAATAAAGCTGGAAAATGAAAGCAGTAAATGAAAAGAAGTAAATGCAAGTCCTACTCAAACGAGTAGGACTGAAATGAAAGCTGTAAAAGTGCAAGTCCCGGTGCAAATGCGTGGGAGTGAAAAAGAAAGCAAGTCCTACTCAAACGAGTAGGAGAAAATAAATGCATTTACATGTACATTCCAAATTATTACAGTACAATAAAGACCGGCCATTTAACTCAAGTGAGTAGGCGGTAAATAAAATCCAGCCATTTTACTCCTAGTGAGTAGGTGGAAAATAAAAGCTAATACTCACGCACTTGACTTAAAATTAAAACACACCCACTCTACAGAAAGTAAACACACTCTACTGGAATAAAATCCAGCCATTTAACTCAAGTGAGTAGGCGGAAAAATAAAAATACACACACTTGCTTGAATAAAATCCAGCAATTTAACTCAAGTGAGTAGGCGGAAAATTAAAAACAACACACGCACACACTCTACATGAATTGAAATAAGGCTATAAAAACTAACTCATAAACGCACGCACACGTACAAAAAATAGGAAAAACAAAGTGACTGAAAAATTAAAACGACTACATTTCTACCGCCAGAATGCGGTAGAAATGAATAAAACGTGAAAATAAAATTAAAAGGAGCAAAAGTTTTTGCAAATAAGCGAAAAGTGCAAGTGCTCGAAAAATTGAAATGAATACATTTCTACCGATGGAATGCGGTAGAAATGCATAAAATGATGAAATAAAATTTAAACGGACAAAAAGTTTTTGAAAATAAAAGCAAAAATGAAGTGTTTAAAAAATTAAAACGACTATATATACGTTCCTATAACTCCGCAAAAGTGATTAAAAAGTGAAAATAAAGTGAAAAGGAAGAAAGGTTTTACGACCTAAAATGAAAAATCTAAGTTAGTGAAAAATTAAAACCACTTTGAAAACGCTTTTACTGGGTTATAGGAAAGCATAAAAAGCTAGAAATAGCCTAAGTCTAACAAGTCTAAGTGAAAATTAACTAAGTATAAAAGCATGAAAACTACTCTCATACACTCAAACACACATTTTAAAAGAACAAAAACAAAGTTAAAACAAAATAAAAGAAATAAGATTGTATAAGAGAGGCATAGATCCATTCCAAAACCACATAAAGAGATAAAAATCTAAATATTTATTAAGCTAAAACGAGAGTTATAGAAAGCTAAAAACAAACATAAGAGAGTGGGAGAAAGTCACTTTACATAGCTTTGGAATACATCTAACAGCCGGCCCCTATACAAAATGGTTCAGGAAAGTGGAACCCGGAATTCAGACAGAAAATCTGAATTTATAGACAAAATTTCATGTGAAACGCCCTCGGACACGGGCGTGTCAGGGGGCGTGTCGACACTGTACATATGGAGGCTGAATTCAGTGAAGTGACGGATTTGACGGCGATTTGACTTTGCAGACGAAAACGCGGCGGTCACGCCCCTAGTCACGGGCGTGACGGTGGGCGTGTCGTGCGGCGATTAATGGCGTTGTTGACTTCTGGAGATTGTCGGCGGTAGTTTGTCGGGCCAGGTGGAGGAGTCACGCCCTAGATCACGGGCGTGACTCTAGGCATGGCGCAGAGTCGACGATCGTCGAGTTGAAATCGTCGAGCGGGATGGACACGGGCTTGGTCACGCCCCGTGTCGGATTAACACGGGCGTGTGGCCGGGCATGTCAGATGGGTCGATGATCGTTGAGCGCCATTTCGTCGATCTAGATGGTCACGGGCATGGGTCACGGGCGTGACTCGGGTGACACTGGCGTGACATGGGCGTGTCACGCTATTTCTTCAAAAATTGTTCATTTCTCGGGATTTTGACATATCACGCCCGGGTCACGAGCGTGACCAACAGTACACGGGCGTGTACTTTGATTTTTTGACAATTTTTCCTGAAAAATTCAGGAAACAAAAATAACTCTAAGTTAGAAAATATTTACAAAAAGGAAGCAATTTATTAAGGAAAAACAACTAAAAATCACAAAAAGAAACTAATACGTCTTATTTAATGTATATAAATATACGTATATTTGCAACTCATCAATGTGGCAGTAGAGTAAAGTATGAAAATTAACTTTAACTTATACGGAAACATATAAGCAAGGGATCTTCTATAGGGCTCCCATCGTATAAAGAGTCTCATACTAATTTATACGCGGGGGTGTCAGTTATTAACAACAATATATATATATATAAAGAATTTAACCTTAATTTATAAACTTGCCCACACAAGCTGAAAGTGAGTGTTAGATCAGAAATACTATAGAGGGGCGGGGGGGTGAATAGAGTATTCTTAAAAATTTCTTACCTACTATTACAGCTTTTGCTGTAAATCAAAAGTGCATAAATTAATAACCTAGTAAACAATAAATCTAAATCACAAGCACAGCAAAAACAAAAGAAAAGGAGACAACCAGACGACAGAAGAATTTTATAGTGGTTCCCCAACCTGGGTACATCCACTCTTCTACCACCCTTTGTAGGAATCCACTCAGATTTTTGATCAGGTGTCTGACACCAATGAGCTTTTGATCAGGTGCTCAAAAACCAACCCAAGTCTTTTGATCAGGAGACTTGCAACCAAGGAATCACTTTTGAATGGAGATGACAACCCTTTACAGAGGTGGGGATGAGAGAGTGATGGAAGTCTTCTTTTCTCAAACACAATGAGAAGACTATATGGATTCAATGATGTTGTCAAAGCTCCCCCTGA
Source organism: Platanthera guangdongensis (assembly GCA_039583875.1). NCBI lineage: Eukaryota > Viridiplantae > Streptophyta > Magnoliopsida > Asparagales > Orchidaceae > Platanthera > Platanthera guangdongensis. The sequence continues at coordinate 80,284,180 of CM077155.1, read as the reverse complement.
GATGAAAAAGGATACAGGAGATCTGGAGCTTTGCACAGGGTGATAGGCCTTCAATTTGAGAGACTTGATCCATGAGCTTTAGATTGATAGTGCTTGAATGTCTTTAGCAAGGTCCTGGAGAAGAAGAACAGGAAGACTCTTGATTTAAAAATGTGTTCTTCTTGCTTCTTCTTCAAATTATTGTATGTTTTTTGTCATTAGTATTCTGTGTGAAGCTTTCTCTGTGTCTCTCTTGATTAATTCACTATGTGTCTGTCTGTATGTGTCAGTTATTCTCTTCTTCTATATCTATCAAACATTTGAATTTCTCTATAATTAATGCTGACGGCCTTGAGAATAATCGGCATTGATTTATTTCCCCAACTGTCCCATGGAAAAACGTCAAGCAATAATCCTGGAGAAGACCATAATTAATACTCATTCTAAGGGATACATTCAGAGAATGTTAGAGCATTAATTACCCAGAAATTATAGCATTAGAGTGGGGACAGAAGGCCGAAAATGACTATGTCTGGAATCGTCGAGCAGATAGCAGAATTCGTCGAACTGAGTTCACAATTCGTCGAGCTGAGACATTGTATTCATTGACCAGACATCTTCTGTTCGTTAGCTGAGTTCCATGATCGTCGAACTGAAAACTGGACTGTTGTCTCTTTTGATCTTTTCCTACTCGTCGAGCTGGTAAATATGTTCATCGACTGGAGTTCAACAATTATTCTGAAGTTGTCAAATATCCTGTGTCGACACAATTGCTCCTGTGTGTTGACACAAATCTTCTGTGTTGTGTCGACATAGCCTTTCCACAATATCGACTGATGATCTTGGTGTCGACACAAGTTCTTCTAGTATCGACATAAGTTTTCTAGTTCCAGAATTTGTCGAGCAGAGAACAGGGTTTGTCGACCTGAGACTGGTGAACATGGTCTCGATAGAATGCTGTGATAGTCCAAAGAATCGTCGACTGAAGAATGGTGTTCATCGAGCTAAGTCTGGAGAACCTTGAATTCGTTGAGCTGAAAATGATTCTGGACTTAGACAAATTAATAACTTCTGTAATCAGAAAGGTGAAGTAGAGAGTCCAGTGATCGTCGACCAGAGAACTAAGTTCGTCGACCTGAGTCAAGATAACAGTCTGGACTTATAATTCTGAAGGTAAAATCTAAGGATCGTCGACCTGGACTAAAGTTCGTCGAGCTCAGCTCAGAGAAAATTTCTCTAAGATCGTCGAGCTGAGAACGACTATCGTCGACCTGAGTTCGACGAACGTCGAACTCATTTTACTTAGTCTCTTGAGAATTCTCTGAATATTGAGGAAAACTTTATATCTTGAGTCTCTGGCAGTCTGATGTTGGCTTGTCCATGTGATGTTGACTCTTAGGACTTGACCTAGATTCTAGGACACAACTTTGACCCTTGCTATACATGTTGGGTCACATCATCCTAAGTTAGTGAACCTAGCCCAAATCAAACTAAGGATCCAACAATCTCCCCTTATTTGGGTGAGGTCACTAATAGACTCAAAATAAAAATGTAAAGCAAACAAAGCATGAAAAAAGATATATCTGACAGGGATAATTAACACATGCAATAGATATATTTACATAAAAGCTTTGTTCCGACAATAAGAGATAGTTAAAAATAGTAAGACAGAAACAAAATAGTTCATATTTCATTTCTTTTGATTTTTCTCCTGATGCTTTGTCCTTGCCCTTGTCTCCTGGCTTGGTGAAGACTATTTCTCTGTTTGGATTTGAATCTTGTGCCATAGTCATTGTCATGTCATCATCCCCTATAATCTTCAGAGATGTAGCTCTAGGGACCACTACTTCAGGATGCAATTTCCTATAATCATCAACATTAAAAATTTTGTTAGCCTTATCAAACCTTTTCAGTTCTTCTCTCCTGTACTTGGACATTGTAGTATATTCAAAAGTATCCTTTCCTTCAGCCTTTGCCTTGTTGATCATAGTGATGCCTACCAGTTCCTGGAACCTGGCCATTCTAGCTGTGTTGGATGTTTCTGGATCTTCATAAGGAATAGGACGAGAGGGTGGCCTTTCAGGACTTTCAGCTTGTTGATGTTGTTGCTGTTGATGTTGTTTTCCTGAAGATTGTTGCCTGTGCTGGCTGCTTACATGATGAGATCTCCCTTGATGTCTTTGATATGTTTGCATAGGGGGAAGATCTTTGAGAACTAGAACAGAAGCACCAGCTGCAGGAGGAGGAGGAGGTGGTGGATCTTTCCTATACCTTTGAACTGGTGGAGGAGAGTACCTTCTACTCTTCTTACCTTCTTTCTGCTAATTCTTAGAGAGCCACATCCATGTTGGCATCCCTTTGTATGGAGTTATCTTTTGAAGAATATAGTAAGGGGTGTCATTGTTTGGATTGGGCCTGGGAGCAGGAAGAGGAGCTTTCCTTTTCTTTGAAGCTTGCTTCTTCTTCTTTGTATCCTCCTCATCTGAATCTTCATCCTCATCTTCATCATCATCATTGTCAGAATCCTTAGGGTTATCATATAGATCATCCAGAGCCTTCAAAGCTTTAGCAGAGATAATAGGTTTTTCAGGAGCAGGAGCAGGAGTTGCAACAAGAGCTGGAGTTTCAGCAGAAGTTGGAGGAGAAGCTACACAAAAATCAGAACTGATTTGGACAGAGATTTCAGCTGCTGCCTTATTTTCTTCTGCAATATCAGCCAATATCAATTCATCTAGATCTGGCATTGGAGAGTCATCCATTACAAAAGTTGGTGCTGAAGATATTATTGAGGAAGAGGGAACAGCTACTACTTCTAGAGGTGAAGTGATTTCTGACTGTGCAATAGCAGAACTGTCCTTAATGTGCTTAACAACTTTTGAAGAGATGGGGGTAGTATATGGTATAATAGCCAAAGATGGCTTAGTGATCTCAGCTGGAAGATAATGTATATGTACAGTATCAAAAATAGTCAACAATTTTTCTAAATTAACTATGGGATTAAGAATGAAATCACCAACAGTATTAGGTTCTTCAGAGTCTGATTCAAAATCCATATCAGTCTCAATAAAATCAATCAAATCTTTATCAATCAAATCTGTATCTATGTATTTTGTATATTCTGCTGCTGTGTCTGAAGCTGCTGCTGTTGCTGGAGCTGAAGCATCTAGTGCTGGAGCTGGAACTGAAGCCTTTGGAGCTGTAGCTGCTGCTTCATCATCAGGAATCTCCCCATGCATGGTTTCAGTAGGGCCTAAATCCATGCCCGTGACTGAGGAGGGGGCAGCAGTAAGAGCAGAGATTTGGTCAGAGAGAGAAGATATGGTGGTAGCAAGAGGTATAATGGCCTCTGCTATAAGGGACTTGAGGAGGGGAGAGATGATGGAAAGGATGGAAGAAATGGTTGAGGGATCTAATGATGGAGTGGGAGATGGTAGTGCAGAAGGTGTATAAGTGGGAACTATGGGAGGGATTGAGAGTGGAGCATCAGGTAGTTGAACATCTGGAGGGATGGTAGATGGAATGGGGATGGATGGGTGGCATCTTGCATGATAGTGTCTGTTGTTGGTAGATGGTAGGATGGTATGGCAGATAGATGTGGGGGAAGAGGAGATTGTGGTGGTGTAGGAATGTAAGTGTCATGGGGGAATCAGGAGATGTTGGTTGTTATGGTTCTTGAAGAGGGGAAGAGATCAATAGGTAGAGATGAAGCTGGGGAAGCATGTGGAGATGGAGGTGGAGTAGGAACATGAGGATGTTGTTGTTGGTCTGGTGTTGAAGAGATAATGGGAGAGGAAGGAATTTGTGTTGCTAGAAGGGAAGCTGGAAGAGATGGTGGTGTTGGATGAAGCTCTTCAGCAGGTAGGGGAGTGGCTTTAACAGTCCTGATGCCTTTAGAAGCTGGGGTGGAAGAGGTAGAAGCCTTAGTGGGATTTGTGATTATCCTCTCCCACCTTCCAAATAAGGCACAAGTGAGCCTTTTACTGGCATTGATGAATATGGTTTGGGAGACCAGTGATTTAGCAGCCTTTTCCTTGAGAAAGATCCCTAGGATCCTTCCAAAACACACTTCTTTCTTGGTATTTTTCTTCTTTTTTAGATGAAAGAGGATATGGGCCCAGTCAACTTGCTTCTTATTTATGACTGCAGACATGACCAAGAACTGATGTCTTGTGATGTAGTCATGGGCAGTATGCTTGACAAGCAAGACCTTTCCAACAATGTCCGCCAGGAACTTGTATGCTGCAGACAAATGCTTCTTCAATAATTTATTTGGGTTGTCACCAGCATAACCCATCAGATTGAGCATCATATCAAACTCTTCAGAATCAATTTCTAAGTCCACCTCATCATTTGTTAAACCAAAGATTTCAGTTAAAACCGTGGCGGTTAAGGGTATAGTGTTACCGGTGATTGATCCTGTCATAGTATTGTCCTTAGAAATGGATGAAGTATAAACCCATTCCATGATTTCTGTTCCTGCCAGCTTTATCCGTGTAGTCATCAGGTTCTTCAGATTATATTCTTCCAGAAGTTCCAGAATATACAGGAAGATTGGATCCGAGTGCCGGAACGATTCGAAGTCGACATCAAAGCCAGTGTCAAACTTCATAGAGGCTAGAGCTCCTGCTGGAATCGCCATGGAATCACCTGCAAAAGAGAGAAACGACGATCAAGTGAAAGAGAACAGAAAGCGCGGGACGGAGGTCGAAAAAAACCTAGATATAAGGTTTTCAAGAATATGAATCGACAGACTCCGTTCGACGAAAATGAAATTAATTCTTCGAGTTGAGATCGACGAAATAAGTTTGACTGAAATAATTCGTCAATCTAGTCCTGAAGAACTAAAAATAGTTCGTCGAACTCCGTTCGGCGAATATATTCTAAAGCAAGTTCATCGAACTCCGTTCGACGAATATTGTTTCACTCACAGAGAGTTCGTCGATCTCCGTTCGGCGAATGTCTCTCAAACTTTCCATGGTTCATCGAACTCCGTTCGACGAACTCTAGAAAATTTGTCGACTGCAGACAGAAATCAAATAAAGTCTTCTCCATTGATCATTCTAAGTTGATTCACAAAGAACATATGATTTCTCTCATCCAGAGGTTTGGTGAATATATCAGGCCTTTGTAAATTAGTGTAGATATAGACAAGCTTGATTTTATTTTTGTCTACACACTCCCTAATGAAATGATGTCTTATATCAATATGTTTTGTCCTACTATGGTGAACTAGATTCTGGGCTATGGCTATAGCACTTGTATTATCACAGAGTGGAGTTGAATTATTTAAGTTGAACCCATAATCTAGTAGCTGATTTTGTATCCAAAGCATCTGTGAACAACAGCTGTCTGCTGTAATATATTCTGCTTCAGCAGTTGAGGTTGACACTGATGTCTGCTTTTTACAAAACCAAGATACTAATCTCATACCCAGGAACTGGCAAGTTCCTGAAGTACTTTTTCTATCTACCCTGCATCCAGCAAAATCAGCATCAGAGTATCCATTTAACTCAAATTTTGATTCAGCAGGATACCACAGGCCTAGATTAGGACAACTCTTTATATATCTTAAAATCCTTTTTAGCAAAATTAGATGAGATTCTTTAGGGTTCACTTGAAACCTAGCACAAAGACATGTGGCAAACATAATGTCTGGCCTAGTTGCTGTGAGGTATAATAGGGACCCAACAATGCCCCTATAAAGTTTCTGATCCACAGGTTTCCCTGGTACATCAGAGTCCACAACAGTATTGGTAGCCATGAGAGTTTTCTTTGCTGAGGCATCAGCCATCCCAAACTTCTTTAGAAGTTCTTTAGCATATTTTGCTTGAGAGATGAAGATGCCATCAGGGAGCTGCTTCACTTGGAGACCAAGGAAGTAGGAAAGCTCACTCATACTACTCATTTCAAATTTAGAATGCATGAGGTCAGAGAACCTCTTGCATAACTTGGAATCTGTAGTGCCAAATATAATATCATCCACATAAATTTGTACTAACAAGATTTGGTCCATATGATGTCTAGTGAAAAGAGTTTTATCTACAGTTCCTCTTGTAAATTTATGCTCTAATAAAAAACTTGCTAAGGTCTCATACCAAGCTCTTGGATCTTGCTTTAGACCATAAAGAGCCTTATGCAATTTAAAACATGAGAAGGGTAAGTTGGAGAAACAAAACATGGAGGTTGTTCTACATAAACCTCTTCTTGTAGTACTCCATTCAGAAAAGCACTTTTCACATCCATTTGAAAGACCTTGAACCTCTTGTATGCTGCATATGCAAGGAATATTCTTATGGCTTCCAAAACCCCTTCTAAAGAGATTATCTGTTTTGGTTGCAGGAAATCTGGACATATTCTTCCAGAATGTCCAGAAAACAAGCATAAGGAAAGGAGAAAAGAGAAAGACTCCAAGAAGCACTCCTGCAAACCATCCTCCTACAAGCACAAGAAGAAGGAGAGAGGGTTTGTTGCAGAAACATGGAGTGACACTGAAGAATCATCTTCCTCCAACTCTAGTGAAGATGAAGAGGAAGCAAAGGCCAAAGAAATCTGCTTAATGGCCATCAATGCTTCAGGGCGTGTCTCAGAAGAAGAAGAATATGAAGAATGTTCAGATTGTGATTAGGTATTGAAAAAATTCGACTTTACCTCTGAAGATTTTAAAAATGACTTTAAATCTATGTGTAGTGATCTGATTAGATCTAAGAAGGAAATCAAACTTCTCAGAGATAAACAATTTAATTATGATAGCTTAGTATCAGAAAACAGTAAATTGAAAAATGAAATAGACATGTATAGTGAACAAATCACTTTTCTGAAAGTTGACTTAAGTAAAGCAAAATAGCTAGAAGAATCACTGAATGGAAGAAGCAAACAGCTAGTAGAAATTACCAGCACACTTAATGCTAGACTTAATAGAAGTAAGTTAGGATTAGGTGCATCATCCAGTGAACCACCAATCATTCAGAAAAACCACCTTTCACAACCTATAAAGTTTATTTCAGAAAAAGGTAAGAAGAATACAGAACAAATTAAAACAGTTAACAAAGTTTTAAAACAAGTTGAGATAAATAAAGAAACACAAAAGGCTAAGTCTGAACAAAAATCGTCGAACCAAGATCGACGATATCAGCATTATGCGTCGAACGACGATTGACGATCTGTGAACCCAGAGCTTGAGCCTAAACACTCTGCAAACGGGGATCGATGATATCATTATGTATCGTCAAACAGAGATCGACGATCGTGGAACCCAAATAGTAGACACTATTATTCTGAGAACCAAGATCGACGATATCAATGCTGGTCGTCGAACGCAGATCGGCGATCTGAACTAAAATCGTCGAACTCAAAACAGTTCTATCAAAACTATAATTTCAACAGAAATTTCAATAAGAATTCTAACTCTAAATCTCTCAATCCCTTTAAACAATGGATAATACCACCAAGATGATATCATCCTAAAGGTTACAAGAATCAACCTGAATATTCTTACATTTCCAGTTATAGTTATGTAAATCAACAAGGACCCAAGATTACCTGGGTCAAAAACAATTAGCTATTTTTTTCCTTGTAGATAAAGACCTATCCTACCATACAGGATAAGTGGTATTTGGATAGTGGGTGTTCCAAGCACATGACAGGAAATAAGGCCAATCTAAGTAACTATAAGGCAAAGCTAGGTCCAAAGGTTATATTTGGAGACTCAAGCTTTGGTCACACAGAAGACTATGGAGAATTTATAGTTGGAGCTGTCACTTTCAGGAAAGTGGCATATGTAAGTGGGCTGAAACATAACTTGATATCCATAGGACAGCTATGTGATGCAGGTTATGAGGTATGTTTTACTGAATCTAAATGCAATATTTCTCTAAACAGCATTAGGTTAGGCAATATCTATTTAGTTGATTTTAATTCTGCTTGTTCAAAAATCTATTTATTTAATCAGGTTAGCAATAATAATACTTTGTGGCATAAAAGGGTAGGACATGTAAATCTAAGAAACATTGCTAGGTTATCTAGGGACAACCTTGTTAGAGGATTGACCTCTTGCCCCTACAAGAAGGAAAGCCTTTGCAAGGCTTGTCAAGAAGGCAAGCAAACTAAAAATAGTTTTAAATCAGTTAATAAGAGTGATTCACCTAGGATTTTGTATCTGCTTCATTTGGACCTTTTGGACCAATTGTTGTACAAAGCCTGGGAGGGAACAAGTCCTATACTTTAGTTATTGTAGATGACTTCTCTAAGTTCTCTTGGGTTTTCTTCTTGAGAAACAAGTCTGATAATTTCGAAGTTATTACAGACTTTCTAAAATCCATAAAGATTGAGTACTCTACTCCAGTTGCATTGATTAGAAGTGATCATGGCACTGAGTTTGAATCTCTTCCTATACAAGAATTCTGTGAGAAGGAAGGTATCAGGAACTACTTCTCTGCTCCCAGAACTCCTCAACAAAATGGGGTAGTTGAAAGGAAAAGCAGAACACTCATTGAAACTGCAGGTACATTGCTTGTTGATGCTCACATGCCTCTATCCTACTGGGCAGAAGCTGTAAGCACAACAAATTATGTCCTGAATAGAAGTTTGATACACAAACTTAAAGGCAAGACTCCCTATGAATTACTCAAAGGGAAGAAACCTAAAATATACTACTTTAGAATTTTTGGTTTTATCAGTTATATACATAATAACAACAAAGATTATCTTAGAAAGTTTGAAGCCAAAGCTACAATGAGAATCTTTCTAGGATATTCCCAAGTTAGCAAGACATATAGGGTTCTCAATAAATCATCCTTGAAAATTGAAGAGTCAATACATGTTACATTTGATGAAGCTAACATGTTTTATAAGGAGAAGGAAGCTTCTACAAGTGATCATCTGCAGGTACCAAGTCTATGTAAAAAAGTTGGATGACTTAAATCTTCCCCAGAAGGTGATATCTCATCCCTCACCACAAGAAAATGAAGAGAGTGAAGAATACTTTATGGAAGAAACTGAACTTACTCCAACAATAGAAGTAATTCCACAAGAGCAAGTCACTCCAATTGTTGTTGCTAAACCAACTCCACCATCTGATCTTATCACACTTAGGGATCACCCTAGATCCCAAGTAATTGGAGACATATCAGCAGGTGTACAAACAAGGCATCAACTCAACTATGATGTGATGCATGCCTATTTTCTCTCTCAAATTGAGCCTCAATCCATAACTGATGCTGAGCAAGATCCCCATTGGATCATTACAATGCAAGAGGAACTAAATCAATTTGAAAGATGTAGAGTTTGGGACTTGGTTCCAAGGCCTAAAGGCTATCCAGTCATTGGAACTAAGTGGGTTTTCAGGAATAAGCTTGATGCCCAAGGTGTGATTGTGAGGAACAAGGCTAGGCTTGTTGCTCAAGGATATATGCAAGAGGAAGGATTTGACTATGATCAGACCTTTGCACCAGTTGCCATGTTAGAAGCTATAAGGATTTTTCTGGCCTATGCTGCTTTCAAAAAGTTCACAGTTTATCAGATGGATGTCAAAAGTGCTTTCCTAAATGGAGTACTACAAGAAGAGGTTTATGTAGAATAACTCCCAGGTTTTGTTTCTCCAACTTCCCCCTCTCATGTTTTTAAACTGCATAAGGCTCTCTATGGTTTAAAGCAAGCTCCAAGAGCTTAGTATGAGACCTTAGCCAGCTTTCTTTTAGGGCATGGTTTTTCTAGAGGCATGGTAGATAAAACCCTTTTTACAAAATTGCATCATGATAAAATTTTATTAGTACAAATATATGTAGATGATATTATATTTGGTTCTACTGATCCCAAATTGTGCAAGAGATTTTCTAATCTAATGCATTCTAAATTTGAGATGAGCAGCATGGAAGAGTTATCTTATTTCCTTGGTCTCCAAGTGAAACAATCTCCTGATGGTATCTTCATTTCCCAATCTAAATATGCTAATGAGCTTATTAAGAAGTTTGGGATGGCTGATGCATCTTCTATGAAGACTCCCATGGCTGCCAATGCTGTATTAGACACTGATGAACATGGAAAACCTGTTGATCAGACCAGGTATAGGGCCATTGTTGGATCCCTACTATATCTAACAGCAAGCAGACTAGATATCATGTTTGCTACATGTTTATGTGCTAGGTTCCAGGTGAACCCTAAAGAATCTCATCTTATTTTCATAAAAAGGATTTTAAGATATATAAAGGGTTGTCCTAATCTAGTACTCTGGTATCCCACAGAGTCAGCATTTGAGTTGACTGGATTTTCAGATGCTGACTATGCTGGATGCAGAGTTGACAGAAAGAGCACTTCAGGAACTTGCCAGTTCTTGGGTGATAGACTTGTGTCCTGGTTTTGCAAGAGGCAAACCTCTGTATCAACATCCACTGCTGAAGCTGAATATATGGGTGCTAGCAGTTGTTGTTCACAGATTTTGTGGATACAAAACCAACTCTTAGATTATCGTTTCAATCTAAATAATTCAACCATCTTCTGTGATAATACTAGTGTTATATCTATAGCACATAATCGAGTGCATCATTCTAAAACAAAGCATATAGATATAAGTCATCATTTCATTAGAGATAATGTAGACAAAAAGAAAATTAATCTAGACTTTATCTCCACTGATTTTCAAAGAGCAGATATTTTCACCAAACCCCTTGATGAAAAGAAGCACATGTTCTTCCTGAATCAGCTTGGAATGATTAATGGGAAGGATTAATTTAATTTTTGTCCTCTGTTTTTGGATCTGTTCCTAAATCTGTTTTATATTCTATTTTCCCTTTGCCCTTGATCTCTTATCTCTTGAGTCTACAGAACTTCCATGGCGATTTCTACGGCGGCACTTTCAAGGATGAAGTTCGACACTGGTTTCCATGTCGACTTTGAATCGATCAGTCACTATGATCCTATCTTTCAATTGGTATCACTCACTGTGATCTTATTTTTTTCACGAAATGTTACAGCTATGTGATGATCAGGGTCTGAATAAGTTCATGTCTACACAGATCAAACTATCTGTTGCTGAGATCAAAGAATGGGTTTACTCTTCCTCAATAAATGACTACTCCTTTTCTGCTTCTCTTTCTGCTTCCTATGTCCCTTCTTCATCTAGGGGCCTACTTCCAGTGTTCACTGAAACCAGACAGGGGGAGGTGTCCAATGAAGATGTTGCAGGTTCAGCCTCAGCAGACCTTCAAGCTCAGTCTCCTCCAGCAGTACAGGAAGAAGAAGTGTTTCTGAAATTTTGTGCAGATATACATGACCAATGAAGCTGCAGCAGTTCCAGCAGCAGCAGCAACAATTCCAGAAATAGCAGAAGCAGATTATGATGATACAGATTATAATGACACAGGTTTGGGCAAGGTTCAACATCAACAACAGCAGAAGCGAATGCTCCAGTTTTTTTATTGCTTTGTATTTTCTTTGTGTTATGTAAATAGTGTCCTCACCCAAATAGAGGGAGATTGTTGGAACCCTAGTTCTGATTTGGGTAAGGATCACTATTAGGTTTGCTTAGACTGACCCAAAATGTATATTCAGGTTCATAGGTTTATTTCTTTAGTCTAGGCCAAGAGTCAACATCACATGGATCAGCCTACAACAGCCTGTCAGAGACTCAAGCAGTTGTGTCGACACAGACAATATCAGTCGACACTAGAATCAGTTGTGTCGACACTTTGAATAAGCTAAGTCGACACCAGTAGCAGAATTGTGTCGACACACAAAAAGGTTGTGTCAACACGTAGAAGAATTGTGTCAACACCTAGAAGAATTGTGTCGACACATAGAAAGGCTGTGTCGACACCCAGAAGATTTGTGTCGACACACAGACTATCAGTCGACACAAATAATATTAGTCTGCACTAGCTCAGTCGACACAAGAAGGATTTGTGTCGACACAGTTCACAGATTATTAGTCAACAGTATCAGTCGACACCAGAAGGACTTGTGTCGACACCCAGAACCATCTGTCGATACTGTTCACCGAAGCTGTTTCAGAAGGATAAGTCAAATTCTCAGGTTGACGAATCAAGTTCTCATGTCGACGATTTCTGGATTCTTCAGTATGTCATTCCAGAAAATATTCTATGTCCAGAAACAATTCTCAGCTCGACGAATTCCATTCTCAGCTCGACGATCGTCGATCTCCCATCGATGATCTCAAAGTCTTCTACTCTGAACTGAGCTCGACGATCTACGAGCTCAGGTCGACGATCTTATGCTTCTCAGCAGTTATCTCAGATCTACGATAGTTGCTCACAGGTCGACGATATCTTAACCCAGTTTGACGATCTCTGAGCCAAGCTCTATGATTTTTGTCTGCCTTCAGTTATCAGTTCTCTCAGTCCGGTCAGAAGTATTTATTATGGTTATGATAAATCATTTTAAGGCAAATATATTATGATAATTAATGCTGACATTCTCAAGGCTGATAACCATATCTCATAAAGCATTAATTATGGTATTCACAGAATATTTTGTGAAGACAGTTATGGAAGTGCATTTATGATTGCCAGCCATTCTACCCATTTGGGCTCCTAGATTCTTGCAGAGAATTAAGTACTGTCTGGAAATTCAAATTCAGGTCGTTATTCTTTCCAAAAATATACAGAGAACTTAAAAGATAGAGACAACAAGAATCAAACACAGTCAGACAATCAGTCAAGAAATTCAATCTCTTTTGCTCTCAAGGTTTCTTGCTTTGCAAAAACAAGGAAGAAGAAGAACTTGCTGAACACACAAATCTCTCTAGTCTTCTTCCTTCATCAGGCTTCAACAATCTACAGAGAGATCGAATCAACATCAATCTGAAGACCTACACCCTGGACAAAGCTTCCATCTTCCTGAAACCACTCAATATCTCAGGGGGAGCTTTGGCATCATCAAATCCACATAGTCTTCTCATTGTGTTTGAGAAAGAGAAGACTGTCATCAATCTTTTTCTTTAACCTCTCGTGTACAGGGTTCTTACTCCCTTCAAAAGTAAACTCCTTGGTGATAGGGCACCTGATCCAAAACCTATTAGTTTTTAGGCACCTGATCAAAAGCCTAAAGGGTTTCTAGATCTACCAGAAGCAGATCTTGTGGTGATAGGGCACTTGATCAAAAACCTAAGTGGATTCCTACCAGGGTGGTAGAAGAGTGGATGTACCTAGATTTGGGGAACCACTATAAAATTTCTTGTGTCGTCTGGATTGCCTTGTGTTTTCTTTGTGCATTGTGCTGTGATAGTTTCTTGCTTTTACCTTTTTCATATAAGTACCTATATTTTAATTCCGCAATATATCTGAACAAATTTTTTTATATACTCTATTCACCCCCCTCTAGAGTAAACTTTGGCTATCCCTCACTTTCAATTGGTATCAGAGGGTGTGTTTTTAAGGTTGTACAGGCTAACACCTGAACCTAAGATCTCTGATATATATCTGTTTACCATATTCTTTATTATACCATGGCACAGTACAAGTAATTTGCAAGCACCAGACCTCCAGTTTGCAACTTGCAAAAGTTTGGAATCTGGAAGGCGAGAATCAGGCTTTATATGAATTCTATTGATGAAGACATTTTTGCTTCTATCTTGACAGGAGTACCTCCACCACCAGCTGCCCGTGCAAGTACATCCACAAACATGACTACAGTATGTCCTCTAGACTACAATGATGCATACAAGAAAGCAAAGATTGCTGATGCAAGAGCCATGAACATACTGACACAAATAATGTCTGATGACATATTTCAGAAAGTAGCTGAATGTGAATCAGCCAAGGCCATCTGGGATTCCTTAAACCAGATGGTTGTAGGATCAGCAGATGAAAGGAAGGACAGGAAAGCTCATCTCATCTCCCAGTATGAGAATTTTAAAAAGGAAGAAACTGAGCAAGTTTCTAAGATGTACAATAGACTCAGTCTCATTGTTAATGAGATGAAAACTCTTGACAAAGACATCTCAGTCACAAAAATAAATGACAAGATTCTCATGTGCTTCCCCAGCTCATGGGACTCTAGAATCTGGCCTATCAGAGAGACCAGAAACACACATGAGATGACTATAGAATCAGTCTTAGGAAAGCTGAAATCCTATGAACAGCTGCTGAAAACAAGAGAAGCTGAGCAACAAAAGACTGCTACACCAACTAGGAAGGAGCAGAATATAGCTTTCAAAGCTTCAGAAGAATCAGAAACTTCTCCATCAAATGAAGAATTGATGAGTCTCTTTGCAAAGAGATTCTTCAAGATGGGGAGAAAAGAATACAGAAGGAAATCATCAAGGAGTGATGATAAACCAAGGTATGACAAAACCCCTTCTAAAGAGATTATCTGTTTTGGTTGCAGGAAACCTGGACATATTCTTCCAGAATGTCCAGAAAACAAGCATAAGGAAAGGAGAAAAGAGAAAGACTCCAAGAAGCACTCCAGCAAACCATCCTGGCATAGCCTCGGACGAGTTGGACGAGCTGGAGGATATATTTTTGCAGTTGAGACAGGGGAACAAGACGGTGGTGGAGTACCACCGAGAGTTCAACCATCTATCCCGGTTTGCAGACTCTTATCAGTTAGGCGAGGCAGGATATACCAAAAGGTTCTACAAGGGCCTGTGAGAGGAGCTGAGGGAGACTCTACTGTTTGTATCAGACGGGCCCATTTCCCGGATAATAGAGATGGCAAAAAGGATAGAGGCTGATTGGCAAGAAACTCGGGGCCAGAAATGGCCAACGAAGGATCAGGGTCAAGGAGCAAGAAACGATCAGAGACGAGCCCGTATCACGGAAGGGAGGAGGGTCGAGGACCAGCCTCGTCACGAGGCAAGACAGGAGACAAGGGAGCCAGTGGTGGTGGCTCCACCACCTCTTCAGACACGGGAGGGCCAGAGACACGGGGGAATGACATATCCCCCGCCAGAATGCTTCAATTGTCATCTGGTGGGGCACATCAGGAGGAACTGTCCCATGAGGGGGGCACCCCCACCAGCACCACCGGCTGCACAGCCAGCGCAATATCTTGGAGGACGAGTTTGTGGCCGAGGATGTGGATACCAGGGTGGGGATCGTAGACAAGAAAGGGAGCAGATGTATTCTTTGGACCTGGCGCAGCCTTGGAACCTAGAGCAGGTATACCAAGATGTTTAATTGTTTAAATAGAATTCTCTTTCTCAGTTATCAAATTTGTAGAACTGCACTAGGTAGAATAAATAGGAAATAAAACTCGTTATAGAATACTAAGACATTTAATCGCCCCAGGTATAGTCTTCATCAGCGGCAAGCCCGCCTATACACTATTCGACACGGGTGCTTCGCACTCGTTCGTGTCGGAAGCCTTCGTGGAAGGGCTGGAAGGAGTGGAGCGGTTCACAGGCCTGATGAGGAGGGTGCATCTACCCAACGGATTAGAGCTTCCTGGGACTTGCCAGATATTACCGGAAGTTTGTCGAAGGATTCTCCTGGATTGCACTCCCTCTTACATCCCTGACGAAGAAGGAATCCCCTTTCATTTGGACGTCACAGTGTGAGGCGGCCTTTGTGGAGTTGAAAGGTTGGCTTACCTCGGCTCCCATTCTCGCTCTTCCGTTGGGAAGGGAGGGATTCCAAGTGTACATGAACGCGTCCTACCAGTGGATGGGTGTCGTTCTGATGCAGAACGGGCACGTAATAGCCTACGCCTCCCGATAGCTGTAGATACATGAGAAGAACTATCTGGTGCATGATCTGGAGATGGGTGCAGTGATCTTTGCTCTGAAGATTTGGCGACACTACCTCTACGGAGTTCATTGTGACATCTTCTCAGATCACAAGAATTTGAAATACGTGCACACACAGAAGGAACTCAACATCAAACAGAGACGTTGGTTGGATTTCCTATCGGATTACCAGTACACCATGCACTACCATCCCGGGAAGGCGAACGTGGTGGCAGATGCTCTGAGCCGGAGAGGAGATACCTCAGGGAAGGGACCACAATTGATGCACATGGAGCTAGTCCGGTATTTCAGAGATATGTAGATATCCCTAGTGTCCGAGAATGATCCAGAGTTGTACATGGAGTATCTAGCATCGATGGTTGACGTAGATGATATTCGGGACCACATCTGAGATGGATAGAAGATAGATGCATGGGCAGAGCCGATATTCCAAGCCTTGGAGGAGGGTTCAATGGGAGATTATTCGCTGAGAGATGGATTGCTATATTTCAGAGGCAGGGTCTACATACCCACAGGAGGTCAGATTCGGGAGGACATCATGGCGGAAGCACATTGTAGCAGATATTATATACACCAGGGGATCACCAAGATGACGACAGACTTGAAGAAGACGATGTTCTGGCCGGGGATGAAGAAGGACATTACATACTTCGTGACTCATTGCGAGGTATGCCAACTAGTGAAGGCAGAGTGCAGAAAGCCCGCAGGATTACTACAGCCACTTCTGGTGCCGGAGTGGAAATTTGAGGACATCGCGATGGATTTCATTCATGGCCTTCCCCGATCTTGGACGGGAAATGATTCGATTTGGGTCATCATCGATCGGCTGACGAAGGTGGCTAGATTCATTCCGATCAGAAAAGATGACTTAGTTGGGGCACTAGTGCGGAGATTCGTAGAGCAGTTCATTCGTTACCATGGGGTGCCCTGGACGATCGTGTCAGATCGGGATGGTCGGTTCACATCTAGGGAGTGGAGATCCGTGCAGGCTTACTTAGGCACGTGGCTGACCTTCAGCACAGCATTTCATCCCCAGACGGATGTGCAGGCGAAACGCACCAACCGAACATTGGAGGACCTCCTAAGGCTATGCATTCTGGATCGAAACGAACCTTGGGAGAAGCTTTTACCACTGGTCGAGTTCTCCTATAACAACAGCTACCAGTACAGCATAGGGATGGCTCCGTATGAAGCCTTGTACGGAAGGAGATTGAAAGGGCAACTAGATCTGATATACTCTAGAGGGGGGGTGAATAGAGTATATAGTGTTTTAGTACTTTTAAAAACTTTTACAATAATTGTTGTAATAAGTGTGAGAAGGGAAGCAAATATAAATCTAATCACAGAACTAAGCTATGCAAAAACTAAGCACAGACAAATCAAGGCCAGAAACAAAAAGTAAACAAGCAGAGCCAGAGGACACAAAGAAATATAGTGGTTCCCCAAACTTGGGTACATCCACTCTTCTACCACCCTAGGTAGTAATCCACTGCAGGATAAGTTGATCAGGTGTCCTGGGCACCAATGAGCTTTCGATAAGGTGCTCAAAAACCAAAGCAGATTTTTTGATCAGGTGTCTTGCCACCAATGAGCTTTTGACAAGGTGCTCAAAAACCAGATTCAAACTTTTGAAGGGAGTTTGAAAAACCCTTTACAGAGTGGGGGTGAGAGAGTGATGGCAGTCTTCTCTTTCTCAAACAACTGAGAAGCCTATGTGGATTGATGTCAAAGCTCCCCCTGAATCCTTGAAATCTTCAGGAAGAAAAGCTTTGCTGAGGGTGATAGGCCTTCAAAGATAGAGCTCCAGCAATAGATGATTTCAGCAAGCTGAAATGTTGAGTGTCTGGAGTCTTGAAATGATGTTGGCCTTGAACACTTTGAGAGCTGAAGAGATCTGAAGATTTTTTAAAGCTTGATCTCTTTGATGAGTGTTCTTCAGAATTCTTTTTGACAGAAGATTTTGAAAGAGTCTCTATAATCTGTGTTGTGTGTTCTCTTCTTGTTAATCTCTATTGATTCAAAAAAACATTCTGTCTTTTATTCTTTGTTCCAGAATAGAATATCATTCTCTGTCAAAGATAGCCGTTGGTCTGCATTGATTGCATCCTTAATTGCAAAAACTCTTCTGGAGGAAAGTCCACAGAATTATTCCTTGAAAGATCCCTTGAAACTTGGTCCAGAAATAAATGAAAACGGCTAGCAAATCTCTGAATTAATTGCATAATAACTCTTGACTGATTTGAATTTGAATTCTGGAAGTTAACTGAAATCGTCGATCTAAGCTCTGCTATCGTCGAGCTGAGCTCAGCGAACTGGAAAACTCAAGCAGCAAAATAATCGTCGATCTGAGCTCAAAGATCGTCGAACTGAGCTCAGAGATAAAGATCCAATGCAGAGTCAAAATCGTCGACCTGAGCTCACCGATCGTCGAATGGAGGTCGACGATATTATGAAGTTGAGCTCAGCGATCGTCGAGTGGAGCTCGACGATCTGTCGAAGTTGAGCTAGACGATCGTCGACCTGAGTTCGACGAATCGTCGTGCTGAGCTCGACGATCAGACTTGGTCTCCAGACAGAAAAACTTGGTCTTCAGGGCAGCTTCCAATCCTAGATTTCTAACCCTTAGACTCAATTCTAATTGACCTATTAAGCTATACAGAAGGTCAAACAAAAGTTCCTAGAGACATAGTGATCCTGACCCAAATTAGTAATAGGGTGTTCCAACAATCTCCCCCTATTTGGGTTAGGATAACTATTTACAGACTTTGGAAAAATTCAAAAAACAACATACAATCAGAGAAACATAAAAACAGCAGCTAGACATTGCAGAAACATCACAGATATATATATATATATATATATATATATATATATATATATATATATATATATATATATATATATATATATATATATATATATATATATATATGTATAAGGCATCCAGATAGCAGTCAGAGAATACAAAGATTGTCACCTTACAAAGTCACTTCTTCTCTTTGCCTTTAACCATCTTGATTTCTCTGTTAGGGTTCAGGGCTTCCTTGTTGGACCTGGTGTCATCTGCTGCACCTAAATAGGTTTGCTTTGAAGACATGGGAACTACAGCAGCAGGATGCAATTCCATATATCTGTCTGCATCAAAGAATTTTCTGGAGGCATATTTCTCTAGTTCCTTCTGTCTCTGCTCTGACATTGTAGAAATATTTGAAGAATCTAAGCCTTGTTCTCTGGCCTTCTTGATCTGGTCTAGTGCAGCCAACTCCTTCATCCTAGCAGTCTAAGCAGATGGATTCTTTTCAGGGTCCTCAAATGGTACAGGTGGCTCATACCTGTTGGAAGAATTGTCTTGAGGAGGCCTGGCAGACACTGTCTCTTTGAGCTTGTAGGGGAAGGGACCTGATGATGTATCAGATGAACCATGTCCTCCCATGGAATAAGGGTGCTGCCTGGAATACCCTTTGGAATAAACCTGAATATCTCTTTGATTTCCCCTGTATCCTCCTCTCCTAGAATAAGAACCCCTAGACTGGCTTTCCCTTTGGTAGGATCTGGCATGGGGTTGATAGGGAGCCTGGCTTCTAGCTGGGGCTTGACTTGCAGAGCTGCCACCTGCACCTGCATCAGGAGGAGGTGGTGGAGGATGAGGGTGCTGGAACTGGGAGGAGCCCTTTTCATACTTTCTCTTCTTTTTCATGGCTTTCAGCTGATTTTTGGAATACTGCATCCAATGTTCAGTAATTTGGCAGTTATGCAGAATATAATAAGGAATATCATTATCATCCTTTACTTTTGCAGGAGGAACCCTTTTCATAGCCTTGCTCCTAGCTTTCCTTTTTCTGGCAATAGTAGCAGATGAATCATCAGAGTCTGTTTTGTATTCATCAGATTCAGAGCTCTGATCATCATATAAAGCATCTATTCTTTTCATCAAGTCTTTCTTCAGCTGAGCAGAGGCAGAAGAGACAGAAGCTGAAATAGCAGCAGCAGGGACAGCAGCAGAGACAGCAGCAAATACAGCAGCAGATACAGGAGGAGAAGCAGAACCAACAACAACAACAGCAGGAGTGATGGCAGCAGCAACTTCAGTAACATCAACAAAATCTGCAGTAGGCTCAAAATCAGTGGCCTCTGTCATCAGAAAATCCTTGGATATCTGCTCATCAGAGGCAGTTGGGATTTCAGCAGCAGTAAGAATATTTTCAGCAGCAGCAAAAATAGTCCTTTCTTTAACAGCAGCAGTAGCAGCAATTACTGAGAGTACAAAAGAAGATATAATGCTGGGGTCACAGCCAGAGAAAAGCACCAGTGCCTTGGATAGGTCTTCTGAGGGCTGGACAGCATTACTCTTAGGCAAACAGCTGAAAAAGGCAGTATCAAAAGCTGAGAGCAAAGACTTTAGGTCTAGTGCCAGAACTGGAGTAGTAGGCACAGCAGCAGGAGCAGAGGTAGCAGAAACAGAAACATCAGCAGCAGCAGTAGTATCATCAACAGCAGGAGCAGAGACAGCAGCAGCAACAGCATGAAAGCTTGCTTCATATGGCATCTCCCCCTGCCTAGATGCAGATACATCTGTATCAAGGCACACTGCTAGAGGTGCTACCTGAGGAAGGAGGGAGGAAAGCCTGGCAGAGAGAGCTTCCACTGACTATTGTAGAGGAGCTAAGGAGGTCTCTAATAATAGAGAAAGCCTGGGGGCAAGTAGCTCATACAACCTGTCAGCTAGGGCTGAGAGGTCTACATGCTCAACAACAGGAGCAGAGGTAGATGGAGTAGGGATAGCTGAGGATGCTGGAAGTGAAGGGCTGGATAGTGGAATGGATGGCTCAGGAGTGGGGATGGTGGATATGGAGGACAAGGGGATGGATATGGATGGGGTGAAAGTTGGTTGGTCAATGATGTGGAGGAGGAGATCTTGAAAAGATGTGGAGGAGGAGGGTAACTCAGGAGGAGATGAGGGGGAATCAGCCATGTAGGAGTCATCCAGAAAGGTGAAAGATGGTATGGATGGTGATGATGTGATATCTGGTGGGGGGTATGAAAACAATGGGTGGAAGTGGTCTGCAGGTGGAGGTAGAATTGGGTCTGGAGATGGAGTTGAGGTTGGAGATGGGCTGGATATGGTAATGGGGGATGGAGCTGGAATGGTGGATGGTAGAGGTAGGGTTGGACTTGGAGGAGGAGAAGAAGCAGCAACAGCAGCAGCCAGGTCTTCTGCAGGAGCAGAGACCTGTGGGGGAGTGACTCTGTGAGTCCTGGTGCCTGAAGGAGCACTAGAGGAGGGCCTGCTGGGCTTGCTTATTTGTCTGTCCCACTTGCCAAAGAGGGCACAGGTGAGTCTCTTGGAGGCATTGATGTGCACTCTAGAGGAGACCAGCAAGGCAGGGCACTTGTTCTGCAGGAAGACTCCAATAATCCTTCCAAAATTAACAAAGCTTTTGTTGATTTTCTTCTTGATTAGGTCAAAGAAGACCTCTCCCCAGTTCAAACTTTTCTTATCCACCAGAGCTCCAATGAGACAGAGCTGATGTCTGGAGATAGTATCATGAGCTGAGTGCTTTGCCAGCAGCACTTTTCCTACAACATCTGCTAGGAACCTGTATTCAACAGACAGGTTCCTCTTGAATAACTTGCTAGGGTTTCCCTCTGGATGACCCATCCTGGCAAGTATGTCAGAAAACTCCTCCCCAGATAACTCAGCAGTTTCTTCTCCATTCCTTAGTCCAAAAACCTCTGTTAAAATGGTGGGGGTCAGAGGTACCTGAGTTCCAGCAATGGACCCAACTATTGTGGAGTTGTCCAGATTATGAGCAGTGTAAACCCATTCCTTGATTTCATCTGAGGCCAGCTTTATCCTGGTGGTCATGAGGGCAGACAAGTTCTGATCCTTGAATAAACTCAGAATGTCTTGGAATATTTGATCAGTAGTGTTGAACAATTCCATATCAATGTCGAATCCAGCATCGAACTTCATTGCGGCTAGAACTGCAACGGACACAGCCATTGTACCTGCAAAAATTCAACAAACAAAATGACCAAGCGTAGAACTGTTTGGAGGGAAAGAAAATCCTTGCAGAGAAATCGAAAGAGCAAGAGAGAACGACGGCGAAAAAAGAGTTTTATATTAGGGTTCGACGCAGAATTAGAAAGATCGTTGAACTCAGTTCGACGATCGAGGCTTCTAAAGGAATCTGAAGAGACTCCAACATCGTCGATCTCCGTTCGAGGATCTTGGAAAGCGTCGAGCTCCGTTCGACGATCGTTCAGTGAACATAATCGCCGAGCGCCGTTCGACGATCGTTGACCGGAAGACATAGTTCATACTATCTGAGGGGCGCTGAACTCAGTTCGACGATTCTGGAAATCGTCGATCTCCGTTCAACGATCTTAGGGGAAATCGTCGAGCGCAGTTCAGAGATCAGAAAAATTCTAGACACTAAGAAAAATCAAAATTTTTGCCTAGTCTTGGTCAATTTTTAGCTTTCAAAATCTTGGAGATTATTTAAAACTTCCTCCATCTAACATTCCTAACTGATTTAGGAAGAAGGTGTGTTTCTTTTCATCCAAAGGCTTGGTGAAAATATCTCCCCTTTGTAAATCAGTTGGGATATATTGTAATTCAATTTTGTGTTTTTCAACATTATCCCCTAAGAAATGATGCCTTATCTCTATGTGTTTTGTCCTACTATGGAGGACTGGATTTTGAGCTATAGAAATAGCACTTGTATTGTCACAAAAGATTTTAGACTTCTCTAAGTTGTAACCATAGTCTAGGAGTTGGTTTTGAATCCACAATATTTGTGAACAACAACTGCCTGCAGCCATATATTCAGCTTCAGCAGTTGAGGTTGACACAGATGTTTGTTTCTTACAAAACCAAGAGACAAGTCTGTCACCAAGGAACTGACAAGTTCCACTGGTGCTTTTCCTGTCAATTCTGCATCCAGCATAATCAGCATCAGAGAATCCAGTTAAATCAAATACTGAATCTTTTGGATACCAGAGACCTAGATTTGGACAACTTTTAACATACCTGAGAATCCTCTTTACTAATGTTAGGTGTGACTCTCTAGGGCTTACTTGGAACCTAGCACATATACATATAGCAAACATTATATCTGGTCTACTAGCTGTAAGATACAGTAAAGAGCCAATCATTGCTCTATATGTTGTCTGATCAACAGGTTTCCCATGTTCATCAGCATCCAATACAGCATTGGTAGGCATGGGTGTTTTCATACAAGATGCCTCAGACATACCAAATTTCTTAACCAGTTCATTAGCATATTTGGTTTGAGAAATAAAGATGCCTTCAGCATGTTGTTTGACTTGCAATACTAGGAAGAAGGATAGCTCACCCATGCTACTCATCTCAAATTTAGAATGCATCAGGTTAGAAAACCTTCTGCACAATTTTGAGTCAGTAGAACCAAAAATGATATCGTCTACATAAATTTGCACTAGTAGGGTATGGGACTTATGGGTTCTAATAAAAAGAGTTTGGTCTACTCTACCCCTTATAAAACCATTTTCCAAGAGAAAGCATGCTAGGGTCTCATACCATGCTCTAGGAGCTTGTTTGAGACCATATAATGCTTTGTTCAGTCTAAAAACATAATCAGGATAAGTTGGAGAGATAAAACCTGGAGGTTGTCTGACATAAACTTCCTCTTTGATGTCTCTATTCAAGAAAGCACTCTTGACATCCATCTGATAGACCTTGAAGCCTTTGTGAGCTGCATAAGCTAGAAATATCCTGATGGCTTCCAATCTTGCAACAGGTGCAAAAGTCTGGTCGTAGTCAATTCCTTCTTCTTGAGAATATCCCTGAGCAACTAGCCTTGCCTTGTTCCTTATTATTACTCCTTGATCATCCAGTTTATTTCTGAATACCCATTTTGTTCCAACAATGGAATGATCCTTAGGCTTTGGCACTAGTTCCCATACTTTGTTCCTCTCAAATTGATGCAACTCCTCTTGTATTGCAATGATCCAGTGTGGATCTTGCTCTGCATCTTGAATAGACTGAGGTTCAATTTGAGAAAGGAAGCAGGTGTGCAACAGGTTTTGGTTGACCTGATTTCTGGTTTGCACACCAGCTGAGAGTTCTCCAATTATTTGGAAAATTGGATGGTCTCTTGATGTTACTAAATCAACAGGGGGTGTTGATTGTTCACCAACCTGTGTTGTTGTTTCCTGTTGTGGTACACCAACTGGCTCTTCAAGTTGAGCTTCAATGTGTTGAGCATTCCCTTCATCTTCACTGCTTTCATCCTCTTGAGCAACCTGTAGCTTGTTCATATCTTCAACTAGAGAGTGTTCCTGCAAAGGTTTTATGGTAGAAGAAATCTTCTTCTTGAAAGACATGTTAGTTTCATCAAATGAAATATGAACAGATTCCTCAATTTTCAAAGATGATTTATTATAGACCCTATAGGCCTTGCTGATCATGGAGTATCCCAGAAACACTCCTTCATCAGCTTTGGCTTGAAATTTTGCTAAGTATTTCTTGTCATTATTGTGAATATAGCAAATGCAACCAAAAAGTCTAAAATAGTCAACTTTAGGTTTCTTCCCTTTGACTAATTCATAGGGAGTCTTTCCCTTCAGTTTATGTATCAGACTTCTGTTCAGCACATAGTTGGAGGTGTTCACTGCCTCTGCCCAAAAGGATAGAGGTAGATGAGCATCTGACAACAATGTAGTGGCAGATTCAATAAGGGTTCTATTTTTCCTTTCAGCTACCCCATATTGTTGAGGAGTTCTAGGAGCTGAGAAAGTATGCCTGATCCCTTCACTCTGACAGAACCCTTGCATAAGAAGAGAATCAAACTCTGTCCCATGATCACTTCTGATCAGGGCAATGTGAGTATTGAACTCAATCTGTATACATTTGAGAAACTCTGTCAGACACTTAAAGTTATCAGACTTCTTCCTTAGAAAGAACACCCAAGTGAATCTAGAGAAGTCATCTACAATTACTAAAGTGTAGGATTTCCCTCCTAGGCTTTGTACTGTGATGGGTCCAAATAGATCCATGTGTAACAGATACAATATCCTAGGTGAATCACTCTTATTAAGTGACTTAAAACTGTTTTTAGTTTGCTTGCCTAATTAACAAGCCTTGCATAGTCCTTCCTTCTTGTAGGGGCCAGAAGGTAGTCCTCTAACAAGGTTGTCCTTGGATAGCCTAGCAATAGTTCTAAGGTTTAGGTGTCCTAATCTCTTATGCCATAACACATTTGGTTTACAGACTGAATTAAACAAGCAGATATCTATATCAGTTGAAAGAAAGTCTACTAGGTAGATGTTACCTTTCCTTATACCTGTCAACACAGTTGTGTTGTCCTCTGACTTGATTTTGCATAAGGCTTTGCTGAAGGTCACCTGGTAGCCTTCATCACATAGCTGACTGATGCTGATTAGGTTGTGCTTCAGTCCTTCCACATATGCTACCTTCTTGAAGGTTACTTAACCAATCTGGACTGTACCATATCCTTTAGTCTGTCCAAAGTTGGAATCACCAAAGATAACTTTGGGTCCAAGCTTGGCTCTGAAGGATGTGAGGTTGTCCTTATTCCCTGTCATGTGCTTGGAGCACCCACTATCCAAGTACCATTGCTGGTTAGATGTTGGATAGGTCTTCATCTGCGCATAAAACAATTCATTTGTTTTTGACCCAGTTTACCTTGGGCCTAGGTTGATAACCTCTAAATTCAGAAATGAAAGACATCCCTGGCTGACTCTTATATCCTTCAGGATGATATCTCCTTGGAGGTAAAATCTATTCAGTATAAGGGTTAAAGGTTTGGGATGAAGAACCCTTAGGATTCAATTTTGATTTGCCTTTGAAAAAGTTTCCGGAGTTCTGACCTCTGTTCGACGATCTTGGAGCTGCGTTCGACGATCTTGGGTCAGTTCGTCGAGCTCCATTCGACGGTCGACTATGGCTGAGGTCAGGTATTTGAGATCGTCGAGCTGCGTTCGATGACTTTGGCTGAGATCGTCGATCTGCGTTCGACGATTTTTCCTGAGATCGTCGAGCTGTGTTCGGCGATCGTCGATCTTCATTCGGCGATCGTCGATCTCCGTTCGACGATTTTTGCTGGGACTTAGTTTTCTGAGGCAGATCAGAATTTTTCCTGGCAACCTCTACAACTCCCTTTCCCTTGTCAGAAATGAACTTGATGGGAGTTGTTAGAACAATAGGTTGGCTGGATGAGGCACCCAAGCCCAGTGTACTGTTAAATCTAGAGTTCACTGTGCTTGTGATGTCCATCAGCTTGATGCTTCTCCCATTAAGGGATTCTTCAAGCTTCTTGGCCTCAGAGAGCTCACTTTTCAGTGTAGCTATCTGTTCCCTACAGTTCTCCAACTCCTGAGAGAGTTTGAGGTTTTCTGACTTTAAACCATTGTGTTCAGATAATTGATTTCTGAGAGAGATAATCTCTTTCTCAGACTTTAGCAGATCTAAACACAGTGCTTTAAATTCAGATTTAAAATCTTCTGAAGTAAAATCAAAAGAGCTAATTACCTGATCTTCTTCAGGTTGGGTTTCTGAGTCTGACTCTGACTCTTCATCCTCTGAATTGTGCTGTGAGGCATTAATTGCCATCATGCAGAATTCCTTTTCTTCTGCATCATCCTCATCATCACTGGAGCTGGATGAGGCTTCTGATTCCTCTTCTGTCTCACTCCAGGATTCAGCAACAAACCCTTTTCTTGTATGCTTATTTTTGCTTGAAGAGGGCTTGCCATTTCCATTCCTTTTGGAGGGCTTGTGACCCAGGGCGTGTAACCCAATTTACACGAGTACTTTGAAAACTACTCGAGTAACCTCGGCAGCTACTCGAGTATCTTCAGTCATGCCCCTGGGTCACGCCCGTGACCCAGGACGTGTAACCCATTTTACTCGAGTATTCTGAAACTACTCGAGTAACCTCGGCAGCTACTCGAGTACCTTCATTCACACCCCTGGGTCACGCCCGTGACCCATGGCGTGTAACCCATTTTACTCGAGAATTTTGAAAACTACTCGAGTAACCTCGACAGCTACTCGAGTACTTGCAGTCACGCCCCTGGGTCACGCCGTGACCCAGGGCGTGTAACCTGCTCTGGACTAACTTCCCCAGTTCACAAGTGCCTCCCTTTTTCCTCCACTTTCCTGAACTCAAGCATGCCCTCCTGACTCAAAACTCGCATGGGGGCCTAGCGCGAATCGGGACGTTACATACAGAATCCTTGGTGAATCACTCTTATTAAGTGACTTAAAGCTATTTTTAGTTTGCTTGCCTAACTAACAAGCCCTGCAATGGCTTTCCTTCTTTTATGGGCAAGAAGGCAATCTTCTAACAAGGTTGTCCCTAAAGAGTTTCGCAATGTTTTTCAGGTTTACATGTCCTAATCTCCTATACCAAAGATCATTATTATTACTTGTTTGGTTAAACAAGCATATTTCAGTTTTAGCTTTCTTAAAATTAACTACATAGATATTTCCTACTCTAGTACAAGTTAATACTACTTGGTTTTCTACAGAAGTAATAATACAGGAGGTTTTATTAAAATATACCTGAAACCTTTTATCACATAATTGACTTATGGATATCAGGTTGTGTTTCAGTCCACTTACATAAGCAACCTTCCTGAAGGTGACTGCTCCAATTTTGACCTTTCCATATCCTTCAGTCTGGAAACAATTGGGATCACCAAATATTACTTTGGGTACTAGCTTTGACTTATAGTTGATTAAGTTATCCTCGTTTCCAGTCATATGCTTTGAACAGCCACTATCCAGATACCATTATTTCTCTATGGTGGGATAGTCTTCACCTGCAATAAAATAGATTAGCTATTCTTGACCCAGGTTACCTTGGGTCCTTGTTTATTTACATAATTAAAGTTGGAAATGTATGAGTATTCTGGTTGATTTTTATAACATAAGGGGTGAAATCTTCTAGGTGGAATTATCCACTGGGTGAATGGATTAACATATTGTCCTTGTTGATTAAATGTTCTATAGGAATTAAAGTTTCTATTATAATGAACTGGGTTAAATGAATTCTGGTAAGTTCGTTGATCTGAGTTCGACGAATGGGGATGAGTTCGTCAAACTCTACTAAGAGAAAGAAAGTATTCATTCTCTGGGCCCCAATATCATCGATCTTGGGTCGATGAACCATACTGGTTTCGTCGATCGTATTTCAGAGAATAATTGTAATAAAAGTTTGCGTTCTGAGTTCGTCGACTTGAGTTTGACGAACTGTACACATTTCATCGATCTGAGTTCGATGAAATCTACTGAACATTGTAATGGTTAAGATCTTTCTTATTCTTTCTCTTATTCTTATTCTTTTATTTTAATTCTGTTTGTTTAACATTATTATCATCTATCCTTTCCTTTCCCTTTTCTGAAACAGATTTTATTGGAGTTGTTAAAATATTCTTCTGAATCAGTGGGGGTTGGCTTGATGAAGCACCTAAGCCCAGCTTGCCAATTAGCCTGGCATTCAATGTGCTTGTGATGTACATCAGCTTTATACTTCTCCCATTTAGAGATTCATCAAGTTGCCTAGCCTCAGTTAATTTAGTTTTTAATGTGATATTTTCAGAAAGAAAGTTTTCTTGTTCAGTCAATTTTTCTCTAAGTTGTTTAATCTCTTTTTCAGAATTAATTAAATCAATGCATAAAGATTTAAATTTAGTTCTAAAATTTTCTAAATTGAAATGAAAGAAAGATAGTACCTTATCCTCTTCAGAAAGAGGTTCTTCACTGTCTGATTGCTCAGCTTCAGATAGGTTGCTTTTTGCATCAATGGCCATCAAGGAAATCTCCTTTGCCTTAGCGTCTTCTTCATCTTCACTGGAGCTAGAAGATGAAGATTCATCTTCAGTTTCACTCCATGTTTCAGACACAGAACCTTTCTCCTTCCTTTTATGCTTGCTGGAGGAGAGCTTGTTGTAGTGTAGCTTCCTGGGTTCCTTTTCTCTTCTTCTCTCCTTATTTTGGTTCTCTAGACACTCTGATATAAAGTGTCCTGTCTTCCTGCAATCAAAGCAAACAACTTCTTTAGTTGGGGTCTTGTCATACCTTTGCTTATCATTTTGCCTAGATGGCTTTCTTCTAAAATCCTTCTTTGCCATCTTGTAAAATCTCTTGGCTAAGAGACTTAGAAGTTCTTCATTAGCTGTTGGAGCTTCTGATTCCTCAGCTGCCTTGAATGCTATGTTTTGCTCCTTTCTTGCTGCTGAAGGAGTCTTCTGCTCTGCAGCTTATCTTGTCTTTATTAGTTGTTCATAGGACTTGAGCTTTCCATGAAGAGATTCAGTGGAAATCTCATTTAAACTTCTGTCCTCCTTGATTGGCCAGATTCTGGAATCCCATGAGCTGGAGATGCACATGAGGATTTTATCATTGACCTCTATGAGGGTGATGTCCTTATCCAGAGTCTTCAGCTTATTGATGATTGAGCTTAGTCTATTATACATGTCACACACAGACTCTGACTCATCTTTCTTAAAGTTCTCATATTGTGAGATGAGATTTGATCTCCTGTCCTTTCTCTCATCTGCAGAACCAGTAACCATCTGGTTAAGAATATCCCAGATAGCTATGGCTGATGCGCACTCTACTACTTTCTAGAAGATATCATCAGACATTGTTTGAGCCAAAATATTTGTGGCCTTGGCATCAGCTATCTTGACCTTCTTTTGAGTATCTGTCCACTGTAAGACCCCCTTTTTTTTTTCTTTTTCGACACCGGGGTCTTAGGCCCAGAACCGCCGTTTTGCGGTGACTCCTTCACGCCCTGAAGGGTCATCACCACAAGGCGCCGATTCTGCCGGCCAATTCGATCACAGAAAAGTAGCATAATGAAGTAAAATGGAAACTATCTGTCCATAGAGAATCACATGACATATATAAATATAACTCCACGAAGGGAGTGTCCACAGAAAATAACATCAGAGTAGCAAAATACGGGCTTATGCCCGGTACAACATATCCTCACTACAAAATCACTCATGCGGAAGCAAAAGCTGAAAAACTACTCAGGGTAGAGACTCACAGTCCCGGCTGTATGAACTCCGGAGCTAGACTGCCCCACCTCCAAGCGCACCGGTCTCTGGGGCTGCTCCTCCATGCTGGTCTCCACGATCCCCTAAATGATGCGGTTCGAAAACCGTTAGTCTAAAAGACTAAGTCCTATCATCCCCCACCCCTTCCCCCACGGCTCCTAGGCACCGAGCGGAGAGGAAGAAAGGGGAGGACTTGAAGGTGGAGAATATCAAAAGCAGATGGCAGCGGTCCTATTCTAGCAAGTTCTATAGCATATAAAGACAATAAAATGTAAGCTGAAATGTAACCTTCACTTATGTGGAAAAATACATAAGCCAAGGGGTCTCTTGCAAGGCTCCCATCGTATAAAAAGTCTCATACCAATTTATACGATGGGTGTCGGTTATCAAACAGCAGCAAATATGTATATCCAAATTTAACCTTAATTTATAAACTTGCCCACACAAGCTTATAGACCAAGGGGTCGTGTAGCAGGTCCTAAAGTATAAGCGTCTCATTCCACTTATACTTTAGGTGTCAAGGTTAAAGGTAACGAATATGCTATGACATGCAAGTGGGTATGATGGACATGCAAGTGCAACACACACACCCGACTCTGTGCACACAGACCTTTAGTTCCCCCTTTTTGGAGCCGTAACCTCCCAGGATACCTCCGTAGTGGCAGACGGAAGCGGTGGGTTGGGCCTCGCCCACCTCTAAACCAGTAAAGCACTACCGGTCAGACCTATCGTACGCCTCAACGCTTGGTGCACGAAGCGGACTCCTGCGTACTCTTGCCGGCTGGCGCACCGGACTTCTGTTGGCGAAGTGCTAACCACACTTGCCGAGTCGACGTATTGGCGTCGGTGCATCGACCCTCCAATACCGAAGACCCACCACCTTAATTTCCTTTCCTGTTATGCACATGCAAATTAGCGTAATCAAGAATCGAGCCGAAGCTCCCCGGTCCA
Organism: Platanthera guangdongensis; assembly: GCA_039583875.1. Lineage (NCBI taxonomy): Eukaryota > Viridiplantae > Streptophyta > Magnoliopsida > Asparagales > Orchidaceae > Platanthera > Platanthera guangdongensis. The sequence goes on along the minus strand of CM077155.1, from coordinate 80,253,477 downwards.
ACACGTCCGACTCAAGCAATCGAGCCGAAGCTCCCCGGACCCAAAGTCCGCCTTTTAACCATCCGAGCCGAAGCTCCTAACCAACATCTGGTGCCATCAGTGTTGTGGAATGTGCAACCCTAATTACTAAGTTACTCTTTTCAGCTTGTTAAACAGTTTACGTTAACCCAGGACTGACCCCGGTATTCCCTGTGAAGGGCTCTCAAGGGGCACTAGGAACTGTGTTGGGATTACGCCCAGCGTTCCCTTTCGCAAGGTACTTATTTTATTATTGGTTGATTCCCTTACCCATTATTTTCTCATATTTCGATATGCTAATCCTAGGGTGATTTGACTCCAACTCTCCTTGGGTGGGACGATCTTCGTCGGACCCGAACGCCTATAAACCCTAGACAAAACCACACCCTACTCACTCATCTTCCATAGATGCAGCCCCTTACACTTGTCCTTACAGCAAACCACCAAGACCCATCATACGTGCCCTAGTTCACATCCAAATGAAATCCTGCAGTTTTGCTATATGCAGACCACTTTAGCTACATGACCCGTAAGAAGGGAAGTACATGAAATACTCATCCAGTACCCTTATCATAATTATTAGAGGGCTAAAAAGACATTTGAAGCATAAATCCAGAAATCCATAATTTTCCTAATTTGTCTGATAATTAATTTATTTATTCTAGTGTCCTAAAAGGCCCAGGTTTGAACATGAAGTACCATTTTCAGACAAGATAATAATCCACTAAATTTATGATAATTACAAAATGCCTAATCAACTCTAAATCCTAAGTCTTCCAATTTTTCAGCAAGGTTTAGGCCTTTAAATTTATTTTCAAAGATGCCCCATAAAAAGTCATTTTAAAAGATTCTATAGAAAATATACCTCCAAAAATTCAGAGAAACTTCAAGGATGATTGTGATGGACTACACGTATCCTAGAAAAAGTTTCATAATTTATCATGTGGAAATAAGGCTATATTTGATTTTCTTATGAACTTTCTAATTTAAGGGTTAATGAACAAAGGATGCTAATCAATCATCAAATATTTCCACAAAAATTCTCATATGATAACATTGAGCTAAAAACACTATGCAGCTAGTTTCATGATTTTTCAGTAAGTAATGGGCTCTGACAAGAATTATTTTATATGTAATCAAAATAAAGCACTTGTGAAGTAGATGCCCTAAATAGATATCTAAAAATTCTAAAAAAATTCATACAAGATTATTATAGCCTAAAACTAACTCTGCCCATGTTTCATACCCTCTCAATGGGCAGTGAGACCACAATAGCCAAAATATTAATTAGGGCATTACTATTGATTACAAATGAAGTGCTATAAATATTATCCAAAATTCCTCAAGTAAATTATCAGAGGCTCACAATACCCTAATCCCCTCACTACCCAAATTTGGTTAAGTTTCAAGATGTTTAGCTAACTTAAACCTACACTACAAGTTTTAGGACCTAAGCTAGGGTTAGGGTTTTGGGGCCCCTATCCTTTTCAAACTTAGCTAATGTTTTTAACAGAGGGTTCTATACATCCTAGGAACCTCCTTGCAAAATTTGGAGTTCATTCAAGGTGTTTAGGACTCATACCCTTCACAAGGCCAAAAGGTCCCTCCTTAGGGTTTGACCTAGGAACTTAGGGCAAATCTATTCATCTCTACCCCATATTCCATGGGGAGGTGATAAGTGCTATAACAAGCCAGTGGCCCAAATTTCAGCCTCTGTTGAGGTGATTTGGTCACTCAAAACCAAAAGTGCACCTTTTGACCAAAATGCCCTTATAAAGGTATAGTTAGGGTTGGGTCAAAACCTATTCAAAACACATCCAAATTAAATGAAATTTTATACAGATACCTAATTTGAACCCAGGGACCACGCACCAAAATTTGGGATGGTTTGGAGGTGTTTAGGGTACCTATTTAATTTATTTAATAATTATTAAATATTTACAAAACCTATAGAAATATTTTCTCCAAAAATTCCCATTTTTGGACAGGCCCTAGATATAGCTAGGGTAGACTCCCTATCAAAATTTCAACTGATTTGGGCTAGGGATAAAGTGTGGGCACTCAATTTAATGACTGCCTAGTCCTAAGGGTATGTCCCACCAAAATGGGTTCTGTGGTCTAACCACTTACCCAAACGAGTTGAAATAAATTGTAAAATAATCTAGACTCGAAGGGCTACAACTTTTGTGACTGGCCATTTTTCCTAAAACGGTCTCTAAAGGCCTCGTTTAACGATATCAAAATGTACAAGTTAAAGGGGTAACAAATAACAATATTATATATATAAATATAATAATTAAGTATTAGGAGTTACTGTTCATCTTCCCAAAAACCGAACCAGCAACCCTTAAAAAAACATAAAACCTGTAGCTTTGCATGAGCCACCGCCGGCCATTTGGCCACCTCCCTGGCCAGCCACCACCACCACCACCTCCGTTGAGGTGAGGGCTACCGTCAGGGGCAGCACGGCCGCCGGAGAGGCGGTTTCCGGCGAACCCGACCACCATGGTTTTTTGGAAAAACCATGGAAATGAAAACTTGGATCGGCTCAATTGAGTCTGATTCTTGTCCTAAACGATTCCTACGATCTACCCACGGAAGAAGGAGTAGAGGAGGACCTTATTTGTGGTTCGATGACGGCGGCGGCGGTGGTCGGCCATGGCGTTTTTCCTCTCCGGCGAGCTTGCCCGAATCCTCGATCCTCCACCAAAACCTTTGATCCAATATGTTATTTTGACTGCCAAGGACGTTCTGAAGGTGATGAGAAGATCAGAAATTGAAATGGGGGGCTGCATAGGGGGATTTATATTTTTTTCATGGGAGGGGAGGTGAAGGGTTGGTTGGCCATGGTGGTTGGGCTCCCCCCATTAGTGTTGGCTGGCTGGAATTGATACCATTATCATCCCAAGAGGCAAGGGAGAGGAATGGGGACAATGGAGAGATGAATGGAGTGGCCCATGGCCTCCCTCCATAACTCCTCTCTCTCTTTTCCTTTTTCTCTCTCCTCCATTAAGGAGAAAACTCTCATTTTCTCTCTCCTAGTCACCCCTCCGAAATTTAGGTGGCATCCCTCATAAATATCAGCCTCCTAAAGTTAATGGGCCACTCAAGTTGGGCTTAGCCCAAGTGGCTTGGGCTTGGTTAGGTCATTTAGGCTAGTTTGACCTATTTTAGGATTGACTTGACTTTGGTCAATTTGACCATTTCGGTCGACCACAATGGGTCCTTGGTGACCCATTGGCCTCCCCTAAGGTCTATGTAGGGTTGGGTAGGGTTGACTTGGCACCTTGAAGGTCACTTGACCCTTGGTAAGGTCACTTTGACCATTTTAGGGCTAGAGTTGACTTGGGTCAACATGACCATTAGGGTTCACCCCTATGGATCCTGGGTGACCCATTGACTTCCATTAGGGTCTAGGTAGGGTTATGTAGGGTTACCCTGCACTTTGGAGGTCACATACCCTTAGTAAGGGTACTTTGACCAGATTAGGGGCTTGAGTTGACTTGGGTCAACTTGGCCTCTAGGGCTGACCCCAATGTGTCCTTAGTGACCCATTGACCTCACTTTAGGGTTAGGAGGGCATAGGTGGGGTCCACTTGGCTATGGGAAGGTCAATTGACCCTAAGTAGGCTAGTTTGACCCATTTAGGGTTATAGTTGACGTGGGTCAACTGAGTCTCTTTGATTGACCCCAATGGGTCCTTATGGCTCTAATGAGTCTCCCAAAATGTTTGGGAGTGTTGTGGTAGGGTCTTGGGGTCAAGGTGTAGCCCATGGTCATCCTAAACCATTGTTCAGAGTTCTACTATTTGCAGACCATGATGATTTTCACATTTTGTCTCCTATCTCTTGGCCCATTCCTGGCTTCCTAGGGTTTGTCATGACCTAGTCATGGACAAAACCACTCCTAGGGGTCTAGATGGAAATGGGATGTTACAAATCCCAATAAACAAAACAAAGATTTCGTCCCCGAAATCAAGGTTAAGCCTACGGGAATTTTCTACCGAAGAAAGAAACTTGTAACATCCCATCACGACGCCATGTTTGCTAAATTATATTTAAAGAGAAACCTAAATCTATGACCAATTCGCCTAATTGATGAAGCCAAGATCCCAATAAACAAAAGATTAGTCTCTACTCTTCCTAGAGCAGCCCTACTAGTTAAAAGCAGGAAAATGAATTAAACATCTTGAGGGGTTGTGAGGTATACCTGACTGAACAGCTCTGGGTATCTTTGTCACATCAGGTCCTGCGGTTCCCAGGTATGCTCCTCCTGGCTGTGGTTCCTCCATAGGACCTTGACTAATGGGACCTTCTGCGACGTAAGACCCGTACTCCTCGGTCGTCGGTCTGAACCGGCTCCAAGCGAACTGACTGGTCTGAAGCTACCGACCCTTCAGTGGTCAAAATCTACTGCTCTAGAGCCCTCCTCAGCGAAGAAATGGGTAAGACGTCGTGCAGAGCTGCCAGCTCTGGTGGCAACTCCAGCCTGTAGGCTAGGGGCCCGATTCGCTCCAGGATCCTGTAAGGGCCCATGTACCTCGGCTGAGCTTCTTCCTCCGACCACGCACCCGTGAAACTCCATGCATGGGCCGGATCTTCAAAAACACTCGGTCCCCCACCTGAAACTCCACCTGACGATGTCGGGCATCATAGTACTTTGCCTGTCTGCTCTGCGCCTCTAGCATCCTGTCTCTGATCCGCCTCACCTGAGCCTTGGTGTCTTCAACAAAATCTGATCCCAACACCTTCGGATTCTCGTCCTGAATCGATGAAAGCGGAGTCCTACATCTCCTTTCATACAAGGGTGGAGAGTTGTGTTGAATGTCGACCGAGAGCCCAGATAAGCCTGGACTGATCTTCTATCCTTGGACGTACACTATCCATCTTGATTCAACATGATCATCTTGAGCACACCATGATAATGATCAACTACTCACAAAACTTATGAAACACCTACATAAGTTTTCTTTCTGGTCAGGGTGACCCTAGATATCTCGGCCAGTCTATCGTTGATGTTCCATTTATAATTATGCCCGGAGTGCGGATGAGGAATCGTGTATATGAAAATCCCTAATTGTATCCTCGAACTTCCACTCTAACGGGGCGGTGACTGTAATAGTTTCCCAAAAGTTCTTGCACTTAACTTTCATCGGGTAGACAACGACTCTATAAAATCCCTACTTCACAATCAGATTCATGACACAAACTTTTCTAGATGAGATCTAAGGGAAACCCAAGTCAGTAACTAATTTGCCCAATAAACAAAAGATACGCCTCCAATAAACAAAAGATAAGCATCTCCCTGCCTTGGGCTGAGTATCCTTGATATTACCATGTTATATCTGTCCTAGCTAGGTGCACAATCCCTAGGGCATCAATCTTTGACTTGGGGTTCCAACCTGAATCTGTTGATATACTCCATATTTTAAACCTTCTGAGTCATATTTACGACAATCTTATCTGGGTCAAAATGTTCCCAATCCCAACTAGGTCTCTTCCGAACTGAATTCCTATCCGACCTTCGGTGTTTGTCGTGATGGTGGTCTCCAGGTAATCTTGTTACTGGCATGAGGGTTGAGACTATATGTCTTCTACCATTCTGCTAATGGATTATTGGTCTCAATTCTCCTTAAAGCAGTCCTTCCGGTTTGAGTAATCCTTGATAGGGACTGTAAGGCTACCTAAGTTTATTGCTTAGGTAGCGATTCTCGTGCTATACTCCTCCTTTATTCTCTTTAGGTATCTCCTTAGCTTAACCAAGTTCATACCCAAAGTATATTTCAAACTAGGGCATACTATAAGTTATCATGGTTAGTCATGTCTCTTAGTGGGTTGAGTCTAACTTATTGACTAAAGAATTATAAGATGAGACCTTTGCAGCCTAAAGTGCTCCCTGCTAGGGTCAGGGTTTGCCGCAGGCTACAAAGAAGGATTCCAATTGTTAGATAGCGTACAAATGGAAAGAATGGACAAGATACAGTGGACTTTTAAATGTGATTTCCCTTATGGGCACACCACTGCTTCCGCTGCTTAGTTTGTCCCCAAACTAAACTCGTGCGGGGGTGACCCAGGGTTGTGGACTGCTACTTTTCGATCGAGGTTTGCTCTGATACCACTTGTAAGACCCCCTTTTTTTTTTCTTTTTCGACACCGGGGTCTTAGGCCCAGAACCGCCGTTTTGCGGTGACTCCTTCACGCCCTGAAGGGTCATCACCACAAGGCGCCGATTCTGCCGGCCAATTCGATCACAGAAAAGTAGCATAATGAAGTAAAATGGAAACTATCTGTCCACAGAGAATCACATGACATATATAAATATAACTCCACGAAGGGAGTGTCCACAGAAAATAACATCAGAGTAGCAAAATACGGGCTTATGCCCGGTACAACATATCCTCACTACAAAATCACTCATGCGGAAGCAAAAGCTGAAAAACTACTCAGGGTCGAGACTCACAGTCCCGGCTGTATGAACTCCGGAGCTAGACTGCCCCACCTCCAAGCGCACCGGTCTCTGGGGCTGCTCCTCCATGCTGGTCTCCACGATCCCCTAAATGATGCGGTTCGAAAACCGTTAGTCTAAAAGACTAAGTCCTATCATCCCCCACCCCTTCCCCCACGGCTCCTAGGCACCGAGCGGAGAGGAAGAAAGGGGAGGACTTGAAGGTGGAGAATATCAAAAGCAGATGGCAGCGGTCCTATTCTAGCAAGTTCTATAGCATATAAAGACAATAAAATGTAAGCTGAAATGTAACCTTCACTTATGTGGAAAAACACATAAGCCAAGGGGTCTCTTGCAAGGCTCCCATCGTATAAAAAGTCTCATACCAATTTATACGATGGGGTGTCGGTTATCAAACAGCAGCAAATATGTATATCCAAATTTAACCTTAATTTATAAACTTGCCCACACAAGCTTATAGACCAAGGGGTCGTGTAGCAGGTCCTAAAGTATAAGCGTCTCATTCCAATTATACTTTAGGTGTCAAGGTTAAAGGTAACGAATATGCTATGACATGCAAGTGGGTATGATGGACATGCAAGTGCAACACACACACCCGACTCTGTGCACACAGACCTTTAGTTCCCCCTTTTTGGAGCCGTAACCTCCCAGGATACCTCCGTAGTGGCAGACGGAAGCGGTGGGTTGGGCCTCGCCCACCTCTAAACCAGTAAAGCACTACCGGTCAGACCTATCGTACGCCTCAACGCTTGGTGCACGAAGCGGACTCCTGCGTACTCTTGCCGGCTGGCGCACCGGACTTCTGTTGGCGAAGTGCTAACCACACTTGCCGAGTCGACGTATTGGCGTCGGTGCATCGACCCTCCAATACCGAAGACCCACCACCTTAATTTCCTTTCCTGTTATGCACATGCAAATTAGCGTAATCAAGAATCGAGCCGAAGCTCCCCGGTCCAACACGTCCGACTCAAGCAATCGAGCCGAAGCTCCCCGGACCCAAAGTCCGCCTTTTAACCATCCGAGCCGAAGCTCCTAACCAACATCTGGTGCCATCAGTGTTGTGGAATGTGCAACCCTAATTACTAAGTTACTCTTTTCAGCTTGTTAAACAGTTTACGTTAACCCAGGACTGCCCCCGGTATTCCCTGTGAAGGGCTCTCAAGGGGCACTAGGAACTGTGTTGGGATTACGCCCAGCGTTCCCTTTCGCAAGGTACTTATTTTATTATTGGTTGATTCCCTTACCCATTATTTTCTCATATTTCGATATGCTAATCCTAGGGTGATTTGACTCCAACTCTCCTTGGGTGGGACGATCTTCGTCGGACCCGAACGCCTATAAACCCTAGACAAAACCACACCCTACTCACTCATCTTCCATAGATGCAGCCCCTTACACTTGTCCTTACAGCAAACCACCAAGACCCATCATACGTGCCCTAGTTCACATCCAAATGAAATCCTGCAGTTTTGCTATATGCAGACCACTTTAGCTACATGACCCGTAAGAAGGGAAGTACATGAAATACTCATCCAGTACCCTTATCATAATTATTAGAGGGCTAAAAGGACATTTGAAGCATAAATCCAGAAATCCATAATTTTCCTAATTTGTCTGATAATTAATTTATTTATTCTAGTGTCCTAAAAGGCCCAGGTTTGAACATGAAGTACCATTTTCAGACAAGATAATAATCCACTAAATTTATGATAATTACAAAATGCCTAATCAACTCTAAATCCTAAGTCTTCCAATTTTTCAGCAAGGTTTAGGCCTTTAAATTTATTTTCAAAGATGCCCCATAAAAAGTCATTTTAAAAGATTCTATAGAAAATATACCTCCAAAAATTCAGAGAAACTTCAAGGATGATTGTGATGGACTACACGTATCCTAGAAAAAGTTTCATAATTTATCATGTGGAAATAAGGCTATATTTGATTTTCTTATGAACTTTCTAATTTAAGGGTTAATGAACAAAGGATGCTAATCAATCATCAAATATTTCCACAAAAATTCTCATATGATAACATTGAGCTAAAAACACTATGCAGCTAGTTTCATGATTTTTCAGTAAGTAATGGGCTCTGACAAGAATTATTTTATATGTAATCAAAATAAAGCACTTGTGAAGTAGATGCCCTAAATAGATATCCAAAAATTCTAAAAAAATTCATACAAGATTATTATAGCCTAAAACTAACTCTGCCCATGTTTCATACCCTCTCAATGGGCAGTGAGACCACAATAGCCAAAATATTAATTAGGGCATTACTATTGATTACAAATGAAGTGCTATAAATATTATCCAAAATTCCTCAAGTAAATTATCAGAGGCTCACAATACCCTAATCCCCTCACTACCCAAATTTGGTTAAGTTTCAAGATGTTTAGCTAACTTAAACCTACACTACAAGTTTTAGGACCTAAGCTAGGGTTAGGGTTTTGGGGCCCCTATCCTTTTCAAACTTAGCTAATGTTTTTAACAGAGGGTTCTATACATCCTAGGAACCTCCTTGCAAAATTTGGAGTTCATTCAAGGTGTTTAGGACTCATACCCTTCACAAGGCCAAAAGGTCCCTCCTTAGGGTTTGACCTAGGAACTTAGGGCAAATCTATTCATCTCTACCCCATATTCCATGGGGAGGTGATAAGTGCTATAACAAGCCAGTGGCCCAAATTTCAGCCTCTGTTGAGGTGATTTGGTCACTCAAAACCAAAAGTGCACCTTTTGACCAAAATGCCCTTATAAAGGTATAGTTAGGGTTGGGTCAAAACCTATTCAAAACACATCCAAATTAAATGAAATTTTATACAGATACCTAATTTGAACCCAGGGACCACGCACCAAAATTTGGGATGGTTTGGAGGTGTTTAGGGTACCTATTTAATTTATTTAATAATTATTAAATATTTACAAAACCTATAGAAATATTTTCTCCAAAAATTCCCATTTTTGGACAGGCCCTAGATATAGCTAGGGTAGACTCCCTATCAAAATTTCAACTGATTTGGGCTAGGGATAAAGTGTGGGCACTCAATTTAATGACTGCCTAGTCCTAAGGGTATGTCCCACCAAAATGGGTTCTGTGGTCTAACCACTTACCCAAACGAGTTGAAATAAATTGTAAAATAATCTAGACTCGAAGGGCTACAACTTTTGTGACTGGCCATTTTTCCTAAAACGGTCTCTAAAGGCCTCGTTTAACGATATCAAAATGTACAAGTTAAAGGGGTAACAAATAACAATATTATATATATAAATATAATAATTAAGTATTAGGAGTTACTGTTCATCTTCCCAAAAACCGAACCAGCAACCCTTAAAAAAACATAAAACCTGTAGCTTTGCATGAGCCACCGCCGGCCATTTGGCCACCTCCCTGGCCAGCCACCACCACCACCACCTCCGTTGAGGTGAGGGCTACCGTCAGGGGGCAGCACGGCCGCCGGAGAGGCGGTTTCCGGCGAACCCGACCACCATGGTTTTTTGGAAAAACCATGGAAATGAAAACTTGGATCGGCTCAATTGAGTCTGATTCTTGTCCTAAACGATTCCTACGATCTACCCACGGAAGAAGGAGTAGAGGAGGACCTTATTTGTGGTTCGATGACGGCGGCGGCGGTGGTCGGCCATGGCGTTTTTCCTCTCCGGCGAGCTTGCCCGAATCCTCGATCCTCCACCAAAACCTTTGATCCAATATGTTATTTTGACTGCCAAGGACGTTCTGAAGGTGATGAGAAGATCAGAAATTGAAATGGGGGGCTGCATAGGGGGATTTATATTTTTTTCATGGGAGGGGAGGTGAAGGGTTGGTTGGCCATGGTGGTTGGGCTCCCCCCATTAGTGTTGGCTGGCTGGAATTGATACCATTATCATCCCAAGAGGCAAGGGAGAGGAATGGGGACAATGGAGAGATGAATGGAGTGGCCCATGGCCTCCCTCCATAACTCCTCTCTCTCTTTTCCTTTTTCTCTCTCCTCCATTAAGGAGAAAACTCTCATTTTCTCTCTCCTAGTCACCCCTCCGAAATTTAGGTGGCATCCCTCATAAATATCAGCCTCCTAAAGTTAATGGGCCACTCAAGTTGGGCTTAGCCCAAGTGGCTTGGGCTTGGTTAGGTCATTTAGGCTAGTTTGACCTATTTTAGGATTGACTTGACTTTGGTCAATTTGACCATTTCGGTCGACCACAATGGGTCCTTGGTGACCCATTGGCCTCCCCTAAGGTCTATGTAGGGTTGGGTAGGGTTGACTTGGCACCTTGAAGGTCACTTGACCCTTGGTAAGGTCACTTTGACCATTTTAGGGCTAGAGTTGACTTGGGTCAACATGACCATTAGGGTTCACCCCTATGGATCCTGGGTGACCCATTGACTTCCATTAGGGTCTAGGTAGGGTTATGTAGGGTTACCCTGCACTTTGGAGGTCACATACCCTTAGTAAGGGTACTTTGACCAGATTAGGGGCTTGAGTTGACTTGGGTCAACTTGGCCTCTAGGGCTGACCCCAATGTGTCCTTAGTGACCCATTGACCTCACTTTAGGGTTAGGAGGGCATAGGTGGGGTCCACTTGGCTATGGGAAGGTCAATTGACCCTAAGTAGGCTAGTTTGACCCATTTAGGGTTATAGTTGACGTGGGTCAACTGAGTCTCTTTGATTGACCCCAATGGGTCCTTATGGCTCTAATGAGTCTCCCAAAATGTTTGGGAGTGTTGTGGTAGGGTCTTGGGTCAAGGTGTAGCCCATGGTCATCCTAAACCATTGTTCAGAGTTCTACTATTTGCAGACCATGATGATTTTCCACATTTTGTCTCCTATCTCTTGGCCCATTCCTGGCTTCCTAGGGTTTGTCATGACCTAGTCATGGACAAAACCACTCCTAGGGGTCTAGATGGAAATGGGATGTTACATCCACTCAGGTGGTGGAACATCATGTGTGCTGGAAGTAGAAGTAGATGTAGCCTTTCGAACTGGTGGTCCTATCAAAATCGTATTAAAAATATCATCATCAATAGAGTTCATATATAGTTTATTTCTTGCCTTCCAGATAACAAACTTGTTCAGATTGCAAACTGGAGGTCTGGTGTTTGCATAATCCTTGTTCTGTGCCATGATATGAAATAACCAAAATAACTAAGGAAAAAGAAATCAGATTTATCAAGGATCTGTTGGTTCAAGTGTTAGCTTGAGAAACCAAAGAAACCTGTTTGATAACAATTGAAAGATAGGGGATAGATCTGACTACTCTAGATGGGGGGGGGGGTGAATAGAGTAACTTATAACTTTTAGCTATTTTATAATTTATCAGGGTAAAATAAGTGATAATATAGTCGAATAAAAGTAATGTAAACTAAGCTACACTACACTATCACAACACATCAAAACAAAGAGTAAATGAATAACCAGACAACATAAGAATTTTATAGTGGTTCCCCAAACTGGGTACATCCACTCTTCTACAACCCTGCTAGGAATCCACTATCATGTTTTTTATCAGGTTACTGCCACCACAAGATCTATTTACTAGGAGATCTTATAACCCTTTAGGCTTTTCATCAAGTGCCCAAAAACCAAGAATAAACTTTTGAAGGGAGTTAATAAACCCTTTTACAGGAGGTTGAGAGAGTTGATGGTGTCTTCTCTTTTCTCTATACAATAGAGAATACTTGTGGATTTCTGTTGTCAAAGCTCCTTCTGAAGTAATGAATGGTTCAGAAAGCTTGGAGCCTTGCTCAGGGTGTAGGTCTTCAGCCTTGTCTTGAAGATATCCAGGAACATTCTTACTGATTCAATGTAGTTGTCCTTGAATATTCCTGGAGTAGAATTAGAAGAAGATTCTTGATATTTGATGGTTGTTCTTCTTCAGTCTTCAAAAAGAACAAGGAGAAAACAGAATGTTTTAAGCACAGAGAAGAAGCAGATATTATTCTGTATGTTTCTGTATCTCTTCTCTGTATCACCTATATTCTCTTTTCTGAAAGAAAAATTCTCTCTGATATATTTTGCTGTCAAATTATCCTCTTGAATTTTGAATTCCAAGCATTAATTGCTGACCAATTCTGGAGAATGAAACGGCTGGAATATAATCTTTAATGAGTTTCCCCAACTGTCCCATTAAAATAAGAAAGTAATTAACCCTGATGAAGACAATAATTAATGCTGCAAATAACGGCTATATTCAGGAGAGTATAAGCATTAATTACTCAGGAAATCACTGCTAAATAATATAGTAAATAAGGACAGAAATAAGGAAAAATTCTAAGTCTTGCTCGGGACAGAATTCATCGAGCTCTGAAAAGAATTCGCCAACTGGAGCTCCAAGTTCGTCAAGCTGATAATTCCTGTTCGTCGACCTGAGCTCAGCGAACTGCATTCTGGAAATAACTTGCCAAATCTGCGCTGTAAGTTCTTCTAACAAAGAATCAGTCTTCGTCGACCTGGGTTCAGAGAAAATAAACTGGAAAGAATCCGTTGAAGCTGAACTGCAGATTTCGTAGAGCAGAGAATCTGTCTGAATGAAGAGATCTTCGACCTGAGCTCGAATATCGTCGAGCTCAACTCAGAGAAATAACTCTGAGTTCTTCGATCTGCGATCGACGATCGTCGAGCTGAGTTCGAAGAATTTCGAACTGATAATTTTGAACTCTGAATACTTCTAAGTCCGAGTCTACTAAAGTCCTCTGCTGGCTGGTCCATGAAGGTTGAACCTAATGACTAGCCTAAACTCTAGGACTCATAGACTAGACCCTGGCCAAACAAGGTGGGTCAAACTCATCCTAATTAGTGAAACTAGCCCAAATCCAAACTAGGGATCCAACATATATATATATATATATATATATATATATATATATATATATATATATATATATATATATATATATATATATAAATAAGAAAAAGCAATCACAATACACAAAAAAATGAATAACAATCACAGACGACACAATGAAATTTATAGTGGTTCCCTAATAAACCTAAGTACAACCACTCTTCTACCACCCTAGTAGGAATCCACTACAGGTTTTTGATCAGGTGCCCTGCCACCACAAGATCAATTTTTCTAAGGGAGATCTAGCAACCATTTGAGCTTTTGATCATGTGCCCAAAAACCAACTTAAGTCTTTTGATCATGAACTTAGGAGCCAAAAGCTCAACTTTTGAGGGAGTTATAACCCTGTACACAGTTTATGAAAATAAACAAAAAGATGATGATGTCTTCTCTATCAATATTCTCTAAGAAGACTACTGGATGTTGAAGCAAAAAGCTCCCACTGATTTGAATAAAGTTTATGATTGGGAGAGGGATACTTTTCTTCAGGGTGTAGGCCTTCTTGTATCTGAAAGAAAAATGGAGACTTTTCACAAGTAGAGACTGAAGATGTAATTCTGTAATAATATATGTTGATGTGCAAATCTCTAAGTTAGTATCTCTCAGTCTGTATATCTAGATCTGTAACCTTGAGTGTGTAACCTTCAGATAGCAATTTTCTATACATATACATATAGAGGGCTGAGAGGAATTCAAACATTTGAATTAATCAATTCTGAGATGGCAAAGAAATTCCCAAGAATGGTAATTGCCTTGAAAATTGGTTAGCCTTAAACTCTGTGATAATCCATATTTAAAGTTTCCTCTAAACAGCTATATTCGTTAGAATATTTGTGTTAAATATCAGAGTCATAGCTGCCTGTAATTAAGACCTTTAAATCAACTGCCATCAAAATATAATCAACCTGAAATTATGCCTGAAACTTGTTCTACCTTCTGTAAATAAAACTACCTTAAAATACTAAGAGAATTAGTCAAACTCAGCAATCATTTCATCGACCTGAGCCTGGAGTTCGTTGAACTGAATCAACTAATATTTCGACCTGAGCTCAGAGTTCGTCGAGCTAAGCTTGACTTTCATTGAGCTGAGCTTTTGAGTAGAGATCGGAGTTCGTCGACCAGAGCTCAAAGTTAGTCAAGCTAAACTCAGAGTTAAGACTCTGATTTCGTCGAGCTGAGCTCAGAGATCGTTGAACTGCACTCAGCTTTCATCCCGAGGAGTTGAATTCGAGTCATGTATCATGGCTTTTGGTGGAGAATCAAGCTCGGGATAAAGATCACCGAAGGTGTTATCGGTCTTGGAACACCGCCACCACACCCGCCGCCAAGCCCTCCAACACGGCTATTTCTCCTCCCCTCCCCATGTGCTAGCTTACTAGATTGATTAGGAGAGATATCATGCTCGATTGAGCCCAATTCCATGAGAGGAAAATGATATTTTACCGAGCTTTTCTCCTTGCACGGGTTCGCCGGAGGTGCTGCCTCTGGCGGCCATGTCACTGAGAAACACGAGCCACCATCTCAACGGAGGTGGTGGTGATGATAGCCGGCGGTGGTGGTGGCCCAAGTGGCCTGAAATGGAAAATCAAGTTGTACAGGTCGGGAAGATCTTGGTCGTGACCTGGAGGTAGGAGATGAATTGATCTCGTCCAATATATATGTATTAAACTATAATGTTATTTAAATCATTGCCACACCTCATACAGTAAGTTGCATGTTAAATTTAGGACCTTTAGGTGCAGATTCAGAAAAATTTTCCAATATAAAAAGTGTATCCCTTGGGCATACCTTTAATTAGGCACCTTTAGCAAGTAATTTGGAGAATTGTAGCTCCTTATAGCCCTATTTCCCTTGACTGCTCCTAGCCTAGATCAGAAATTATAATGAGTATATATGATAGATGACAACTCCACGTGTGATGAAATTTGGACCATGCATGTGTATGTACTAGACCTATTTTGTGCACAAAAAATACAATTTTTTTTGAAAATTTCCGTATAGTTTATTCCATTATTTGATTTACCAAATTAATGTGATTTAGGGAGTTTTACAACTCAAAATAACCCAAAATTTGGCTGACATGACGATGATGTCATTTCAGGACAATTGTAAAAACTTAGGGTCATTTGGACCTCTGCATGTTGGAGGATCCAATTTGTAAGTTGAATGTATTGGTGTATTTGGTGTGCCTTTAACAAAAAAGGTAAAATGAGAAATTAAGCTCATTTGACTCATTGCATGTCAATGAAACTATGGCTATGAGTTTATGGAGAATAAATACATTATCCATGGTGAAGTTAGGATTTTTGGAATAAAAAATCCTATGGTTTCAATTTATTTAAATACTGCACATATTTATGTCACAATAGGAAATATGGCCATCTTAACTTGGAAAACTATAGATCTTTGACAGGCGCCCTAAAATGTCATTTTTGTTGAAGCCAAAATCTGACTTCGATAAGAGTTCGAAAAATAGGGGCGTAACCAACACCTACAATTCCCAAGCTCTGACCTTCGACTGGTCGTGAAGGACTAGAAACTGACCCAAAGCATCAGTACGGAGGTCCCACCGCTTACCCGGAAGATCTCTGAGAGCTTCCCCTCCAAAGCCAAAAGCTGGGCTTGGAGCTCCTCAGAAAGCACAGACAAAAGCCTCTTAAGTCCCGGGAAAGATGTGTATATATGCCTTTCTGAAGAACCCCTCTAGGTCTATTTATAGTTTTCTGAATTGGATCTGCAAATAACCATGCTGGGCTGACCTGAAATTACCAGAGTACCCCTGGTTGGGTCTGCCAACAACCAAACTCCGTTGTTCTGAGGAGTTATAGGCAGACCACCAAGGGCAAAATAGTAAAAATACTAAGGGTAGAAGAGTAAAATCCCCCCGGGCATAGATTTGTCAAAATGGCCTTTCTTCTAAATGGCGAGTGGGACAGTATCTATCGGCGAGACGAATCTTCCTCCCGTCTCGACAACCTTATATGTCGTGAGGCCTTCTCGCGATCATAGGCCTTCTTACGCCCTCAGGAGGGGCGTCTCGCCTACTGCAGAGGCTAATTATCTCGCCACCTGCGAGTGGACTACATGGTCCAACTCGCCCATCAATTCCACTCGCCTGCCTCATCTATACGCGCTTTGTGGACCTCTCGCGAGCCCGAGGTTATACATAATCCCCGCTCTTTTCGAGATTATTCTAAGCTCGGAAAGAAAATCCAACAGAGGCTCGCTATTAATACGTATATATTGACGTATTTATGAGAGAATCTTCTGGCTCCCCCCATCAAAACCTATAAATATGGGATTCCTATCCCGAATAGAGGCTGCCCCTTTGCACACTTCCTCCTTCCTTGCAGCATTGTTCATCATGTCTCATAGACAGAGCTTTCGCGAGCGCCTTACCAAAGTGCGCCGACAGAACAAGACTGTCGTGGCTGCTTACACCTCAACCTTAGTTCGCCACCTACCTTCTGTTCCATCCTCTCCCTCTCAACTGAAGGGGGTAAAATCTAGTGGCCCCTCTTCCCCTATCGAGGGGCCTTCTTGCGTGGTGCCGGAGACCTGCCCCACCGCTTCTCCTGCATCTCCCAAAGAGAAGGGGTGAGCTCTCGCATCTGTCTTTATTTCTATCTTTATTATTCCTTCAATATTTGCAGCCCTGTTAATTATTTATCTCAGGGAGCCCCCACGACTTCGCAACGACGAGAAAGCTCACGAGACGACTCTGCCGCCCATCACGAAGATTCCGACACGCAACCTCTTTCCACTTCTCCAATTACTCCCAGCAAGAGGAGGAACGAACCTTCCCAGGCTGTCGGGACCTCTCGTCCCCCTGGAAGGAATCTTCCCTCTCGCTTCGCTGTCCCACTCGCTACTCCCACACCCTCTTACGGGAGTCGCTCTCAACCTGTTCCTTTACTTCTTCCGCAGGCGCCCAGACCGACTTGCCTACTGAGGAGCACCCTGAGCAATCTATCGTCCCACCTCTTCCTCCTCTTGACAGGATTGAAGATTTTCTTGGCGACCCTGCGAACCCGGTGGAAATGAGGTGCAAGACTGCCAAGCTATTTAGGAAGCACGCGTGCATCATCCACTTGCTGGCGCAGGATAAGCAGGCGGCAGATCGACGCATCGAATGGTTGGAGAACGAATGCACTCGTCTATCCTCTGAGGCTAATGTTGAGTTAGATGTTAATGGCACCAACCCTGATGCCATCATCAATGAGACTGACATGTAGCTCTATCTCGCGCACTGTGGGCTTGAGTCCGTTCGCGCCTTCCACTCGCGCAGTAGACCTCCCTGTGCGGGAGCTCCTGGTGGCCGCTAGCAATGACACCCGTACTGAAGGCCGTCCGTCTCGCCCCTTCTCTTCTATTTTCTCTGAATGATGTAACAATAATCAAATAATGTTGTGTGCTGCTTGCTGTCTCGCTGGTATTGTCAGAACTTGATATCCGCTGATTGCGGTACGGTATTTGAATATATATTTTTTATTGCTGGTTTAAATACTCTTTAATTTCTTTTAATCACTGTCTCATGATTGCGACAGACCACGCTAATCGAGGCTTTTTAGGAGAGAGAGTGTAAAACGTCGGCCGACCCTCCCTCTCCCTCTGTACCTTTTCCCACGCATTAATCATTTCACCATATTTACTATAAATATCCCGGCGCTGGATGAGATGGATATCCGCGTCTATTACTCTTGCTGCCCAAGTTCTTGCTTCCTAGCTTTAGCTGTCTCGCCACCTCTTCTCGCGCTTCTCTCCCGACCCTCTCGCCGGTCTTCTTTCTTATTACTCCTTTCTCTCCCCTTCTCGCCTAAAGTCGTCTCGCCAACACCGTCTCGCCAAGGATGGGAAAGAAGAGAGTTGAGGAAGGAGAGGGGTGCAGCCACTGCGGGAAGCGGTTTAGTGACCACAACTTCCCGCTAGGCAGGTTTCCTGAAGAAGACTACCGCGGATTCGTCTGTGAGTACCTGGCGGAGGGGATCGACTCGCAGCCTCCCAAAGTTGGTGAGTCCATCAACACCTACTACCCGAGAGAGCTTGCCTTCCCCGTCTCTCACTTTGAGGTGGGGTTGCGGTTGCCTCTATGCCCTGAGTTAAAACAAGTTTTTAAGTACTTCGGCATCGTACTGGCGCAGTTCAACCCAAATGCTATTTCGGTGTTGATCGCCTTTGCCTGCTAAATGTGTCGGGAGCGCATCGAGTTCATCTTGATGTTCTTCCACAAGCTCTTTATCTATCACGCCAATGCTGATGGCATCTCGTACTTCACCGGCCAAGGGCTCGAGGTGTGCGAGACGCCCAACAAAAATCACCACTGGCTCACGCGCTTCATCTTCATCCGCGGCGACCGTGGTTACTTCGGGGGCATCCCGCTCGCGCCTGTGTATCCCCCAGAAAGATTCTATGCCACCGTGTAGGTCAGTGGCCCAGAGAAGCTGCTATATGAATATTTCATCGGCAAGAACTTTGAGGTCAACTACCTGCGGCGAGGCCTCGACTCGCTGCCTCCGGTGCTCCCTGGTGAAGGTAGTCTCTCTTTTCTATCTCTATATGTCTGATTGCTTCTCCGTCTCGCCTTCTCATCGCCTTTGTTTGACTTCTAGGGGAGCGAGTAGTGCCAGCCCATCCTCCATACAAAAGCAACAGCCACCCTTCCAAGGGCCTTGATCTCGCCAACGCGGTAGCTGAGGCGGCGAGAGAGTCCCTGACTCTTACCCATCTCAAGAGGCCTCCAGGAGACACGGCCCCCTCTCGCTCCAGTCCTCCAAAGAGAACAAAGTAGGCTGTGGTGGTCTCCAAAGGGAAGAAGAAGGGGACCCCAAAGGAGAAGGAGACATCGGGGTCTCTGAGCCCCATCTCTGTGGATGGGTCTCCGTTGCCCCGCTCGCCTCGCCAACATGTCATCTCGCCTACTCGAGAGAAGGCACTCCCCAATCAACCTACTGCCGCCTCCAATCAACCAGCCGCTGCCATCAATCAACCAGCTGCTACTGCCTCTCGCGAAGGCACTTCCTTCAGCCGTAACGCCCCCTCTTCCCACATGAATTATAACTTGGGCCCCGTGGTTTCAGATGCAGCTGGGGACCCTGTTCTGCTGTGGGGGCGGGACGTCAACCGCGTCTCCATCTCCACCCTCCTTCCCCCTTGGAAGGAGCAGGAGGAGCCCACCAGTCATGCTTTTGCCGTGGGATACAGCCTCTACGGTGGTCTCGATGCAGTCTCCCCTGAGAGCGAGTCTACGCGAGACCTCGTTATAAAGTCCTCCCATATCCAGATGCGGGCTTTGGAGTTCTCGCACCGCGCCGCGCTCCGTCTGATATATATCAATAAAAAATGGTCAGAGAGCGAGATGAGCCTGGCGGCGAAGCGGAAGCGGTCAGAATATCTCGCCAAGAGGTTGTTTGATGCCGAGAGCCTCCTCGCCAAAGTCCAAGGCGAAGTGGTACAACGCTATCTTTACCCTTATTCTTTTTCTTTAGGAGCTGCCAACTAAAACCATAAGTTTCGTAGGATTCTGAGACGGTAGGGCGGCTGCGCTCGTGAGCAGCGGCCCTGGAGGAGGAGGTCAAGGACTTAAAAGCCCAGAATACTCCCCTCCAGGCCGACGCTGCGTCATCATCTCGCCACGAGCCCTTTCAGACACCTCCGCCGCACTATTATTTTGACGAGGTCGAGGAGTAGTGCCGAGATGCTGGCATCAGGGCCGCGAAGCTAATCCTGAAGATGATGAAGGACCTAGGGGTTGTGAAATACGATTCAGAAATGGTGACCATTCGCGACCTGGTCCCCCAGCTCTTTGGCGAGGAGAGCGAGGATTCTTCATCCGGCGAGGAGGAATGATGCGCCACCTCCACGATCCAGAATCCCTCTCTCCTCTTCCTTCCGCTACTGCTTGTAAAACTAAGACAATCTTTTTTGAGCCTTTTTGTGTTACATAGAGATGATTAAATGTACATGTTATTTGTTGTTTTATTCTTTATTATGCGAAATGAATTTTTGATTTGCTTTGTCCCGCAAGACGGTGCTATCCACCCGTCTCGCCGTCTCACCTTTATTCTTTACATGTTGCCTTATTTTGCTTACTGCGAGATGATATTTTGATGTGCTCATGCACGCTAGAAGGTGCTACTCCCTCTCTCGCGGCCTTGCCGGAGAGTTGGCCCTGGTTGCGGGTTGTCACTTTCTTTACCTTTGCGCGTGAGATTCAAATGGCGTAACCTTCTCGGATCGCCTCAAGATAATCCTGGCGCGAGTGGCCTTTAGCTGTGTAACTTGCTCACCGAGCATTAGAGTGAGCCTCCCGTCTCGCGTGAGTGCTCACTCGCCTAAACGAGACCATCCTTGTAACTGCCAGCTGCGAGTGCCTCCACTCGCACAACTTCAAGTTTTGCATTAGTTTATTTATTTTATTTCTTTTCTTCTAAGTTTAAACTGGGATGCACTGGGATGTTGCTTCAAGGAGCTTTTCCCAACCGTCATGCCATCGAGTGAGTTTACTGTCTTGATAGTTTGATGAGAACCTGGGAGACGGGTCCACTGGGGACCGGGTCGAGCTAGAAGTGGCGTAGAATTCCCCAGAACCCAAAACCATTCTCAAGAACCAAGAATAAAAACTTCAAGAACCAGACCTCTCCCCCACAGGCGAGCCTTCGGACCTGCCAGCTAATGAGAGCCTGCGCAGTGGGTCTACCTGGCGCCGAGCCGCCCTCGGGGTAGTGCAGAACTAAGAACCTGGACGTCTCCCCCACAGGCGAGCCTTCGGACCTGCCAGCTTGTGAGAGCCTGCGCAGCGGGTCTACCTGGGGCCGAGCCGCGCTCGGGGTAGTGCATAACCAAGAACCAGGACCTCTACCCCACAGGCGAGCCTTTGGACCTGCCAGCTAGTGAGAGCCTGCGCAGCGGGTCTACCTAGGGCCGAGCCATGCTCAGGGTAGTGCAGAACCACGAACCAGGACCTCTCCCCCACAGGCGAGCCTTCGGACCCGCTAGCTAGTGAGATCCTCCGCAGCGGGTCTACCTGGGGCCGAGCCGCGCTCGGAGTAGTGCAGAATAAAGAACCAGGACCTTTCCCTCATAGGAGAACCTTCAGACCTGCCAGCTAGTGAGAGCCTGCGCAGCTGGTCTACCTGGGGCCGAGCCGCGCTCGGGGTAGTGCAGAACCAAGAACCAGGACCTCTCCCCCACAGATGAGCCTTCAGACCTGCCAGCTAGTGAGAGCCTGCGCAGCGGGTCTACCTGGGGCCGAGCCGCGCTCGGGGTAGTGCAGAACCAAGAACCAGTACCTCTCCCCCACAGGCGAGCCTTCGGACCTGCCAGCTAGTGAGAGCCTACGCAGCGGGTCTTCCTGGGGCCGAGTCGCGCTCAGGGTAGTGCAGAACCAAGGACCAAGAACCAGACCTCTCCCCCACAGGCGAGCCTTCAGACCTACCAGCTAGTGAGAGCCTGCGCAGCGGGTCTACCTAGGGCCGAGCCGCGCTCGGGGTAGTGCAGAACAAAGGACCAAGAACCAGACCTCTCCCCCACAGGCGAGCCTTCGGACCTGCCAGCTAGTGAGAGCCTGCGTAGCGGGTCAACCTAGGGCCGAGCCGCACTCGGGGTATTGTAGAAACAAGGACCAAGAACCATAACTCTCCCCCACAGGAGAGCCTTCAGACCTTCCAGATAATGAGAGCCTGCGCAGCGGGTCTACCTGGGGCCAAGCCGCGCTCGGGGTAGTGCAGAACCAAGGACCAGACCTTACCCCCACAGACGAGCGTTCGGACCTGCCAGCTAATGAGAGCCTGCGCAGCGGGTCTACCTGGGGCCGATCCATGCTCGGGGTAGTGCAGAACTAAGAACCAGGACCTCTCCCCCAGAAGCGAGCCTTCGGACCTGCCAGCTAGTGAGAGCCTGCACAGCAGGTCTACCCGGGGCCGAGCCGCGCTCGGGGTAGTGCAAAACCAAGAACCAGAACTCTCCCCCACAGGCGAGCCTTCGGACCTGCCACTTAGTGAGAGCCTACGTAGCGGGTCTACCTGGGGCCGAGCCGCGCTTGGGGTAGTGCAGAACTAAGAACTAGGACCTCTCCCTAACAGGCGAGCCTTCGGACCTGCCAGCTAGTGAGAGCCTGCGCAACGGGTCTACCTGGGGCCGAGTCGCACTCGGGGTAGTGTAGAACCAAGAACCAGTACCTCCCCCGCAGGCGAGCCTTCGGACCTGCCTGCTAGTGAGAGCCTGCGCAGCGGGTCTATGTGGGGCCGAGACGCGCTAGCGGTAGTGCAGAACTAAGAACCAGGACCTCTCCCCCACAGGCGAGCCTTCTGAACTGCCAGCTACTCAGAGCCTACACAGCAGGTCTACCTGGGTCCGAGCCGCGCTCGGGGTAGTGCAGAACCAAGAAACAGGACCTCTCCCCCACAGGCGAGCCTTCGGACCTACCAGCTAGTGAGAGCCTATGCAGTGGGTCTACCTGGGGCTGAGCAGCGGTCGGGGTAGTGCAGAACCAAGAACCAGGACCTCTCCCCCAAAGGGGAGCCTTCGGACCTGCCAGCTAGTGAGAGCCTGTGCAGCGGGTCTACCTGGGGCCGAGCTGCGCTCGGTGTAGTGCAGAACCAAGAACCAGGACCTCTCCCCCACAGGCGAGCCTTCGGACCTGCCAGCTAGTGAGAGCCCACGCAGTGGGTCTACCTAGGGCCGAGCCGCGCTCGAGGTAGTGCAGAACCAAGGACCAAGAAGCAGACCTCTCCCCCACAGGCTAGCCTATGGACCTGCCGGCTAATGAGAGCCTGCGCAGCGGGTCTACCTGGGTCTGAGCCGCGCTTGGGGTAGTGCAGAACTAAGGACCAGACCTCTCCCCCACAAGCGAGCCTTTAGACCTGCCAGCTAATGAGAGCCTGCGCAGTGGGTCTACCTGGGGCCGAGCCGCGCTCGGGGTAGTGCAGAACCAAGGACCAGACCTCTCCCCCACAGGCGAGCCTTCAGACCTGCCAGCTAATGAGAGCCTGCGCAGTGCGTCTACCTGGGGCCGAGCCAGGCTTGGGGTAGTGCAGAACCAAGTACCAGGACCTCTCCCCCACAGGCTAGCCTTCAGACCTGCCAGCTAGTGAGAACCTGCGTAGTGGCTCTACTTGCGGCCGAGCCGCTCTCGGGGTAGTGCAGAACCAAGGACCAAGAACCAGACTTCTCCCCCACAGGCGAGCCATCAGACCTGCCAGCTAATGAGAGCCTGCGCAGCGGGTCTACCTAGGGCCGAGCCACACTCGGGGTAGTGCAGAACCAAGGAACAGACCTATCCCCCACAAGCGAGCCTTCGAACCTGCCAGCTAATAAGAGCCTGCACAGCGGGTCTACCTAGGGCCGAGCCGCGCTCGGGGTATTGCAGAACCAAGGACCAGACCTCTACCCCACAGGCAAGCCTTCAGACCTGCCAGCTAATGAGAGCCTGCGCAGCGGGTCTACCAGGGGCCGAGCTGCGCTCGGGGTAGTGCAGAACCAAGGACCAAGAACCAGACCTCTCCCCCACAGACGAGCTTTCGGACCTTCCAGATAATGAGAGCCTGCGCAGCGGGTCTACCTGGGGCCGAGCAGCGCTCGGTGTAGTACAGAACCAAGTACCAGACCTCTCCCCCATAGGCGAGCCTTTGGAACTGCCAGCTAATGAGAGCCTGCGCAGCGGGTCTACTTGGGGCCGAGCCGCGCTCTGGGTAGTGCAGAAGT
This sequence comes from Platanthera guangdongensis, assembly GCA_039583875.1. NCBI lineage: Eukaryota > Viridiplantae > Streptophyta > Magnoliopsida > Asparagales > Orchidaceae > Platanthera > Platanthera guangdongensis. The sequence continues at coordinate 80,229,459 of CM077155.1, read as the reverse complement.
AAGGACCGGACCTCTCCCCCACAAGCAAGCCTTCGGACCTGCCAGCTAATGAGAGCCTGCGCAGCGGGTCTATCTGGGGCCGAGCCGCACTCGGGGTAGTGCAGAAGCGATCATCTTCCTGTCGTTAGAATTTCATGATAGATAAAGATAAGAAATAATTTGATAAGTTTATTATAATGAACTTGATTTGAATATAAAACTTTTGCCCTCCCCTCTCATGGGTAGAATCGCTTCAAATCATCGACACTCCCGGTGTGGCTGATGGTCCTACCCTCCACATCCTGGAGGTACTAACCTCCTGTTCTCAAGACCTTCTCAACAATATAATGCCCTTCCCAATTTGCCGAGCTGCCTGGAGATGGAGGGGCGCGTAGAGCTGGAATTTTTGGCACCTCCTTGCAAACTCCTCAGCATCCTTCCTTAGGGTGGGCCAGAAGTACCCCATGCCATGACCACCCTTTCTTCCAACATCCTACCTCCGGAATGACTTCCACATTCCCCAGAGTGCACCTCCTCAAGAATCTGTCGGGTCTCCCCTTCCGTTACACATCGCGCTAAAAGACCTGAAAGCATCTTCCGATGTAGGCTCCCTTCATGCATGCGATAATGGGTCGCCTTATGCCGAAAGTTCTTTGCCTCCTTGATCCCCTCAGGGAGGTTGCCTGTGACGAAGAAGGTTATGAAGGGATCCACCCATGAGGGTCTATGATCCACTTCCATGAGCTCCCCTTCCTCGATTGCTGGATGGAACAGATCAGTCAAGGTACCCCCACCCCGAGGTGCAAACTTGGCCAACCGATCGGATGTTGTACTTTCTTCGCTTGGAATGTGCTGGATGGAGAAAGTCCGGAACCCCCCGATGATCGCCCACACCTTAGACAAGAACTTCACAAGGGTGGGTTCCCGAGCCTCGAACTCTCCTCGAAATTGTGATGCCACCACCAGCGAGTCCGTGAAAGCCTCCACATCCTGGATTTCAAGTTCCCTCGCCAAACGAAGGCTGGCAATCACGGCCTCGTACTCTGATTGGTTGTTTGTTGCTGGAAAGTGTAGGACCACCGCCTGTTCTATGGTAACCCCTTGAGGACTTATCAATAACAACCTTGCTCCGAGAGAGTGCTTTCCTGAGGCCCCATCCACCATCATCTTCCAAGCCTTCTGCGGCCATGACTCCTCTGCCTCAACGTCCACAACATAGTCTGCCAAGAAGTCGGCCACTACCTGCACCTTGATGGAGATCCTTGGTAAGAACGAGATATCGAACTCAATCAACTCGATAGACCACTTGTCCAGTCTACCCGAGTGCTCCACTCCTTCAAAAATTTTACGGAGGGGATGGTCTGTCACCACCCTGATTGAGTATGCTTGGAAATATGGCCGGAGCTTCCTGGCTGAAATGATCAAGGCGTATGCCAGTTTTTCTAGGATAGGGTAGCGAAGCTCTGCCTTCTTTAGAATCCTGCTAACGTAGTACATTGGCAGCTGCTTCCTCCCCTCCTCCCTAACTAGGACAGAGCTCACTGCCTCTGTTCCCACTCCGAGATACAAGGTCAGATCCTCCCCCTCCTTCGGGCTTTGAAGTAGAGGAGCTAGGGAGAGCTGCATCTTTAGCCATTGGAAAGCTTCTTCGCATTCATCAGTCCACTCGAACCTCTGGTTACCACGCAGCACCTTGAAGAATGATGAGCATTTCTCCCCGACCTAGAGAGGAATCTACTTAGGCTAGCCAGCTTGCCTGTCAAGTGCTGGACCTCCTTAGCATTGTGTGGTGACTCTAGCTCTACGATGGCTTTCACCTTATCAGGGTTGGGTTCTACCCCCTATGGTGTCAGAAGATGCCTCAGGAACTTCCCACGGCTTGCCCCAAAAACACACTTTAAGGGGTTCAGCCTCATTTTGAACTTCCGCAAGGTGGCGAACATGTCCTCCAGATCTCGAAGGTGCAAGTCCACACTCTTGCTTTTAACCATAAGGTCATCAACATAGACCTCCAAGTTCCTCCCCCTCTGGCTATGGAAGACCCGATCCATCGTGCATTGGTATGTAGCCCATGAGTTTTTCAACCGAAAGGGCATCATTTTATAAAAGAAGCATCCCTCCCTTGTGATGAAGGAGACGTCCTTGACGTCGGGAGGGTGCATTCGGATCTGGTGGTAACCTGAAAAAGCATCCAAAAAACTCATAATTGAAAAACCTACGACTGAATCAACCAGCGCGTCGATTCGAGGCAGGGGGTAGCAATCCTTGGGGCACGATTTATTTAACAGAGAAAAATCAATACACATGCGCCATCCCCCCCCCCTTCACCATTACCACGTTGGATACCCAGCCTAGATATTGGATCTCCGAGATGAAGCCAGCCTCCAGAAGCTTCTTGACCTCCTCGTGAATTGTCTCTTCTAGCTTGGTTGCGATGGTCCTCATCTTCTAGCATATGGGGCGCGTCTTGGGATCCAGGTTCAGGCAGTGGCAGGCTACATCCGCATCTATGCCCGGCATGTCAGCCGCTCTCCAAGCGAAGATGTCGACGTTGCTCTCGATGCAAGCCTGCACTCTCTCCTGGTCCTCGGGGCTCAGCCCCCCGCTGATCCACACCTTTTGCACCTGTCCGGCGGTGGTGAAGACTTCCATCTCCACCACCTCCTCCGCCGGCTCCAGCCATGACTTCTCCCAGCCGGCCCTTGCCTCCTCTTCCTGCCCCAACTCCTCTTCTCCTCTTGCTCCCTCAACTTCCATCGCCTCCTCAAGGCTCTCGCGCTGCTGCTGCTCAATATCCACGCCTCTTTAGGCCTCCCTCTCAGCTCCTTCTTCCACCTCTACCTGCCGACCCTCCTGCGGCTCAACTCTTCATCCCTCTGGACCTCCTGTACATCTCCTCCCCGCTGCTTCTCAATCTCCTCCTCTCCGACTTATTCTTCAGCCTCCTCTCTCGCCTCTTCTAGGCTCATCTCCTCTCCAACAACCTCTTCATGCGCCGCCATCTCCTTCTCCAACTCCTCTGCCTCTGCCATCCATGATATGGTGTTTACTGCCATAACGTAGCACTATCTTGCCACCTTCGGGTCCCCTCTGACCCTAACCTGCACCCCCCCCCCCAATGTTGAACTTGAGGCACTGATGAAATGAGGAGGGGATGCAGCGAAAGACGCTGATGAGGGGGCGCCCAGAGATGGCGCAATAGCTGCTCGGGGCGTCCACGATCAGGAACCTGCAGTTCCGTGACACGCCCCCCAACTTTACGTGCAAGCCTACTCCCCCTTCCACTTCCTTCCTCTCTCCTGAGAAACTAAACAATGGTCCGTCCGAAGATAGTACTCTCTTTCCCTCAACCTGCATATCATCGAAGGCCTTTTTGAAGATTACATTTATGGAGCTCCCGTTTTCCACTAGGATCTTGGAGACCGTGAAGTTCTCTACTGCCGTCTGGATTACCAAGGCATCACAGAACGGGTCTTCATAATCCGTCATGTCCTCTGATGAAAATGAAATTTTTTCTTTCGGGGGCAGAGCCTGGGAGGTCGAGGCTATCCCCCTTCGGTACATGGTCTGGAGGTTACCCTTACGAGCAGCCTCGATCCCAACTCCTCCGTGGATCACCCCGATCCCTCCCCAGGTTCCTACATCCACCCGGTCCTCGCATCTATCCTGCGTCTCCCCCTTCTGCACTTCCACGATCCTCACCGGCGGCTCCTGCATCCTCACCCCCTGGCTTCTCTCACTTCTAAGAACTCTGGGCAGGTGGTCGTTGCATCACCCTCCTCCTGATGGAGGTCACAGAAAGGCAACGCCACCCTACCCCTTCTTCCGTCTCCACCATATCTCCTTTCAGCTCCTCCCCGAGCTCCTCTCCTTCCTCCTCTACCTCGTCCAATCTCCATTGCCTCCTGTTGATGCTGGAAGCGATCCCTCGGCCCTAGACTCCATGCCGGTTGATCGAACCTCCTTGGCTCGCGGAAGTTGTCTCTTTTCTGAAAACCTCCTCCCTGCTCCTGGGGGCGACCCTCCTGAGGCCTCCAACCTATCCGGTTGTTTGGCTCCCGAGCCCCCCGTCCTTGTTGCTGTCCCTGTAGCCCCTGACCTCAGCGTTCCTCTCTCCTCCTCTCTTCTCTCTGCTCCCTTCGCCTTCCTGCTTCTGGATCCTTCACATCATCCTCCGCCAATTTGGCCAGCTTCCTCACAAATATCGGATTGACCCTCTTGAAGTTTGTCTCATTTGCTGCCCTCTCCATGAGCTCCTCAAAAGAGAGGGGGCACCCTCTTCAACTCCATACTGAAGAAACCCGGCCTCAGTCCTAGAGTAAATGCGAGCATCAGCGTATACCCTGGAACTTCCTGGACCAGGAGGACCTCTTCCTGAAACCGGTCCACGTAATGTCCCAACATCCCATCCTGCTTCTGCCTCACGAAAATAGGCACTCCGCCTCCTTCTTGCTCTTCTTCGATGTTGAGAACCTCAACAGAAAACGTCTTCGCAGATCTTCGAAATAGTAGATCGACCTTGTTGGCAACTAGTGGAACCATTCCCAAGCCTTCTCCTTCAACGTGATGGCAAATAGCCGACAGTTGAAGGCATCCGTCATCTGCCTTATCCAAACGACATCTTCAAACCACTGTACGTGTTGTACAGGGTCATCCTTCCCCGAGTAGTCGGACATGTCGGGCTCCCGGAACCACTCCGGCACCGGAGCCGAGATGATGAGCTCACTAAATGGGCTCTCACCACCTGCCTGCCGAGAGGGCACGTCTCGCGGCCTCGGCTGCCTGGCCCGATCCGCGAGACCATGCCCAGGGAAGAGCTCTCGTATAGCAGCCTCCTTCTCGCGAGCTTCTACCGGAATCTCCTTCCCGGGACGCTGGCCTGGGAAGAGCTCTTGCGCCGCACGTCCCTCTCGCCAGACTCCGCCGGGACCTCCTTCCCCGGGCGCTGCCCAGTGGTGTTTTTGCCCAAGAGCGGGACCTCCTCTATTGGGACCTAAGGGGTGGCCCACTCGCTTCTGGCCGAGAAGGCCAAGCTGATGGTCTATAGGACCTCTCGCCTGAAGTCATCCAGCATCTTCCTTGTCGCTTCTTCTCCCCGGGAGGTGGAACCTCCTGAACCAGATCCTTCACCTTCACCTCCTGCCATCAGACTAAACTCAAGCATTTCTTGTATCAGCTACCTTCTGATGCTTAAGATCACGACAGTGAACCGATCGCACAAGTAATATAAAATGGGCGTTTTCCTAATTATCAATCTCACAAGGAACACAGTAAGGTGGAGTTAATTTCGAGGAGGACTTGAGATTGAAGTCCTCAGGTCGGAGCTAACTAAGGGGGGGGGGGTTTGGATTGTTGCGATAAAAATAAAGTAAAAATCTAACTACTACTCCTATGCAACGCCGCTATGCGATGCTTCGCCAGGAGGGATGGAAGACTAGTCGGGCAGCTATGCACCGAATCACTAGGCGGATGGACGAGAAGGCTAGCAGATGAGGTGGTTAGAACTGTAGAATGAGGGTTGTGAGCACCTCTTCGCAACGCACGCCACTAGAAATTGCTAGTGCGGCAAGGGTGGATGGTGGTGGATGGAATATGGCGCAACTCAAGTAAATAACGAAAACATAAAATCACATAGACATAATTGTATAAAAACGTTTTAAAACTAAGCATACTTCATCAATATAAATAAAGTTAAACACCAATATTCAACAAGAAAGCAAGAACAAGTCAAGAGATCGACCGAATCCGAAGCCTTACTGAGGATTCACGGTTGGAATCGTCGGGTTGTCATTCCGCATCCAAACTCGGTTCTCAACTACGTCCGGGATAGAGAAGGGCTGTCACCACCTTCCAATGGCCCATCTTCTTCGTCTCACGATAGCGGACGAAGTTTGCTAGCTTTCCTTTGCTTGATGGCTATGGCGTCAAACCCTACTTCAAGCTCACGGATGAAGGAGAAGGCCGAGAGGAAGCTCCGGCTTGTATTTGGCGGTGAAAGCTTGCCCGGAGCACCTCCCTAGGGTGGAAGATGAAGGGGAACGGCGGAGAAGGCGGAAAACGGCGGAGAAATGTCGAGCTCCGGATCCTCCTCCGAATTAGGGCGAGACCTGCACTATATATACAAAGCAGAAATGAACAATGCGCACGATCACAGGCGCACGACCAGTGGTCGTGCGCACTATGTCCGGTGCTCGTGCGCACTGGCATGGAATATCAGGAAGAAGAACTAGGATAACGCGCACGAGTAGTGGCGCACGACCAATGGTCGTGCTCACTAAGTCCAATGGTCGTGCGATTACCCCAGACAAGACTCCAGAAAAGAGGAACCAATGCACACGATCAGTGGCGCACGACCGGCGGTCGTTCGTATTACTTCCAGTGGTCGTGCGCTTAACCCAGGCTGATTCTGGAAAACGTAGTGTAGTGCGCACGATCAGGGGCACACGACTAGTGGTTGTGCGCATTATATCCCATGATCGTGCGCAGTATTCCTGTTTCACAACCATCTCGGAACACGCACACGACCCCTGTACCGATAGGAAAAACAAATCACTAATCTGTGCAGAAATTCCAGACAATCACAAAAGGAAGTACAAACTATAAAAATAACAAAATACACAAACACGGGCATAAATGTGCACTTCCTATGGAAATAAAGATTAGATGAAATAGGAACGATAAAGAACTAAAAGTGAAGTGCAACCGCGTGAAAACTAGCCCAGATGAGTCCGAAAATTGGTATATAAAGTGGACTCATCACACCCCCAGACTTAACTGTTTGCGCGTCGCGAGCAAACTAAATCTAAGCAGATAGAGAAAAATACTAGTTAACAAAGAAATTGCGATACGAAGTACCATGCGAAGTCACATGCTCGCGCGCGTAAAAATATAATAGAAGAAATATCTAAGTATACAAAATAGTTTATACTTTTCACAATGCGTATCAAAATTTTATTATTACTCAAAAATAGAATCACGGTGAATCATCCGGTCATGCGTAGGGAGAAAGTAGACTAATCGCTAGGCGAGCATTGCCAAAGATCAGGGCTCAGGATAACCTCCAAAGGAATCCACCAATGTCGGTGACCATATGCTTGCCCTTTCGTATTCTCTCCACGGAACTGGTTTGGTTCACACACGAATCAGTAGGACTTTAGGTGAAGAGATGGGGCTTGGGTTTCGGTGAGGTAAACAAAGATAAACAGGAAGGCTATGCACCTAACCCAAATTAGCTAGTATAAAGGGAATCCATCAGCTAACCAAAATATATGCGGGTATACCACACCCCCAGACGTAGCTTTTAACATATGGGTGTGTGCACCGCCTACTCCAAATGTAATCACATTTCCCAAAAAGATTTTCAATTTAAACTTTTTCTTTTCACTTTTTTTTTCTTTTCTTTTTCTTTACAAATATTTTTTCTTTTTCTTTTTTTTTCTTTTTCTTCATTTTATTTTCACAATTCAGCAGAAATAAACTTGGGAGCCCTTCCACATTTTCACAAATAATAACACCATGTCACATCCCAACATGAAAATATAGCACACTAAACTCGACTTGGGTGTGCGACTAGGATTGGCTATGAGGCTTTGGTGAAATCATGGTGGAGCTGAATCAAAAGGAGGGGTAGGCACAATAGGGCTAGCGAGGATAAGACGTTAGGAATGGTACAAAGCTCAACCGGGCCAAAATTATGGCCTACATCACGCTCATGCATGACTAACCTATACCCATGCTTCAAGAATAGTTTGAGGCAAGTTCTTAGCCAACGAGAAAGACTATCCATCCTCCCGAATCGAGCAATACGAACCTAACGGCTGTTTACACACATCCCTAAGCTACCGTCAGAGTCACACCGGATTCACCAACTTTTGAGTAGAATAAAAAGTATTTACGCAATTAGAAAAATATAAAACTAAAATCATACAGAAAAATTAAATCTACTCCAATTTCTACACGAGACGAGAGCAGTTGACTAGGAGCACAGCAAGGTCAACATTTTACTCCGTCTCACAATCCTATGTCAGCACCATAATTTTCCCAAATCTAACGAAGAAATGAGTTTAACTCGCAGCACGCAAAAAGCTAAGCACGCGCTCATGTGGGTGCAGTGGTGTGTGATGCAATGAACTAAGCAAAATAAAACAATAAAGGCTTCTAGTATGCACAAGAAATGTGTGCGTGCAATAGGTAACAAATCTCTCCCCTAGACTTAAACTAAACTACACAGCAGACGATATAGAAATTAAAATCATAAAGAGCTAAGGGAAGAGGTTACCCAATGCTCAGCTAGTGAGCATACCAAAAGATGCGTGGAAACCTGAAGCAGGCCCGCCATACGAAGAATCACAACCCCACCAATGCAATTTGTTATGAATACCTGCAGGGGTGAGCTCCTCAAAAACAAAAGAAAAATATACAAAGAGAAATGCTAAGACTAAAATAGACATGAAAAATAAAATGCAGAAAATGAAAGATATGTACTGAGTTTATTGTCATCCCAGCACGACTTACTAAATTCTAAACAGCTCTAGCTTATAGGCCTATGAAATAAAAAGTGCACAGGTAACTGTTCCAATATCCGTTTCGGTAACGGGTACCGATACGGTGATACAGCAGTTACCCCTCTACCTAAATAATAATACCTGGCCAACACAGGTAGAGGAAATAGGAAATAAGAAGAGGAGGAGCACTGGTCCTCGCTCATCTTATCACAAAATAAATCCTTGTCTAGCAAGGTATCGTCTATCACAGGCCCGCAAGAGGCGATGGCAATGACATGAGCACAAAGCTCATCGTCATCCCAATGTACCTGTGGAGACTCGTCCTGCACAGGCTCAGATAAGGAAGGGGGATCAAGTAATAAAAGAGAAGAAGAACTAAAAAAATCAAAAAATGGGAGAGTGATCCCGGTATCACTCTCAGCAGGATCCAAACAAAGATCATCGTTGGTATCATACGAGTCATACCGAGGGGAATCCGAGAACTCGTGGTCCGTGGTGGTTAGAGGAACGACCTCATCCAATAATGAGGTGCAAACCTCCGCATCGGAAAGAGGGTATTACTCATCCCACCGGGGTGCGTAAAAGTGTTCCGAAGATCCACCTTCTCCGTCGGAGATAGAGGAATCATCATCCCACTTCGGCGCAACCTCGGGCACCGAATCATCCACAATCACGGCATCATCAACCGACTCACAAGAAAGAGGAATAGGACAATCCGGCAAAAATTGCGGAGGGGCAAGGCTGCTCTCAAAATCAAGCACTGAATGAGCAGGCCCCATCGCAAAATCATTCGCTGACGCCACCCCGTCGATGACCAGAACAATCTCATCGTCCCATACAGGAGCGTCCATGAGTTCCTGCACCTCTTTTTGTTGGCTAACACCAGAGTGATCATCATCACTCAAGGAAAGCTCGTAAAAAGGGATCGAGGGACCCATGAAAGAGCTGTATGCGGCCAGAGATTCTTCAGTAATCTCAACGGGTTAAGAATGAGCAAAGTGCGTTATATCAGTGTATGGGCCAGGCAACACCCTGGTAGGCCTGTCCACAACAGTCTTCCGTGAACGGGAGGTTGTTGTGCACACGCCCTCAGAGGGAGAAGGCTTGCACAAACGAGGGCAATCCTTCAACATGTGGCCCACACCTTGACATAACAAACACCGAATACAATGCTCGGCATTCATAACAGCAATGACATCGATGGATCGGCGCAAAGTGTCAAGGATACGACACTCAGCATCAGGATCCATCACGAACAAAAATAATTGCTGAAAAAGTGCTACACAGCTAAAATAAAAAATAGCACGGATCTGCTATCTAAATCAAAAATCAGAAAAGGGTAAAAAGAAATAAGCAAAATAAAAATTCTAATAACAAAAGCAAATAAAAAAAATGATATGCACAAATGGAAAAGGGTCTTCAATTTATTATCTCCCTCTCCACAAACTCACACGACTGTGTTCCCCGGCAACGGCGTCAAAAACTTGATGCTTAAGATCACGGCAGTGAACCGGTCGCACAAGTAATATAAAATGGGCGTTTTCCCAAGTATCAATCTCACAAGGAACACAGTAAGGTGGAGTTAATTTCGAGGAGGACTTGAGATTGAAGTGCTCAGGTCGGAGCTAACTAAGGGGGGGGGGGGGTTTGGATTGTTGCGATAAAAATAAAGTAAAAATCTAACAACTACTCCTATGCAACGCCGCTATGCGATGCTTCGCCATGCAGGATGGAACACTAGTCGGGCCGCTATGCACCGAATCACTAGGTAGATGGACGAGAAGGCTAGCGGATGAGGTGGTTAGAATGGCGGAATGAGGGTCGTGAGCACCTCTTCGCAACGCACGCCACTAGCAATTGCTAGTGCGGCAAGGGTGGATGGTGGTGGATGGAATATGGCGTAACTCAAGTAAATAACAAAAACATACAATCACATAGACATAATTGTATAAAAACGTTTTACAAACTAAGCATACTTCATCAATATAAATAGAGTTAAACACCAATATTCAACAAGAAAGCAAGAACAAGTCAAGAGATCGACCGAATCCGAAACCTTGCTGAGGAATCACGGTTGGAATCGTCGGGTTGTCATTCCGCATCCAAGCTCGGTCCTCAACTGCATCCGGGATAGAGAAGGGCTATCACCATCTTCCAATGGCCCGTCTTCTTCGTCTCACGATAGCGGATGAAGTTTGCTAGCTTTCCTTTGCTTGATTGGTTATGGCGTCAAACCCTACTTGAAGCTCACGGATGAAGGAGAAGGCCGAGAGGAAGCTCCGGCTTATATTTGGCGGTGAAAGCTTGCCCGGAGCACCTCCCTAGGGTGGAAGATGAAGGGGAATGGAGGAGAAGGCGTAAAACGACGGAGAAATGTCGAGCTCCGGATCCTCCTCCGAACTAGGGCGAGACCTACACTATATATACAAAGCAAAAATTAATAATGCGCACGATCACAGGCGCACGACTAGTGGTCGTGCGCACTATGTCCGATGCTCGTGCGCACTGGCATGGAATATCAGGAATAAGAACTGGGATAACGCGCACGAGTAGTAGCGCACGACCAATGGTCGTACACACTAAGTCCAATGGTCGTGCGATTACCGGAGACATGAAAACAGAAAAGAGGAATCAATGCACACGATCAGTGGCGCACGACCGGCGGTCGTGCGCATTATGTCCAGTGGTCGTGCGCTTACCCCAGGCTGATTCTGGAAAACGTAGAGTAGTGCGCACGATCAGGGGTGCACGACCAGTGGTCGTGCGCATTATATCCCATGATCGTGCGCAATATTCCTATTTCACAACCATCCTAGAACACGCACACGACCCCTATACCGATAGGAAAAAAATCACTAATCTGTGCAGACATTCCAAACAATCATAAAAGGGAGTACAAACTATAAAAATAACAAAATACACAACCACGGGCATAAATGTGAACTTCCTATGGAAATAAAGATTAGATGAAATAGGAATGATAAAGAACTAAAAGTGAAGTGCAACCGCGTGAAAACTAGCCCAGATGAGTCCGAAAATAGGTATATAAAGTGGACTCATCACCTTCCACGCTCACCGCACCAGAACTATTGAAACCAAAATCTGACTTCGACAAGTGTTCGAAAAATAGGGGCGTAACCAACACCTACTCGTCCCAAGCTCTGACCTCCGACTGGTCGTGAAAGGACTAGAAAATGACCCAAAGCCTCAGTAGGGAGGTCCCACCGCTCACTCGGAAGATCTTTGAGAGCTTCCCCTCCAAATCTAAAAGATGGGCTTGGAGCTCCTCAGAATGCACAGACAAAAGCCTCTTAAGTCCCGGGAAAGATGTGTATATGTGCCTTTCTAAAGAACCCCTCTGGGTCTATTTATAGTTTTCTGAATTGGATCTACAAATAACCATGCTGGGCTGACCTGAAATTACTAGAGTACCCCTGGTTGGGTCTGCCAACAGCCAAACTCCACTGTTCTGAGAAGTTATAGGCAGACCACCAAGGGAAAAAGAGTAAAAATACTAGGGGTAGACGAGTAAAATCCCCTGGGCCCTAGATTTGTCAAAATGGCCTTTCTTCAAAATGGCAAGTGGGGGAGTATCTATCGGTGAGACGAATCTTCCTCCCGCCTCGCCAACCTTATATGTCGTGAGGCCTTCTCGCGGTCATAGGACTTCTCACGCCCTCAGGAGGGGCGTCTCGCCTACTACAGAGGCTACTTATCTCGCCACCTGCGAGTGGACCACATGGTCACACTCACCCATCAATTTCACTCGCCTGCCTCGTCTATATGCGCTTTGAGGACCTCTCTCGAGCCCGAGGTTGTACAATTTTATTGCTCTGAAAAATTTATTGGGATTTTTTGAAATTATTTTGGATTGTGCAAATTTCAATTATGCCCTTAAATGTTTTTGGTTAAAATTGTGAAATATATGCCTTGGAAAATTATGAAATTTTTTTACTAGATCCTTAATTCAGTACTATGGATCTCTGTAAATTTCCTTAATATTTTTGGATGGGTAGATATGAAATTTGTATGAATAGTGAAATTTTTGTAAATATCTTAAATTCTTATAATCTTATGTCAAAACTCTATAGATAATTATGAAAATTTGTTTTGACCACAACCATGACAATATTTTCATCTAGGAATTTTCTCTGAATTATTGGTTGATTAGTTTTGGTACTTACTTTGGAAATGGGTAATATGCTATTAATATTCATAAATAGAAAATATGGATCAAATCAATCTGAGAAATTATGCAATTTTGTCCACTGACCTTTTATACCAAGATGAACAACAGAAAAATTATTTAGTGCTAGAAGGCCTCTGGTTTTGGTAGTTCATGACCAATGTGACTTAGGTCACATAATTAAATAATTTTAATTATCACCAAAAATAATTAGGAAAATAGTGATTTTCTGATTTTTCAATAATTACCAAATGATGAACCCATAATAAAAATTTGGAGGCCTTTGGCCCAAGGAATTGGAATTCGCCTCATATGGACTAAGGATAGACCCACGGGTTGCATTTAGCAAAATTGACATATAGTGTTTTGTTCATCCAAACCACATGAAAAAGTTATCCAACCACCTAAAGTCATGAATAAGGTCTTGGTGCATCATTAAAAGTGTTTTTGGTTCATGAGGATTTACGAGTAGGTATGCAACTCATTTAAGTGTTTATGAGTTCGCACTATCTATGGAACAGATGCATAAGGGTGGGCTTGGTTTGACATTCAAGGTAGTGGAATCTAATTTATTTAGAGTCATGTTAGAGAGGCATTGAAACCCTGGTTGGAATCCTATGTTATATCACTACTTAGTATCAAGTGCTAGTGTGTATGGTCTCTTAAGAGAATAGCTAAGATCGGACTCCAACGAAAGATCACGATTCTTCTATAAGCATCATAAGTCATTAGGTTTACTCAAGAGAAACAAAGAGAGTGGGGTGTTAATAATTTGTAGACACTAATAAAAACAAGTGTCCTAGAAAGGGGGATATAGGATTCAGCCCATCGTATTCCCTAGTACCACTGTGAGCCCTTCACCGGGTAGACCACGGGATGTCCAGAATTAACCCCAAGTCTTTTTGTATAACTAAAATTAGACAATAGTAGTCTAATAGGTTGAAGGAACAATATAACAATCTCAACACTGTAGGGTTGGAGTGATACAAGATGGGTTAGTCCTGCGAGCTAGAGGCTCATGAGTTTTATTTTAGGACGAGTTAGTCCTAGGAGTTAGAGGCTCAGGTTGAGATAACTTGCATGTAAATAGGAACATTTTAGTGGTAGGTCATCGATAATGGGCCAGTCGTCACATCGATGGCAGTATGTTGAGTCTGGCGAGGTGTGAGGGTCTTGAAAGTCTTTAGTTTCAAGCATAACTTAATCACCTAGAGGGAGGGGTGAATAATTTCCTTACTCTCTTATGAATATCTATAATTTTCTTTCTTTAAGTGCTTTGTGATGTTGGAACCAGCTTTCTAGTCCCTCCTAAAGTTCGAACTGAGGATGCAACCCACACGTACTCCTCTTGAACTACCCTCCTGACGTGAGTCGGAGACCTGGAAATAGACCGAGGGGTCTCAGCTCGGAGGTCCCACCTCTTTCCCAGAAGAACTGAAGAACTTCCCCTCCCTAGCCAATGCTGAGCTTTGTGCCTGTGAGGAAGACAGTGGAAAGGTTCAACAACCCTCTCAGGCACCTTATCGGTCTATTTATAGGCCTCTGAATCTGATCTGCAAATATCACTTCTGAATTAATCTGAAATGACCAAAACACCCTGTGCTGGGTCTGCCAACAGCCAAACTCCGCTGTTCTGGAGAGCTATACGCAGACCTCCAAGGGTAGAAGTGTAAAATTACCTGGGGTACAAAGGTAAAATCCCCCTTGCAGATAAAAGGGTAAAGACATCTCTTCTCCCATGTAGCGAGTGGGGAAGGTACTGACGGGCGAGACGACCGCCCTGTCTGTCTCGCTGGCCTCTCACCCTGTAGGCCATCTCGCCTCCTAGAATAATCCCTCCCCCTAGGAGGTCTCACCTACTTCAGAGAATCCCACATCCCGCCTCCTGCAGGTGGGCCTCCTGGTCTCACTCACCTATCATCTCACGAGCCTCCCCTTCTCGCTCGTTGAGCCACCTCTCGCGAGCCCAAGGTTGTACATGTGAGTTGGTAGTTTTCTACTTTCAAGACACACACAACCTATAATAAAGAAACAACACAAACTATACACACATAATATATAGTGGTTAACCAGATCATGGGTACGTCCACTTTCCCTCCCAACTATCTAACAACTTGTTAGACAAGGCACTTCTCCAACCTTGGCTCATATGAGCTTACAACACGATCCCACAGGATCAGTCAGTCTACTCCAAGACATACAACACAAGCACAAGGACCTGAACCTCAGTGATCCAAAGATCACCTACCTCTGGCCCAAATGCACTACAACTTAGGCTGGGAGGACAGAACTACCTCAGAGAGAATGGCTTTCCTATAGCTCAGGCATAAAGGCCCTACCTCAAATCCAACAGATCCTACAACTCAGGCACAAGTGCCCTACAACTCAGAGAGAATGAATCTCCTACCTCATGCTAAAAAGCCCTACCTCAGATCCACAACTGAATCCTACTCTCAAGCAAATCTGCCCAACAACTCAGATCCTAAAGGATCTGTTGGAACACCCTATTACTAATTTGGGTCAGGATCACTATGTCTCTAGGAAACCTGTTTTTCACCTCCTGTATAGATCTAAAGGTCAATTAGAATTGAGTCTAAGGGTTAGTACTTAGGTTTGGAAGCTGCCCTCAAGACCAAGGTTTTTCAGTTTGGAGACTAAGTCATATCGTCGAGCTCAGTACGACGAATCGTCGAACTCCAATCGATGATTGTCTAGCTCAACTTCGACGGATCGTCGAACTCCATTCGACGATCGCTGAGCTCAACTTCAACAAATCGTCGAACTCCATTCGACGATTTGTGAGCTCAGTTCGACGATCTTGACTCAGTTTTGATTCGCTATCTCTGAGCTTAGTTCGACGATAGTTGAGCTCAGATCGACGATCTCTGTTGCTGTCTAAGTCCAAATCGCTGAGCTCAGTTCGACGATAGTAGAGCTCAGTTCGACATTTTTCTGAAGACTTCAAGGATTTTCAAGATTCAAATTCAGAACAGTTAAGGAGTTATTCAGCAATTAATTCAGAGGATTTTCTAGCCGTTTTCATTTATTCTGGACCAAGTTTCAAGTGATTATCAAGGAATGTTTCTTTGGACTTTCCCCCAGAAGACAATTGCAATTAAAGAAGTCAATTAATGACAGGCTAACAGCTATTCTTGACAGATGATGATTTTCTATTCAGAACCAGAGAATAAAACTTAAGATTTTTGAATCTCTCAGATAGACAACACAGACAAGAAGAACAAGAAACAATATTCTCTGGAACAACATCTTTCTCAACATCGACTGTTCACAAGAGAAAGAGCTAAAAAGAATTCATACAGAACACACAACCAAGGAGATCAACCATCTAAAATCTTCTGATCTCTTGTGATTCAAGTGTTCAAGGCCAACATCTCTCAAAGACTTCAGACACCTAACATTTCAGCTGTTGCTGAAATTATCATTTGCTGGAGATCAACTTCTGAAGGCTTATCACCCTACAGCAAAGCTTCATTTCCTGAACATCTCAAGAACTCAGAGGGAGCTTTGACAACATCAAATCCACATAGTCTTCTCAGCTGCTTTGAGAAAGAGAAGACTTCCTTAACTCTCTCATCCCCATCTCTGTAAAGGGTTTTTCAAACTCCCTTCAAAAGTTTGAACTTGGTTTTTGAGCACCTTATCAAAAGCTCATTGGTGGCAAGACACCTGATCAAAAAATCTGATTTGGTTTTTGAGCACCTTATCAAAAGCTCATTGGTGCCCAGGACACCTGATCAACTCATCCTGCAGTGGATTCCTACCTAGGGTGGTAGAAGAGTGGATGTACCCAAGTTTAGGGGAACCACTATAGCTCCTTGTGTCTTCTGGCTTGCTTGTCTTTATTTTTGTTTCTGGCTGCGATTGTTTTGTGATTAGTTAGGATCTGTGATTAATTTCTTTTGTAGGTTATTTTGTGATTAGATTTAATATTTGCTTCCCTGTTCACTCATATTACAACAACTGCTGTAAAACATTTTTAAGCACCATACTCTATTCACCCCCCCTCTAGAGTATATCAGATCTAGCTGCACTTTCAGGATCCTATATAATGGAAGTGGTTTGTTGAGTTGATTTGACATAAGAGAAATTTCTCTATGCCAACCTTCCTGGACTGAGATAAACTCAGCCAAACGTTGACCGTAAGAATATATTCCCTGAGTGTACTGCTTCCTGAATTGATAAATACTTAGCCCTATCTACTTCACAGTAACAAAAGAAATCTTCAACAAGCAGATGCTTGTGCTGGACGTAACCTGCAGAGCCCTGCTCTGCTTCTTCTTTCCTTCTTGGACTGAACCAGAAGCTCATTCCAAACATCTTCTTCACAGACTCCAGAAAATGTTCTTCAGAACTGTATAGCTGGAACTGTTGGGTATTGTATCCACACTAACCCAGATTTGATGAAGTCACCCTTGAACTAAGATGAATTAAGTTGTATTTGATGCTTGGTTTGAGTTATGTGTTTTCAGGATTCTAATGGGAAGTGTAGACCAATATAAGTCTACAATGAGTCACCAAACACAGGACCATACAATGTAATCCCTCATTATGTGTTCCAAAGTGTTAACTCATGCGTAGCCTCTGTATTGGTATACACTTCATATTCAAGCTCTAGGACTATGTGAAAAGACTTGATGCCGGTCATTCCTTAGAAGAAGAAAATTCAGTCAAGAAAATTTTCCAAAGTAAACTACTCGAGTTGTTCTTTCTAATGTATTTATTTTACTGCTTGGTTGTGCTAATAAAATGCAGGGAAGGAGGATCGTCGCCCCGAGTTAGGGGCGGGATCGTTATAATTTGGTCAGCATTGTTGACCGTTACTTTTGTTTGCCACCGTGCGGTGGTTTGTTGCGTGCAGGTGCTGCTGGACCAAGCGGTCAATAGCGGGCTAAAGCCCAAAATGCGAAGCCGGCCCTCGAAGGCCTAATTGAAGTGTTTACTTACTTTTGTTCATGTATGACAGGCCTGCGTGCCGTGGTATGGAAAACATGTATTAAGAGTAAACCATTTGTAAGGCCTTAAGACCAGTACTTGTGTATGTACTACATTCCTATTTAGTGTATTAGTGGACATTCATGCTTGGTGCTGGGTTCTTTTAATTGTAACTTTTAAAACTTCTTCCGCTAGAATGCTCTGTGAAGGATGTTATGATTGGTTGGATGGTTTCCATTGAGTAACCACCCAGTCTGTCTGTGGTATATGGCGTCGGGCCCCGGCCGGACCTACTGCTATATGCTATGCGACGGATAGGGGGTGTTACAATTTGGTATCAGACTACTGGTTTCGATCTGTCTTACAATGAATTCGTGGATGAATTCTTTTTAAGGGGTGGTGAGCACATGTGTGTGTGCGTCATCGTTATAACAACAAAAGAACCCATGAATGTCCACTTAGGAATGAAAATACACGTGTTTGGGGAACCTGTGTGTTCCTATAATTGCTGTTTGCAATTTTATTTGGTCGCTTAACGGTGTTTTGTACCACTATAGGTGACCAGAAGCGGTGCTGGGCCGCCAGAATGTCCGGTTTCTGAGGAGTATAGTGCACCCCGTGAGGTGTTTGAGACCCCTCCTTCGTATGAAACCGTAAGAAGGATCGTTGAAGCGGTGTTCGTTGTGACGAGTGCACAGCATGGAAGAAATGTACAACCCTGTGCCCCTGTTGTGGCTTCAACGCCGGGCGGAGTGATGGAGCAGATGACTTTTGGTAGACCATCGGGGCAGCAGCTGAATATGCATTTAGTGTAGGGAGCGCACACAGTTGATGAATATTTGCAAGTATTTCTTGTGATAAGCCGCTACCCATGCTTCGAGTTGGATAATGAGCAAGCTACAGTCGATAGATTTTATAATGGCCCGTGCGCCGAGTTACAAGCTCTACTGCTAGGACCAAAGTTATTGGGATTCCAAGCCTTGGTGGAATCAGCTAGATCTTTAGAGGCAGATTTGAGGAAGGCTCACCCGATGTCAGCGACCATGGTATCGAACTATGCAAGCCCCATAAGAGCTTCATCCGGAAAAATGCTAGAGAAGGGGGCTACGACATCGACTAGCAAAGGTACTTCCACTTGTCATACTTGTGGAAATAAAGGGCACTTTTCCCGAAGGTGTTGGAATGGTGCTCAGAAGAATAATAAAGCTATGTCAGGAGCAGTTGAGGACTTTAGTGCAAAAGAAACGGCGTTCAAAATGACGAACACCTCAAAGTATGGATATCATAGGTGGTATAAGAAGGCTAGGACTTTGGGTCTAGTCCGTCCTTTTGGTGCTTCGGGGGCATCAGGCCAAACCCCGAGCGCATGTTATAACTGTGGGGAGTCGGGGCATTATGCCCGTGGGGGCCTAAAGTCCGGGAGAAAGCACGCCATCGTCAGGACAGGTATGGTTTAAAGATAGTTTAGCCTTAAATACTTGTCACCCTTGTGTATGTTATCTTAGAACTACTTGTGCTAAGATTTGTTCTGATTTTCGTTCATCCGGCGAGAGCACCGTTCGTGTAAACGAAGTTTCGCATTCCTTTATTTAGGAATTATATTACGCGTCGGAGTACCTCCTTCGATGGTAAGAAACAAATTGGATGCGCTATGGTCCGATGGTGCTCAATGTGCGCGGGTAGAATCTGTTGCGCTTAGGTGTGGTCAGGGAGTTAAGACTTTTACTTACAAGTGTCGTTGCTGCCGCTAGTGGAGTTCGACGTTATATTTGGCATGGACTGGCTCTCGGAGCAGCGAGCCTATATTGATTGCGATAGCAAGGAAGTCAAGTTGGGAGCAGGTCGTGAGACGACTTTCACGGGCAACAGTGTATCTCTTCAGGTGGTGAAGGCGGTTTGTGCCGGTGCAGAATTTTTCTTTACACTAGTGGAGGTTGCAAAGCCAAAGTCTACGTTGGATAGTATATCAGTGGTAGCTGAGTACCCTGATGTGTTCCCCGCAGATCTTCCTGGAGCCCCGCCGTAGCGGGAGATTGATTTTACGATTGATCTCGTACCAGGTGCAAAGCCTGTGTCATGCTCTCCATATCGACTAGCGCCTAAGGAAATGGCGGAGCTGAAGGTTCAACTGCAAGAGTTGTTGGAGCAAGGGTATGTGCGTACAAGTTCTTCTCCTTGGAGCACGCCAGTCCTCTTTGTTAAGAAGAAGGACGGAAGCTTGAGGCTATGTATTGATTATCGGGAGCTCAATAAGTTGTCGGAAAAGAACAAGTACCCGATCCCCCGGATCGATGATCTTTTTGATCAGTTGGTCGGGTCAACAGTGTACTCGAAGTTAGATCTCAAGTCCGGTTACTATCAGCTGCGAATAAGGGAGAGTGATATCCCAAAGACAATGTTCAGTACGAGATACGGGCATTACGGGTTTACGGTCATGCCGTTTGGGCTGACTAATGCGCCGTCAGTGTTCATGGATTTAATGAACAGGACCTTCAGGGAGTACTTGGACCATTTTTGTGATCGTCTTCATCGACGATATTTTGGTGTACTCGCAGAGTGAGTAAGATCACTTCAGGCATCTTCATTTGGTTTTGGAGACACTAAGGAGAAATCAATTGTATGCCAAGTTCTCGAAGTGTGAGTTTTGGTTGTCCTCAGTGGTGTTCCTCGGTCATATAATGAGTGGAGAAGGTATTGCAGTGGATCCGACGAAGATTGTTGCGATATGGGAGTGGCCCGAGCTTTCTACGGTAGCGGAAGTCCGGAGCTTTCTGGGGCTTGTCGGTTACTATAGGCGCTTCGTAGAGAACTTCTCGCGGATAGAGTTACCTCTCACTACTTTGATGAGGAAGGAGCAGAAGTTCGTCTAGACACCGGAGTGCGCGCGAGCTTTTGAGGAGTTGAAATGTCGGTTGACCACGGCGCCTGTGCTGAGTTCGCCGAGTGGGACCGAAGGTTTTGAGATTTATAGTGATGCTTCGGGCAACGGAATGGGTTGCGTGCTACTGCAACATGGAAGTGTGATAGCTTATGGCTCGAGACAGCTGAAAGTGCACGAGAGGAATTATCCGGTCCATGACTTGGAGTTAGCGGCCGTGATTTTTGCCTTGAAGCTGTGGACGCATTATTTGTACGGTGTGAAGATTGATATCTACACCAATCACAAGAGCCTGAAGTATTTGATTGATCAGAAAGATCTGAATATACGGCAGCATAGATGGATGGAGTTCCTGGGGGACTATACATTTAAGATCCACCATGTGCCTGGTAAAGGCAATGCGGTTGCAGACGCGTTGAGTCGCCGGGCCCCAGCTCAAGCCAATTGGCTGTCGATCCATGACGAGCGGTTGGTTCGGGAGTTGGAGGTGTTGGAGATTGTTTGTGTAGACAAGCAATCAAGTGCTGAAGCAGTACTGAATTGGACTGAAGTTCAATATGACCTGGCGGATCGGATTCGGCAGGCATTAGATTTGGATGACCACATGAAGCAGTTCACGGTAGAGGCTCTGGATGGGTCAAATTCCCAATTCGTTGTGCTCGACAGATTGCTTTGGAAAGACGGTCGTCTTTGCATCCCAAGCATGGGCAGTTTGTGGGCGGATTTGTTGTACGAGGCACACCATACCAAGTACTCGATTCACCCGGGGAGCACAAAGATGTACCGTGACATTAAGAAACTGTTTTGGTGGCCGAGTTTGAAGAAGGATGTGGTGCTTTACGTGGCGAAGTGCCAAACTTGAGCCTTGGTGAAGGCGGAGTGACAAAAGCCGGGAGGATTTCTGAAGTCCTTGCCTATTCCGGAGTGGAAATTTGACGACATCACTATGGACTTTGTGCACAGTTTGTCAAGGTCGCAAAAGGGGAACGACGCCTTCTGGGTGGTCGTAGATCAGCTAACGAAGGTGTCGCATTTCATTCCGCATAGGAAGGATGATCCGGTGGAGAAGTTGGCAAAACTATATGTGGATAATATATTAGGGCTTCACGGTGTGCCCCGCAACATCGTGAGTGACCGAGATGGGAGGTTCACGTCCAATGATTGGAGGCTAGTGCAGCAAATGTTGGGAACAAAGTTAAAATTCAGCACAACCTTCCATGCCAAACATATGAGCAGACCGAGAGGGTCAATGGAACTATGGAAGACATGCTCCGCATGTGTGTCTTGGACTTTGGAAAGCAATGGGAAGACCATCTTTATTTGGTGGAGTTTGCGTACAGCAATAGCTACCAGGCGAGTATTCCAATGGGGCTCTTCGAGGCCCTATATGGTAGAAGATGTCGCACGCCGTTGTCCTGTTTGGAAGCGGGCGAGTCAAAGTTGTATAAGCGTCAGAGGTGGAGGATGCTACTTCTTTGGTGAGAACCATTCGGGAGAGGTTGCTAACTGCTCAGGACCGTCAGGCGAAGTACTTTAATGCCAAGCACAGGAACGTGGAGTTCGCTGTGGGCGACTGGGAATACTTAAAGATCAAGCCGTTCAAGGGTGTCTCGCGGGTGCGGCGATTGAAAAAGCTAAGCCCGAGGTATCTTGGGCTGTTTGAGGTTCTGGAGCGGGTTGGTGAAGTAGCCTATCGGTTGAAGCTTTCAATGGAGCTTAGTGGTCTACATGATGTATTCCATATATCGGTGCTACGGAAGGCGGTGCAAGAGCCTTCGCAAGTGATCGCGGTTGATCTCATGCCGGTGGATAGTGGGTTGATGACAAAGGTCAAGCCCATGCAGATTGAAGAATCGGAAGTCAAGCGGCTGCGCAATAAAGAGATCAGGATGGACAAGGTATGTTGGGACAATTGCGGTCGAGAGGAGCTCTCTTGGGAGCGAGAGCAGACTATGCTTGAGGAGTACCCAGAGTTGTTTCACTCAGGTACCATTTAAGTTTTATGTGTCTTTCCTTTATGAAATTTCGAGGACGAAATTATTTTAAGAGGGGGAGAGTTGTAACGCCCCGAAACTCAAAAGAGGGATGAGAGGCGTTTTGGGCCAAATCTGGTATTTGGCAGGGGGCACACGGCCTGGAACACGGGCGTGTCCCAGGGCGTGTCAGGCTCGAGTCAATGATTTGGCCATGAGGTCGACGATTTGTGGAGTTGACGATCATCGAGCAGCGAACACGACCTGACACATGGACATGTCTCAGGGCGTGTCGAGCCTGTGTCGACGATCGGCACGGGGAGTCGACATTTTTCGCTCGACAATGTGTCGAGACAAGGCACATGGCCTAGGACACGGGCGTGTCCAAGGCCGTGTCGGGTGGTCGACGAACTTCGCTCGACGAAGTATCGAGACCGTGAACACGGCCTGGAGCCCAGGCGTGTTCGGGTTTGACACGGGCGTATCACATTGGACATGGGTGTGTCCAAGACTCGTGTGAGTCTCGGGTTGTTTTCGGGGCTGTGTCGATGGGGGTACACGGCCAACCACACGGCCGTGTCAGTTGGAACACGGGCGTGTTAGGTGGAACACGGGCGTGTCGGCTGCCCGTGTGTTTTTTGAGACCCGTCGATTTTGACGGCGAATGAGGGACACGGCCCTGGATACGGGCATGTCACAGGCCTTGTTCAGCCCAGATTCTGCATTTTATATCTGGATCGTGGCCGTTCGTTTCTTTAAATCGGTATCCGACGGCTGGGGGCTGTTAGTACTTGGATATACACGGGATTAGACCCTTGAAACCCTCATTTCACTTGAGATGTTCTCTTTCTAAAGTATAGAGAGAGAGGAGAGCAAAGGAGGAAGAAGAAGCTTAGATCCGGTCTTTGGAGGAGCTTCGGAGCTCTAAATCGCGAACCGACTTCGGATCTACGGAGGCAAAGAGAGTGTGGTGCTTTTCATCCGCTTACATTTCTATGGCGCCAAGGAAGAATGCTAGGGTAACGATTCTCTACTTGAGCATGTGAAGCTCTCCTTCTTTTGCATAGGAAGCCCGCTCTCGCGAGTTTGCGGTGAGTTGGAGGCGTTCCTTGGGGTAGATATGTAAAGTCCCCGTTGTGTAGAGTCCGTAATCGAGAACGGATATAGGCATGATGTGTGAAGCATATCCGGACATGTTGGTCTGGATTAGTGATGTTGCATTGCATAAATGGTCGGAGAAGACTCCGTGCGAATGTTTGTTTTCGTGTTTTTCTACGTGGCAGATTGCAACAGGGAGCCTTGGGGATTAACCCAAAGGTGCACCCGGAAAACTGGGCAGATGTGTGATTTTGCCAAATATGTGGGCCGGGGAGCCAACTTGAACATAACTGGGTTATGTGTTGTGTGTAACGATTTGGCACTCGGGAAAGTTTGAACCTCGCATATGTTTTTAAATTAACGTTGCGGTGTGAGCAACGGGTCAGGCGGAACCGTACCCGCTCTATGACGTTCGGTTAAAGAGACCTAAATTTACTTGGCAGTTACTTTTGGCATAGATGGAGGGTCTTAGGCAGAGGCCAAAAAGACCAAATGCTCACGAGAGATTGCCGTCCCGGGACGGTGGTGAGTCGGCAGACTTAGACTGTGATCACCGAGAATGTGCCCTGAGAGCACGGGGCGTGTGGCCGTGCGTGCCAACACCTGTGATGTAATGTATTTATTTTACTGCTTGGTTGTGCTAATAAAATGCAGGGAAGGAGCATCGCCGCCCCGAGTTGGGGGCGGGATTGTTATAATTTGGTTAGCATTGTTGACCGTTACTTTTGTTTGCCACCGTGCGGTGGTTTGTTTCCTGCAGGTGCTGCTGGACCAAGCGGTCAATAGCGGGCTAAAGCCCAAAATGCGAAGCCGTCCCTCGAAGGCCTAATTGAAGTGTTTGCTTATATTTGTTCATGTATTACCGGCCTGCGTACCGTGGTATGGAAAACATGTATTAAGAGTAAACCATCTGTAAGGCCTTAAGGCCAGTACTTGTGTATGTACTACATTCCTATTTAGTGTATTAGTGGACATTCATGCTTGGTACTGGGTTCTTTTAATTGCAACTTTTAAAACTGCTTCCGCTAGAATGCTCTGTGTAGAACGTTATGATTGGTTGGATGGTTTCCATTGAGTAACCACCCGGTCTGTCTGTGGTATATGGCGTCGGGCCCTGGCCGGACCTACTATTATATGCTATGAGACGGATAGGGGGTGTTACAGTGTATGTGACGAATCGTGTTTTTCAAATTTTCTTATGCGCAGGATAGTTGTATAAAGACTGTCTCTGATAAGGTAACTGCTCTAGAATATGAGATGAGCAGAGGATTTGCTGAGATCTAACATAATACTGATCAGCTCAGACATCTGTTCCAAATTGGTGGCGAAGCCTTAGACCACACCATAACTAGTGTTGGACAAGTTATGGAGCAAGGTCTAACACTTGCTAATAATCAAATGGAATTGGAAAATAGAGCTGAAGCCACTAAGATGAAAATATGTGAAGAGGTTGGCACTTTCAAAGATGATGCCATCTCTCAGCTCTCTGTTGAAGTTAGAAAGGGGGAGAAGTTGGTGAAAGAATATTTAAAAAAATCCGATGCCCTCAGGAAAGAACTATGGGAAACTAAGATGAAAGAGATCCATGATGATGTACTAGCTCAAAATTCAGAGTTTCAAATTCCACAAATATGACACTGCTGTATGGATGCACAACCAGATCCTTCTAGAATTTGCTGCTGATCCTACCATTATCCCTCATCACCTGAACCCTCTAGCTGCTGTTGATGCTCCTGCTCCTCCTTTGCAACCTACCTTTTCTCCAAGACCTGTAGACTCAGTTGCTCCTCCAGAGTCATATGCTCAGGATTGGGAAGATGATCCTGCAGATATTTTCCTCAAAGCTCCTCCTGAGATTCTGACCTATAAGAAGAAAATAAAATACGGTGAAGGTCCTTCTATCAGCAAGTCCATTCCAGTCTCTGATCCTGAGAAAAGAAAAGCTCCTGAACATGCTGAGGTTTTGTCTCCCACTTCTAAGTCCCTCATCCTGGAAATGCTCAAATTAGTTTTGGATTTCCATGAGAGCAGAAATATTCACTACAGTTCCCAGGAATGGGAGTTGTATGAGAATCCATGACAAAGAGAAGGATATATGACATAGAATATGGAAGAAACAATCCTGCTGCTCCTCCAAGGCCACCCAAGTATTATCCCAAGCCTTACAGCTATCAAAGGAGACAATATGAGAAACAAGACAGACAACATCATCAGAACTAGCAAAAAGGACTCATGAGTTGTGGAAATGGATTTTTGTTGTTAATGACATTTCTTGATAATCATACTTATATAATTCAAAGTTTTTGATCTTATTATCTTTTTCATAGTTCCTTGATTGCTTACACTGCTTTATTACTTAACATTCTTTTTATATCCATAATTCACCTTAGTGTAAAGGGTTCTGACTTCTACAAATAGGGGGAGATTGTTGGGTATTGTATCCACACTAACCAAGATTTGATGAAGTCACCCTCGAACTAAGATGAATTAAGTTGTATTTGATGCTTGGTTTAACTTATGTGTTTGCAGGATTCTAATCGGAAGTGTAGACCAATGTTAGTCTACATTGGGTTACCCAACACAGGACCATACAATGTAATCCCTCATTGTGTGTTCCAAAGTGTTGACTCATGTGTAGACTCTCTATTGGGATACACTTCATATTTAAGCTCTAGGACTATGTGAAAATACTTGATGCTGGTCATCCCTTAGAAGAAGAAAATTCAGTCAAGAAAATTTTCCTAAGTAAAGTAATTGAGTAGTTATTTACATACTCGAGTAAGTTACTGAATTCATACTCGAGTAATAATACTCTTACTAGAGTAGATAAGATGTATCTCAAGTAGTTACATCAACTACTCGAGTAGTTCCCTTTCTTCTCTCGAGTTTACATGAATTATCTTCTCAAAGTTTTCTAAGTTAAATACTCGAGTAGATCTGTATAGTACTCGAGTAGTTTCATCTATATACTCGAGTAGTTGAATTCTGACTCTCGTGTAGTTCTCACTTACTCGAGTAGTCTAAATCATATACTCGCGTAGTTCATCTACTACTCGAGTAGTCCAGTGTTTATACTCGAGTAATCCCAAATTCCATTCTAGAAAATTTCTCTAAGTGAATTACTCGAGTAGTTCATGTTATATACTCGAGTAGTTCTAATTGACTCGAGTAGTTCATCTTATATACTCGAGTAGTTCTTTTTGTCTCGAGTAGTTCATGTCAAATACTCGAGTAGTTCTATTTGTCTCGAGTAGTTTATTTTCTATACTCGAGTAGTTCATGTTTTCCAGTTCCAGAAATTTTCTAAGTCTTTGTCTCGAGTAGTTTCTTATATACTCGAGTAGTTCATTCTTATATACTCGAGTAGTATTTCTTTTACTCGAGTAATATACTCCACCTCTCGTGTAAGTACTAAAGTACTCGAGTATATTATTCTTGTTACTCGAGTAGCTGATTGCTTGAATTTTTATTTACTCGAGTAGTTGACTCCATGTACTCGAGTAATGATCTCTCTTTCTCCTGAGTAGTTTTTCTCATGTACTCGTAGTCATCTTCTACCTACTCGAGTAGTGTTGCATATACTCGAGTAGTCTACTACATCTCGTGTA
Organism: Platanthera guangdongensis; assembly: GCA_039583875.1. NCBI lineage: Eukaryota > Viridiplantae > Streptophyta > Magnoliopsida > Asparagales > Orchidaceae > Platanthera > Platanthera guangdongensis. The sequence goes on along the minus strand of CM077155.1, from coordinate 80,202,280 downwards.
TTTTACCTTGAGTTTTCCGAAAATTCTTCAAGTCCAGACGTAACGGTCATATTCATAAACTCTGACGTGATTGGTCCACGTGTCTTTCTCAAAATGACTCAATTAAGTCTAATATTTTCTGATCCTATAAAAGGTCTTGTCTAAACCGACAAACCCTAATTATTCAAAGATTATTCTAAGAACAATTTTGCAGTCGTACTCTCAAAAAGAATTTTTGTCTCCTCTCTCTCTCTCTCTCTCCAAGAACGGAAACTCGCCGCCGCCGCCATCACAGATTTCCGACCAGCTAGGGTTTTCATCTTTTGAGGATTCAGATCAAGAAGGCTTTCCAGATCGAGATTCTCTCAACTCCGTATTTTCTGATTAGATCGTGAGATCGTGAGAAGCCAAGGAAGTTCAGATCCATTCTTGCCGAGATTCTTATTCAATATTCTGATAAAGTCGCACGCCTAAAAGAAGGAATTTCTGATTTTCTGTTGCAGATCTGAACAAAAAGATTACTGTTTGTATTTCTGTACAACTTTATTTCATTATTGTAGGAGAAGTTTTCTCCGAGTGTAGGAGTTTTTAACTCTGAGATTGTTCGAAGTTTTTCCTTCCGAGTGTAGATCCGTTGTGTGGATCGGGATTGTAGGAACATTGTTCCGAGGGTAGGATTGATTTCCAATCCGAGATAGTGGAGTAGCTGAGTCTAGTGTATTGCTAGATCGGTGAGGGAAAGTGAATGTACCCAAGGTTGGGGAACCACTATATATCTTGCCTCGTCTGTGTTTGCTTGGTTGGTAGATAGATCTGTGCATTAGTTTGAGATTTTTTTATTCTGCAAAAAGACGCACAACTCACCTATTCACCCCCTCTAAGTGATTTAGGTTGGCAACTATTAACTTTCAAGAACTATGAAGTGGCTGCAGATAAGGTTATCCTTTAATGCACCTTATCTCTCAGATAATTACTCTGAACTTCTGTTGATTGTGGGGATGACAACAACTAACTTTGTTTATCTTCTAGATGTTGTAGCTAGGGTAACAACCTGCTGCCTCAATTTACTCAGAGAATTTCTTTAATCTTGTTGTTGAAGGTGGTGCCCACAATAACTATCTCTTAATTACTTTCAGGTCAACTACAGCTTGACTCAGGCCTTGGCTGCTTCTACTTCCCCTGAGAATATCTCTGATCTCGCTGGTGAAGGCTGATTAAATAACAGTTCTAATTATTCTTCACACATCTAACCTTGTCTATATAAATTAGATATTGATAAGTTGTAAATATACGTATTTTTACGTAGATTAGTTAAGTCATTTTTGTTTATTTTCTTTATTTTTAGTTATTTTTCTTTAATAAAATGTTCCATTTTTGTATATATTTTCTAACTTATTTTATTTTATTTTTCTGAATTTTTTCAGGAAAAATAAAAACAATTCCAAAGTACACGCCCATGTACTTCTCGATCACGCCCGTGACCTGGGCGTGTTACTTGATCCCAACAGAAGGTTGCCGCCAGCTCGACGATCGGCGTTTGATATTCATCGAACTGCCCGACACGCCCGTGTCCCGATTCGACACGCCTGTGTTCAGCCCGTGACAACCACTCGACGCCAGCCATCTCCACTTAATGCCAGCCAACCACTCAATGCCAACCACTCGACGCCAGCCATCTCCACTCAACGCTAGCGATCTCCACTCAATGCCGACCATCTCCATTCAACACCAGCCAACCACTCAACACCAACCACTCAACGCCATTGCCACTCGCAGCCAACAACTCAACGCCATCGCCACTCAATTCCTCAGCTCGACGTTTAGCATTCAATAATCGTCGAATCAACTGTCATGCCCATGCCAAGTCAGCGACATGGCCATAACTTCCACATATCCCAGACAAGACAGCGCTGGTGATGAAATGATGCGATGCCTTCCCCAGATAAACCTCCCCAACACGCCCCCCCTACACACCAGTGATAGTAGAGTCATGCCCGTGACTTCCACGTGTACATCCCCAAAAGTCAACAAATAAATATATGCTCAGCATCAACTCAGCAACAATACAGACACGCCCCCCTACATGCCTGTGTCCTAGGGCGTGTAACCCGAAATTTTTGCCTATAAATAAGAACTTTCTATAAGATCAAATGTTTTGTTTTTTGAACCATTTTGCTTAAGGGGTTATGCTGTTTACATACTTTCCATGCTATGTAAGGGAATTTTCTCCCCCTCGCCTTAGTTTTTGTTTTAGTTTTTATGTAACTCCTTTTTATCTTAATGAAATATGTTTTTTTTCTTCTCCCTTTATATGGTTTTGGAATGCATCTAAGCACCCCTCAAGCAATCTTATTTATTTGTTTTATTTTTGTTTTTCTCTTTCAATGTGTGTGTGTGTATGAGAATAGATTTTATGCTTTTATGTTTTAGTTATTTTGTTACTTAGCTTCGTTTAGACTTAGGATTTTTCTGTACTCTTTATGTTCATTCTTATCAATATATAAAAATAACCTTAAAAAGTGGTTTTAATTTTTCTTTTTACTTAGTTTTTTTGGTTTTGTAAAACTTTTTGTTCTTTTACTCGTTCTTCCACTTTTAAGCATTTCTATAAAGTTATAAGAATGAATAAATAATCATTTTTATTTTTCGAACACTTTTATTTTGCGTTTTTTTAAAACCGTTTTGCTCGTTTAATTTTTATTCTCTTTTTATGCACTTCTATCAAGTTCTAGCGGTAGAAATGTAATTATTTTAATTTTCGGATCACTTCGTTTTTCATCTTTTTCGTATGTGTGCGTGAGTGTATGAGTTAGGTTTTTATTTCTGAAGAGGGTGTGTGTTTTATTTATGTAGAGTGTGTGTGTTTTATTCCTGTAGAGTGTGTGCTTGTGTGCATATATTTCCTCCTACTCGTTTGAGTAGAACTCGCTTTAATTTGCCACCTACTCGTTTGAGTAGGACTTGTAATTTCCTGCCTACTCGTTTGAGTAGGACTTGTTATTTCCCGCCTATTCGTTTGAGTAGGACTTGTAATTTTAATACTTTCATTTCTCGGCTACTCGTTTGAGTAGAACTCGTAATTTTAGAGCTTTCTTTTCCCGTCTTCTCGTTTGAGTAGGACTTGCATTTTACTTCTTTCATTTTACTGCTTTCCTTTACTGCTTTCATTTACTGCTTTTATTTTTTGCTTTCATTTACCGCCTACTCATTTGAGTAGGACTTGCATTTTCAATTCTGCATTTCTTTTCGCAAGCCATCCCCATTCCGATGAGTGGCGAACCGCACTTAGCTCTCAGTATCGAAGAGCATTGGGACAGATAAAATCGCTTTAAATAATTAAAGGTCCTCTTTTTCTCGTTAATTAAATTACTTAAGGTTTGCCCTGGGTTTACGACACGTAGAACCACATATCGATGTGTGTGCTCTATTTTCGTAGTCCATACGCTAGCTAACCTAGAGGCCGTGCGTATGGACTGAGCACCCCTGGATAAAGGGAGTTCTGCATTAACCCTCAAGAGAGGAGGCACTGAATTCTATAGGATTGGGTTCCCCACCCAATAGCGTGGTTCTTAGCGTAATGCGGGCATTAAGAGGAATCTTCATCGGACGAGATCCCGGTCGAATAATCTTAATGTTCCGGTGAGTGATAGTCCTAGAGATAGGTGAGCTCATTTTTGTTGAATCTCCACGACCAAGTCTCCGCCTTAATTAATTTGAAATTTAGGTTTTCCATTTATTAAAAGTTATTTTAGTTCAAATTTGATTTGTTACCGTTGTGCTAACTTCTTCATCGGCTCCTTTCTTTCTACTTTTATTTTCTATTTATATATATAAATAATAACCCGACAAGTTATTTTCGGTAAATTAATAGTCCCCTCCAGGGAAGAGTAAAAATAATCAACCCGTCTCCGAGTACAATATGACCCCGATATTCCTCACCGGAATATCCTGTACTACACATGATAGGTGCACTTGACTCTTTTCGTTAAAACTCGATTTCAACTTTTTTATATCCAAATAAATCCGCGCTCCTCATCTTCCTTAATAAACCATCTTCTTTCTCCAATAAATCACCTGGGGCGCCGCGTGTTTTAAACCATTAATTTTTGGAGTTTTAACCATTAAGTTTTTGGCAACGTTGTCGACGACTTGATTAAACCATTAATTTTTTGGAGTTTTACCATCAAGTTTTTGGCGCCGTTGCCGAGGAGTTTTCGTATTATTATTTTGAACTTTGGAAAACTATTACTTTTACCTATTTTTATATATTAAAAAATGGCCAACAAAAATAAATAATAATAATAATAGTACTTTTAAAAAAACAAACAAAAAACTTTGAAAACTTATCCTATTATTATTATCTATAAAAACAAAAAAATTGAAATGACGACATTTCCTAAACACATTAAAAAATCAAGAAAACTAAAACATTTAAAAAATCTAGAACTTAAAAAATCTAAAAACTAAAAAACAAAAAAATCTAAATATCTAAAAAACTAAAAACCTAAAAAACCTAAAAAACTAACAAACAAAAAAACTAAAAAGCCTATCTAAAAAACAACTAAAAAAACAAAAAGAACTACTTAAAAAAATATAATAATTTTTTATTAAACGTGTATATATCTATAGCAAAAAAATACCCTCCTAAAAACAAAAAAAAATTCCCGTATATATGTTTTGTTTTAATTTGTTTTATTTCTTTTGAAATACCCAAAAATTTACCAAAAAAAAAAAAAAGATTAAAATAAATAAAAAAACTTTTCTACTTTTAAAAATTATAACTCTATTTTTCCGCTTCGGCATGCTTCCCTCTTTTGTGAGCGATAGGGGATCACATTTCTATAACGCCCAATTGGCTAAGACGTTAGTTCAATTCGGAGTTACACTCATACTTGCCCCCTACCGCCCACAAAATTTAGCAGTGTTTATCTGTTTCATTTTTCTGTTATATTTGTGCTATTTGTTCTCAATAATGCAGGGTTCCAAATGGACCTCCCTGAACTCGTCTCAGGGAAGCTTCTACCCTCCATCTTTATTTTTGTAAATACTATATATTATCTATTTTTGTTTCCCATGCTTATCTTGCAACATTGGAGACAATATTGGAACTAAGTGTGGCGGTGTTTTCATTCCTGACATTTTTCTTTTTTTTTTGCACCTATATTTTCTGCACCCAATCTAAAATAACAAAAAAATGCAAAAAAACATTAAAATTCAAAAAAAATGCTTCTTTTTATAATCAAAAACTCAAAAAAATCATAAAACACAAAAATTTCAAAAAAATTACATAACAAAAAATTCCAAAAAATATATAATTTATTCCTACTTTGTAAATCTTTTTGTAAAGAAAAAAATCTTTCTCTTTTCCCCCTCTCTTCTTTGTAAATAACACCTCTTTCTCTCCCCTTTTTGTAAATAACTTGATAAAAACAAAAAAAAACAAAAAAATTTAGAAAATCCAAAAATCCTAAAAAGAGAATAACTCTAAAATTCAAAAAAAGATAATAAATTAAAAACACTAAAAAGAAGATAAAAATATAAAAAAATCCCAAAAAAATTGTTTATTATGAAACAATAAATCGAATGTCTCATTCTTAACCCTTCTCAATCTCCAAAAATTTTGTTGCGAGTTTATAAGCGAATTTTATTAATTCATTGTTTACTATTCGTTTATTAATTTCAGATTGATAGATTTAAATATTTGGGGTAAAATTTTAAAGAATTTCGTATGTTTTTTTATTTTACATAAGTGACTTGTTTTCAACACAACTTCTAATTTATCTAAATAGTTGCACATTCATTTTGCTAGAAAATAACAATCTTAGATTTCAATTATGTTTACTTCAAGCATTGTTTTTTGAAATATAAGAACGTTCAATTTATAAAGGTTACTCTCAACATTTTTTTATTTCATCTAGTTTTCTTTCTGAAAAAAAAATCTATCTCTCCACTTTTTTTCATGTCTTACTTGGCATGATTTTGTTCCTTAAAAGAACCTATGTCAATGAGAATAAGATTTTGTTCCGTAAACATAGACATCCAATATTTGAAAAGATTATATGTTACAGAGTAAGAGGATAAAATTCATTACTCATATACATATACATTGGTTTATTATGAAGTTGTTCAAAAAAATATTATATGTTATGGATTATAAGATTTTGTTTTCCTAAACATCCACATTCAAAAAAAATTCATTAGAGGTTTGAGAGAAAAAATATAACTCGCCTCTAAACCCAAGCCCTCTTCATAAACAAACATCCCCCTCCGCCTTTCAAATGATTCTAGATTTAATTTTAAAATTTTTTTGAGAGCATAATTTTGAAATTTCATTATTTCCTTTATTTCTTATAAGCTAAAGTTTCCATAATCTCAATCTATTTTTGTTAACCTAACAAATACAATTCTTTGATTTCTATTTAATTATATCGAGAAGTTTTTAGCTGAAAATCTTCCTCTATTTAATTTTTTGTCATAATTTAGGACTTAATTCTTATACCCTGGATGTTTATTTAGATCTATCTTTCAATTAATTCAAGCGGTAGCAAAACTTTGGATTTCTTTAATTCCTTATAAGTACATCTCCAACTTTTGCTCTACAATAGCAAAAGCTTAAGTATCAGGGTATTTGATAAGTTGTAAATATATGTATTTTTAAGTAGATTAGTTAAGTCATTTTTGTTTAGTTTCTTTATTTTAAGTTAATTTTCTTTAATAAAATGCTTCTTTTTTTTATACATTTTCTGACTTATTTTATTTTGTTTTTCTGAATTTTTTCAAGAAAAATAAAAAAATTCCAAAGTACACGCCCGTGTACTTCTCGGTAATGCACGTGACCTGGGCATGTTACTTGATCCCAACAGAAGGTTGCCGCCAACTCGACGATCGGCGTTCGACATTCATCGAACTGCCCGACACGCCCATGTACCGATTCAACACGCCCGTGTTTAGCGCATTACAACCACTCGATGCCGGCCATATCCACTCAACGCCAGCCAACCACTCAATACCAACCACTCGATGCTATCCATTTCCACTCAATGCCAGCCATCTCCAATCTACGCTATCCAACCACTCAACGCCATTGCCACTCGAAGCCAACCACTCGATACCATCGCCACTGAACGCCTACAGCTTGACCTTCAGCATTCGACGATCGTCGAACCAACTGTCATGCCCAAGCCAAGTCATCGACACGATCGTGATTTCCACATATCCGAGATAAGACATCGCCGACGATGAAATGACATGATGCCTTCCCCAGATAAACCTCCCCAACATTCCCCCCCTACACGCCCGTGACAGCAGGGTCGTGCCCATTACTTTCACGTGTACGACCCAAAAAGTCAGCAAATCAATAAATGCTGAGCATCAACTCAGCAACAGTACAGACACGCGCCCACTATATGCCCATGACCTAGGGCGTCTAACCCGAAATTTTTGCCTATAAATAGGAACTTTCTATAAGATCAAATGTTCTATTTTTTGAACCATTTTGCTTAAGGGGTTATGTTGTTTAGATGCTTTCCATGCTATGTATGGGAATTTTCTCTCCCTCACCTTAGTGTTTGTTTTAGTTTTTATGTATCTCCTTTTTATCTTAATGAAATATGTGTTTTTCTTCTCACTATATATGGTTTTGGAATGCATGTAAGCACCAACTCCTTAAGCAATCTTATTTATTTGTTTTATTTTTGTTTTTCTCTTTCAATGGGTGTGTGTGTGTGTGTGTGTGTATGTGTGTGTGTATGAGAATAGATTTAATTCTTTTATGTTTTAGTTATTTTGTTACTTAGCTTCGTTTAGACTTAGGATTTTTCTTTACTCTTTATGTTCATTCTTATCAATTTATAAAAATGATCTTAAAGAGTGGTTTTGATTTTTATTTTTACTTAATTTTTTGGTTTTGTAAAACTTTTTGTTCTTGTACTCGTTCTTCCACTTTTTAAGCATTTCTACAAAGTTATAAGAGTGAATAAGTCATCTTTTTTATTTTTCGAATACTTTTATTTTGCTTTTTTTAAAATCGTTTTACTCGTTTAATTTTTATTTTCTCTTTTTATGCATTTCTATCAAGTTCTAGTGGTAGAAATGTAATTATTTTAATTTTTAAATCACTTCGTTTTTCATCTTTTTCGTATGTGTGCATCAGTATATGAGTTAGGTTTTTATTTCTAAAGAGTGTGTGTGTTTTATTTATGTAGAGTGTGTGCGTTTTATTCCTGTAGAGTGTGTGCGTATGTGCATCTATTTCCACCTACTCGTTTGAGTCGGACTCAATTTAATTTCCCGCTTACTCGTTTGAGCAGGACTTATAATTTCCCGCCTACTCGTTTGAGTAGGACTTGTTATTCCCCGTCTACTCGATTGAGTAGGACTTGTAATTTTAATGCTTTCATTTCGCGCCTACTCGTTTGAGTAGTACTCGCAATTTTACAGCTTTCATTTCCCGCCTACTCATTTGAGTAGGATTTGCATTTTACTGCATTCATTTTACTGCTTTCCTTTACTGCTTTCGTTTACTGCTTTCATTTTCTGCTATCATTTCTCGACTACTCGTTTGAGTAGGACTTGTATTTTCAATTCTTCATTTATTTCTGCAAGCCGTCCCCATTCCGATGAGCGGCTAACCGCTCTTATCCCTCAGTATCGAAGTGCATTGCGATAGATAAAATCACTTTAAATAACTAAAGGTCCTCTTATTCTCGTTAATTGAATTACTTAAGGTTTGCTCTTGGTTTACAACGCGTAGAACCACATATCGATGTGTGAGCTCTATTTCTATAGTCCATATGCTAGCTAGTCGAGAGGCCATGCGTATGGACCGATCACCCATGGGTAAAGGGAGTTCCGCACTAACCCTCGAGAGAGGAGGCACTAAATTCTACCGCATTGGGTACCCCACCCAATAGCGGGGTTCTTACCGTAATGCAGACATTAAGAGGAATCCTTTGTCGGATTAGAGCCCGGTCGAATAGTCTTAATATTCAGCTGAGCGATAGTCCTAGAGATAGGTGAGCTCATTTTTGTGGAACCTCCACGGCCAAGTCTCTGCCTTAATTAATTTGAAATTTTGGATCTCTATTTATTAATAGTTATTTTAATTCAAATTTGATTTGTTACCGTTACGCTAAATTCTTCATCAGCTCCTTTCTTTCTGCTTTTATTTTCTGTTTATATATATATAAATGATAACCCAACAAGTTATTTTCGGTAAAATAATAGTCCCCTATAGGGAAGAGTAGAAATAATCAACCCGTACCCGAGAACAATATGATCCCGATATTCCTCACCGGAATATCATGTACTACACGCGATAGATGCACTTGACTCCTTTCGTTAAAACACGGTTTCAACTTTTTTATATCCAAGTAAATCAGCGAGCCCCGACTTCCTAAATAAACCATCTTCTTCCTATAATAAACCGCCCGGGGCACCGCGTGTTTTAAACCATTACTTTTTGGAGTTTTAACAATCATGTTTTTGGTGTCGTTGTCGTCGACTTGGTAAATCAATCAAATTTTTGGCGCCGTTGTCGGCGACTTGATTTAAACCATTAATTTTTGGAGTTTTAACCATCACGTTTTTGGTGTCGTTGCCGGGGACTTGATTAAAACAATAATTTTTTGGAGTTTTAACCATCAATTATCTCTGCTTCTTGTTCTTCCTCAGAAAGTAAACTTATTGATCTTGCTGGTGTAGGGGAGAATGACACCAACTATCTCTTTGAACACTTAGATCTGAAGCTTGAACATCTTCTTCAAGGCTCTGCACATATGGCTGAGGGAGAAGATGAAGTACAGAGTTTTTTCCAAAAGTTAATCACTTCATTCTGAACTCAGCCTTTTCTATTCCGCCGATCAACAACTATTTTGACCAGTGGGCCACAATGAATTTAACAGCTGCATTTTTACTTTAATAGCCAGAAGTCGTACTGTAGGCCTGCAATGTCGTTTGTCGCGTATTGTATCCATCCCGCCTTATTTTCAATTTTGTTGACTTTTGCTGATGTCAGCATCTGTGGACTCAGTCAAAATTCAAGCACATTAGTATAGGCATTGAGTGAACAAGCTTCACTCAACGCAAAAACACATAGAAAGATTTCTGTCAATAGGCATTGAGTGAGTAAGCTTGACTCAATGTCACAACACTTAGACAGATTTTCTATCACTAGGCGTTTAGTGAGTAGGCTTGACTCAATGCCAAACCACGTAGACAAATTTTGTCACTAGGCATTGAGTGAGCAATATTGATTCAACTCCAAGACACTTAGATAGATTTTCTATCACTAGCCATTGAGTGAGTACGCTTGACTGAACGCCAATACACTTTGACTGATTTTCTGTCCATTCTTTCCTTATGCTTCGAGTGAACATGATGCTTTCTTCTCAGGCATTGAGTTAGCCCTCATCACTCAATGCCATCTAGAATTTGTAGTCTTAACTGCTTAGGCATCTAGTGAGCCTTCATCAATCGACATTTTTGGATTTAGCCAGATTTCTTTACTATCGAAGGCAAACGTTTGACTATCTGAGCTTTACTCAGCGCTTTTTCAGTATGGCGTTCAGTGAACTGCCTTTACTCAACGCCTATGTACTTGGCCACATCTTTTCCTCTGGAGTTGAGTGAGCTTGCTTTACTCAATGCCTGTGGACTTAACCACATCTCTTTGCATCTCGAATTTAGTGAGCATGCTTCACTTAACACCTATGGACTTAAACCACATTTCTTTGCATCTGGCATTGAGTGAACTATTCTCACTCAATGCATGTGGACTTAGATAGATATTCTGTCTCTCCACCTGTCTACCTTATGACCACCCATTACCATCACTAAGACAACATGTCTAACCTTGTTCCACAGAACATCCTACACATGATAAGCTTAACCAACATCAAATACAACTATGCTCTTAGTTTTAATGGTGATGCCTCGTCAAATCAAGTCTTGGGAACAATGAGGGCAATATTTCCAACAGTCTCCCATAATTTGAAGAAGGCAGAACACCCAGCAATACAATGAAGCATTATCATAAAAATTAAAATAATGTAATACAGTTGTAAGCTATGTCTGCAATTGTCACAACCCGCTTTTTACCGCCAAAAAAGGTGTATCATAGTAAGGGAAAAATGCGCGTCATGATGCCACGTCAGCAGGGGATAACTGTGGACGCTCAGGCAAACACCTACCTAATCATGAAAAAAGATTCTTTAAGTTATTTAAAGGTAAAATCAGCTTAAGTGTGGTAGTTAGCCGTATTCCTCGACTTGGCGGTTCATCTAGTCCACGGGGAAAGTAGTTTTATGCTGCGGAAATTACTTCTTTTACAAAATTAGACGCCCTACATGTGTTTAGAGGTTCCCAGGGGACACCTCAAAGTATGCAAGTTCTAAATTTATAATAGCAATAAAAGTAGATTTTTTTACGATCGTTAAATATAGTGAGTTAGAGTTTTAAAATATGCAATGCATGAAATAATAATAGTAGATTTTATACGTGAAAATACCTAACATGCATTCCTAGAATAAAACATTCCAGAGAGCAAGTAATCATATATACAGAAGGAAAGCTAACAGCTAGCAAGTATCCAAAAATCGACAATCCTGTGGGCATCAACAACTGACACGAACCCACATAGAACAAAGGATGTCTGCACTAGCAAAGAAAAACCAAACAAACTACCTCGCTACAATGAGGCAAAACCACAGCCAAGACAGCAGCCCCGAAACTCCAAAAACAGCACGGCTATCAGCTAACGCTCTGAACCTGAGGCATTAAAAAGACAGAACACCTCAGCCAGAAATTACAAGAGATGGTAGAAAGTAAGCCAAAAGTAAACAATGTCAAGGGGTACCAACCGAAGACCAAAGAAAGATACTTACATAAAGTACAACAGTCAGGTACAGGGTAAAAAGAGAACACATACATGAAGCATCACGTATAACCATGGCACCCCAAATGCACAAGATTATAAGGGGAAAAAGATCAAGCTTAAACCATCAGGAGAGAAACAAACCCATATTAGCCACCTGTGCTAAACTCCACCAAAAAAGAGAAAATGGGCAGGGTGGCCAACCCCGAAGACAATTTATCCGTATAATTGCGGGGGAGACTGGATACTCCACCATTCACCGCAAATGACCAAACACCCAGTAGAGCCCCACAAAGTACTAATAGGGAGAACAAACATTGCGGCGGTGGTTTCGTCCACAAATTACACCCGCAACCAAGGAAAACCCAGAATGAAAACCCCATAATGACCCGAGTTTAGAGCTCAGAGGCCCACCATAACCCTTGATTGTCTGGAGGTGCGTCTCGCCCCACGGCGTCGCCATGAAGGAAACCATGACATAAATCTCAAGATAATAATGACACATCGGATTCTACTGGACAATTTTAAATTAGGAACAGTTGATCAACCTTTAGGAAGAATTTACAATCCTACACAAACTTAAACACGTCCTACTTAAACATTGAGGGATTGTTATAAGAGTAAAATTCCACCACACATAACACTTACAGGATTAGATAACAAAATCAAGAACATGGTGATTATAAACGAACTAGACAAGAGATCTAAACAACACAAAAAAAATCAGCAGATAATTGATAATCATGATAACAAAAGTTAGAAATTCCTGCAAATCGGGGTGAAGAAAGGAAGAGGAGGAAACCATCACTTGCCTTGTTTTTACCGGAGAAAGTCATCAAAATCGCACCATGGCGTAGATCGGGGCTAAAGAAGACGAGGGAAGTTGAAATCTAACAAGAATGATCCAAAATAGGAGTTAGGGTCGATAACCCTCGCGAGAAAAACTCAAGGAATGGGGAAAATGTTACCACAACGACGAAGCTCTCGCTGAGAGCTTTACGGATCTGTATTCGGTTGAGGATTTCCAGCACCGGTGCACCGTTGGCGGCCACCAGAAGAATAGGGGAAAAACTTCTCATTCTCGTTCATGCCGCTCTGGTTCGGGAGATGACAGAAAAACGCGATCTAAAAAGGAGGAGGAAAAAGGTAGGTATATATATACTAATGGTAAAATTAGGATAACTGCACTTAAGAAAAGAACTGCAGGTTTTCACGATATCTACCAGACATCTCGAGAACAAGAAGGCAGTTCTCGAGAACAAAATAGCAGTTCTCGAGAGCAAAGATGATGTTCTCGAGAACAAAGAGGCTATTCTCGAGAACAAGAGGGCTGTTCTCGAGAACGAAGAGGCTGTTCTCGAGAACAAGGAAGCTTTTCTCGAGAATGAAGAGGCTGTTCTCGAGAACAAGGAAGCTTTTCTCGAGAACAAAGAGGCTATTCTCTAGAACAAGGAAGCTTTTATTGAGAACAAGGCTGCAAATTCCCGAGAAGAAAGAACATCTCGAGAATTAAGAATAAATTTTCTTGAGAGCGGAAGATGGAATTCTCATGCACAAGCAGAAACATTCTCGAGAACAAAAGTCATTCTCGAGAACAAGCAAGGGCATTCTTGAGAAGAAGGCAAAAATTCCCGGGAACAAGGAAGCATAAGTCGAGAACAATTAGGCAAAACTCGAGTACAGGATAAACTTCTCGAATACGATCAGGAAGGACAAAAACCGTTCGATGCTTCGTCGAGCTCAGCTCGACGATCGTTGAGCTCCGCTCGACGTTCGTCGAACACACACAGTAAAAACCCCATTCGACGAATTCTATTCAAAATTCGTCGAACTCAAGACCCGATCGTCGAGCTCAATTCGAAAATCGTCAAACGCCAAGGAACAAACATTCTGTTCGACGAACTATGCACGGAAATTTTCAAACTCAGAACCAAGAACCGTTCGACGTTCGTCGAGCTCAGCTCAACGTTTGTCGAGCTGCATACAGCGCCCAGAAATTGTGAGAAAAAATGAGTTCGACGAAAACCAACCCCTATAGGAGAGCTTCCCGAGAATCAAAACCAGCTTAAGGCTTTGACATAGTAATTATCATACTCAGATAGTTGAACAGGGAAATATGAGTTCAAAACAGAGGCCCAAATTCTCTCACAAGCGAAAAAGCAAGATCACCACAAGGGTCCAAACACACGACGAGACACCAAAATGCTTGGAACAGAACAGAACTGGACAAGCACAAGGCCTCAAATCCTCATCCTTAATATCAAGGAAAACATTCCAACCCATCAGAATCCCAAAATCAGGATAAGCAGGCTCAACGGACGCGAAAAGGCACAAACGGTGCATTGTCGTCAACAAAATGAAAAAGGGTAATGCCCTGACGTCAAAATTATAACATCGACAAACCAAATAACGACGTCAGAAAATCAGGGGCGTTACAGTCACACCCGCTAAAAAGAAGTTTCGTCACGAAACTTAACACAATCTTAAATCCAAACCCGAAACAAAACTCAATTATTACCAACAAATTGATGACATACCTGAACTATGGGAAGAGATGCAGATGAGATTATCTCATCGTCAATTACAATTATCACGTCGCGCTCTCGACATCTTGATTTCGCTCGAGAACTTTAACTATAGGGACGATCTTTCTCCGCAACACTCGTTTTCGAGAATCCAGAATACGAACAGGTTCTTCTACGTACGTAAGGTTGGGCTGAATCTGGGGCACCGAGTCAAGAACTTGATGATCATTATTGATACACTTCCGCAACTGGCTCACATGGAACACATCATGGACACCAGGGAAGGAACTAGGCAACTCCAGCCTATAAGCTGACACTCCGATGCACTCAAGAATTTGAAAAGGTCCCATATACTGGGGGTCTAACTTGCGGTTCCTTCCAAACCTTTTAACACCTGACATCAGAGAACTTCCAGAAAAACCATGTTCCCCACAACGAACTCCAGATCAACCCTTCGTTGAATAATATATTTCTCATATCGCTCTTGTGCCACACAGAGCTTTTCTCTAATATGCGTCACGAAACAATTCATCTCTTCAAGGGCTTTCGGACCTAGCAGCGGTCTCTCACCAATTTCAGCCCAAAATAAAGGAGTCCTACAATGCTTCCCATATAAGGCCTCAAATGGGGCCAACTGCAGACTCTCTTGGTAGCTATTATTGTACGCAAACCCCATGAGTCAAAGGCGTTCATCCCAAGCAATATCGTGATACAAAATATAACACGTGATCATATCTTCTACGATCTGATTAACTCTTTCCGTCTGGCCATTTGTCTGTGGATGATAGATGGTGGAATACCTTAAATCGCTACCCAACCACTCCTGTAAATTCTTCCAAAAATGGTATGTAAATCTAGAGTCTTGATCCGATATGATAATGATAGACACTCTATGCAATCTAATAACCTCATCAAGGTACAATTCAGCTATCTTCTTCATAGAATATCCGATCTTAAAAGGTACGAAGTGAGCACTTTTAGTCAATCTATCAACTGTCACCCAAAC
This sequence comes from Platanthera guangdongensis, assembly GCA_039583875.1. Taxonomy (NCBI): domain Eukaryota; kingdom Viridiplantae; phylum Streptophyta; class Magnoliopsida; order Asparagales; family Orchidaceae; genus Platanthera; species Platanthera guangdongensis. The sequence continues at coordinate 80,186,898 of CM077155.1, read as the reverse complement.
AGAGTCGTGCCCACGGGGATGTCTCGGTAAGCCAGTTATGAAATCCATCGAAATACTCTCCCACTTCCAACTTGGAATATCAAGCAGTGTCAATTTACCCCAGGCCTCTTATGGTCAGCCTTAACAAGCTTACACGTATAACATTCAGCCACAAACTTTGCTATATCATTCTTCATCCCCGACCACCAAACAACTTACTTTAGATCTTTATACATTTTAGTGGAACCAGGATGGTAGGCAATACTGGAACCATGAGCTTGAGTACAAATTTTAGCCCGAATATCACCAAAAGGGGGAATGCAAAATCTACCCCGATACTTTAAGGTATCCAACTCATCCAAGGAAAAATCAGGTACCTCTCCCTTCTCAGTTCTATTTCGGAGATGCAACAAATCCGGATCATTCTTCTTGTGTGCTCTAGTAAGGGAAATCCAAGATTGCTCTTCTGCTTCCATACTAGTAGGCACAACACTATTCCCAACTTCAATGCCCATCAACAAGAATTCTTCTACCAACAACTGCACAGACAAATTAAAAATTTTGGTGGTCTTCCTACTCAAAGAATGGGCTAATACGTTTGCCTTTCTTGATTGATAAAGAATTTCCATGTCATAATCAGACACATATTCTAACCACCGACGTTGGCACAGATTTAATTCCTTCTGAGTGAAAACATACTTTAAACTCTTATGGTCTGTATAGATCGTGCACAATGTACCATACAATAAATGTCTCCAAAGCTTCAACGCATAAATTACTACAGTAAACTCCAAATCATGTGTAGGATAGTTTCTTTCATGAATCTTCAATTGTCTTGATCCATATACGACCATCTTCCCATCTTGCATCAAAACACAGCCAAGTCCAATTTGTGATGCATCCACATACATAGTGTACTCAACCCCTTCATAGGCAAGGCTAAGACTGGAGCAGTACACAATCTCTTCTTCAACTCATGGAAAGCTTCTTCACAGTTATCACTCCAAATGAATGCAGTATTCTTCTAGGTATGTCTATTTAAAGGAGCAGACAACACTGAAAACCCTTACACAAATCTTTATAATAGCCAACCATGCCTGGGAAGCTCCTGATCTCCTTAGGTGTACAAGGTCTCTCCCATTCCATCATAGCAAAAATCTTGGTCGGGTCTACGGAAATACCATCCTTGCTAACAACATGCCCCAGAAAGGATACCTCATCTAGCTAGAACTCACACTTGCTCAGCTTCTCATAAAGCTTATGCTCCCTCAGGGCCGACAAAACCAATCGCAAATGTTGAGTATGCTCCTCAACACTACGGGAATACACAAGGATGTCATCTATGAACACGATCATGAAACTCTCCAAGAAATCCTTGAACCCTCTATTCATTAAATCCTTGAATGCAGATGGTGCATTAGTCAACCCAAAGGACATCACCAAAAACTCAAAATGTCCATGTCGCGATTCGAAAGCCATCCGTGGAATACCTGCCTCACGAATTCTCAACTGGTGGTAGACTGAACGAAGATCAATATTTGAAAATATCAGGCTACCACGTAAATGATCAAACAGATCATCAATTCTCGGCAAGGGATATCTATTCTTAACGGTCACATTATTAAATTCTCTATAATCGATGCAAATCCTCATCGATCCATCCTGCTTCTTTACAAATAATACTAGAGCACCCCACGAAGAAGAACTTGGTCTAATAAATTCACATTATAGTAATTCATCAAGCTGAGTACGCAACTCATCCAACTAACGAGGAGCCATGCGGTACGGTGCCTTGGTAATAGGACGAGTACCTGGCTCGAGGTCTATCACAAACTCTATCTCCCTCACCGGAGGAAGTCCTGGAAGACAATTAGGAAAAACAACTGGAAACTCTCCCACCACCGAGACATCCTCAAGACGTGGTGTAACAAAAGCAATTTCCAAAGAAGAAATCAAAACCAAAAACTCCTCAAAACCAGACTCGGTAGCACAACAAGCACGTACCATAGAAATGATGGAGGAAACCCTATTGTAAAAACCATAGACACTCATACGTTGGTCATTGTCCATCCTTAAATCCAGTCACTTTTCCTTGCAATGGATAACTGCATCATACTTGGACAGCCAGTCTATGCCCAAAATCATATCAAAGTCTGCCAGGTCCAACACCATCAGATCCGCAAAGGCTAGGAAACTGCCTAGATAAATAGGGCATCTCAGAACTCCTTGATTAGATATTATCGATTCACCGGCGGGAAGCCTGACATTGAAGGAGTCTCCTAACTGATCCACGTTCAAACGATGTTTATCTATGAACCTTCGGGCCACAAAGGAATGGGTGGCACCCAAATCAAAAAGAATGCGCGCCCACCTATTCCTCACCATAAACTCCCCTAAAATCATAGCATACATTACTAAACAAACGAAAACTAGGGCAACTAAAAGGATAAAAAAAACTTAAATTAGGTTCTAACATGAAATCACTTGAGTAGAGGTTTGAGCTTCCCATTTAATCACAATATTTAGCTTTTCTTTCGCTTTGTCCTGGTTTGGCGGTGGTGGTAGAGCCCAAATCGGGGCAGGCTATAGTAGATTCTGAGCCTGGGGGCAAGAAGACTTCAGGTGCCCCTTCTGCCCGCACTACAAGCAAGTCTTATCCTTCGACCAGCAATGACTGACCTCTTTGCACAGATCGGGCACACCAGATCACTTTTGGGTGCACCTTGTATGGCAAGCATCTGCTGCTGCTTTAAGTTGGAAGTACTCTTAAAACACCTTTTGAAGGGGTGGCCAGGTCGACCATAGAAGCTACATACTTCTTTACTTTTCTTCTTCGAAGAAGGGCCAGATGCCCTAGAGCTTCAAGCCTCATCATCTTTCCTCTTCTCTTTCCTTGCCGCAGCACCTCGAATCTTGGCATTTTCGATCGACTCAACCTTCAGAGCAGCTTCCACTGCCTCAGCATAGATTTCAGCTCTATAAGCGCATGCCAATTGTTGGACATCGCTTCTTAATCCTCAAAGAAAGTGCTTCACTTTCCCTACCTCCGAATTTACCATATCAGGAGAAAATATGCTTAATTTTCTGAACTCGATCTAATATTCGCTCACTGTGAGCTGTCTCTGCTTCAAATGAAGCAAATTGTTCATCAAACGGTCCTGCTCGACTGAGGTAAGAACTTCTTATGCAGCATCTTCTTGAAGCACTCCCATGAGCATCCTTTCTTCAAACCTTCCTTTTCTCAAATCCACCAAGTCTTTGTCAGGTCTTTCAGCTGGTAGGCCGCAATCATCACCTTTTGGTCTTCAGCAATCCCTGAAATTGTGAACATCTCATCCATAGTTATGATCCAGTCATCCAAAACCATAAAGTCGCTACTCCCGTCATCAGTGGGAGGTCTCAATCACTGGAAATGCGATATAAGGTTCATCTCTAATGGTAGCGTCACTAGGGGTACCAAAGGAGCAGGATTAGTAGATACGGTTTGATCCGCTGCATAATCTTGCGCTAAGGGTTATTGCGAGGGAGCGGCAGACAAAAAGGACTGAATCTGCGACTGCATCACAACAAGCTGCCTCGACAGAGCCTCATTACTCTGACGTAAACTCTTGATCAATGCATCAATTTGAGCACCTGACGACTGTAAGACCCTATTTTATTCCTTTTAAAATCACCGGGGTCTTATGCCCAGAACCACTGTTTTGCGATGACACCGACACTCTGGATGGTCGCCACTACAAAATGCCAATCATGCAGGCCTTTACGATCACCAAAGAGAAAAATCTTAAGCATAGTTTAGATAAAACTAAGTCCACAATCACATATAAAAAGAAACCACCATGAGTTCACAAGATAATAAAAGTACTGAAATAAAACAGTACAATGAAATATAAACGGGCTCAAGCCCGGTACATAAATCCTCACTACAAACTCTCACGGAAGCTATGTAAACAAATCACTCATGGAGCCAGTATCCGATGCTCTTGTGCTAGACTGGCCCACCTCCATTTGCATCGTACTCCGCTGGTGTTGTATCCCCTGCTGCTGCTCCCTGTCTCCCATCCGGAGTCCCTAGAATGTTGTTGTCCGAAAATCGTTAGTCAAAAAGAATAAGTCCTATCATCCCCTACCCCTCCGCCATGGCTCCTAGTCACCGAGTGGGGAGGAGGAAAGGGAAGCTATGAAGGTGGACAATAAAACAAGCAGGTGACGGTGGAACTAATCTATCAGTTATTTATAATTTATACACAGCGAAGGGAGGAAGGTGAAAGTTAGCAGTTTTATAATAACAAGCAGTAAGGTAAACAAGAAGAATAAGCAGCATATGTAAGAAAGGCAAACTAAGAAGTAAGTAACCTTAAGTTATATGAATGCTCATACAAACTTATAAGTGAAGGGGTCTTCTGCAAGGCTCCCATCGTATAAAAAGTCCCATAGTGATTTATACGATCGGGTGTCACGTTTGTATGCAAGTATGAGTGTTGTGTTATGTTATGTCATGATTCATGTAAGTGGAACCCACACACATGACTCTATGGCTACAGACCTTTTGTTCCCCCCATTTGGGCAGCTAGCTTCACTCCCAGGAACCTCCGTAGTGGCAAACGGAGATAGTGGGTCGGGCCCCCCACTCCTAGGAGGGTATCCACACTACCAGGCCTAGCCCTTACATATGCATCTAGAAGGACACAACCTAGAGTCACCACGTACTAATGCTGGCCATATCCACCAGACTTTCTTTGGCTAAGTGTCAACGACACCCGCCGAGTCAGCGTATTGACGTCGGTGTGAACGACCATCTAATACTGAAGACCCTCCACCTTATTTATGTATCCAAATCCTTGCGAGCTATCAGCTCCCCGGACTATCTCGTCCGTTACATCTACCTTCCGAACCTACCGTTCGGATGACTAATCAAACTAACCTAACCAACCTCCCGAGCTACCTGGGTGTGTGAATTATGAATCCATACTTATACTAATTGTGAATCCCTAATTATACTAAATGCTCTTTTAAATTTATTCTTACAATTTAGGGTTAGCCCAGGACTGCTCCCGGCATACCCAGTGAAGGGTTCTTAAAGGGCACTAGGAACTATGATGGTAGCTGAAGCCCATCGTTCCCTTTCGCAAGGCACTTACTATTACTGGTTATTACCCATTACCCGATCCCTTTTAGCATTATATTGTAACTAACCATAATGTATTTGACTCTTCTTGTTCGCGGGAAAGACGATCTTTCGTCGATCCCGAGCACCACCTACTCTATTTAACCCATCATTATTCCCAATGATGAACTCCTTAGTACCTGACCTCAGCCAATAGACTAATATCCCAACTCCCTGAGTTCATTTTGCAGTTTCACTATGTGTAGACCATCCTAGGCTATATGATGTAAATGATAGGAGGTACTGCAAATTTTCATCTAAAATCATTAAGATAATTAATGGGGGTTTATCATGATATGATTAGCCTAAATCCAGAAATTTATAATTTTCTAATTAAATTTAATATTTAATTAAGATTTCCCAAAATTAATTCATGGGTGATTTGAACATGAAGTACCAGATTTACTTAGGGTATGACCATTAAAAAATTATTAACACTGTAGGATAACAAGATATCAGTGAATACTAAATATCATAAACTTTCATAAAACATTTAACCTCTAAATATTTATTTCAAAATAATTCATATAAATAGGGGTATTGAAGGAAGTACCAAAAATACTAGTCCAAAATTTCCTCAAAAATTAGCAGAGCAACATTATGATCATAAACTTCACTTCCTAAGTTTCATGAAATTCACAAGTCAGTAAACCAGGTAAAAGATTATCCTAAGGAAAAACATCATAAGGCACTTTATGAAAACACACCCTTGTAATCTCCATTAAACGACATTTAACAATTTTGTCATGCTTCTATATGTCCTAATATGTTCCTTGACTAAGTATCACAATTTTCCAGCAAGCTATGATATTTATTTCCTATTTATCCAGGTAAGGTGCACTAATTTACTGTACAAAGGAGGTACTACAAATAAAGCTTCAACCACTCCAAATAAACTACTAGTGCAACCTAATGTCATTTGATTATCTTTTCCAGAATTTCAAACCATTCTACCACCTATACATCATATTTTCATCATTAACATCAAAAGGGTAATATGGAAGTTACTACTAAAGGATGATCTACGGATCTCTAAACACCATAAGATAAATACCATAGGTTAATAACACTATGAAATTATCCATACCAAAATATCATCAAGATTCAAGGTCATTTGACCCGTAAGATAATTTCTAGGGTTTAAAGTCCTAAATACTTATTAAGTGGCTTATGTGGGGTGCATGTGTCTAAATACCACCATAACCCTTCCTAGGGCATTTAACCGCCCTATGATCTCATGAACTAATCCCCAAGTCCATACAAGAACATAACCACCTATGTCCTTCACAAGCCCCCAAAGTTAAACCTTTGTGTTAGAAGTAGGGTCCTAGGTCAAATCCACCCTAATCCACCCTATAATCCATATGTGGGTGTCAAATGTCTTGTCAAATCAGTGGCACATATTTCAACCTCTATTGAGGTGGTTTGGCCACTCAAACCCACAAGGGGCACTTTTCACCTAAATACCCCTTTTAGGGGAAGGCTAGGGTTTGCTTGTTTCCAAACTAAATCATCTCCAAATGGGATGAAAATTTATACAGAGCCTTATGATGACCCCAAGGTTCGCCCACCAATATTTGGGAGGGTTTGGAGTTCATTAGGTCCCCTAATTAAATTACTCTAGGATTATTAAATAATTTCAAAATATATATAAAAAGTGTCTCCAAAAATTCCCATTTTGTGCATGACCTAGTTAAAGTGTTCAGTTGTCTACCTAAATCACTTAGAGGGGGGTGAATAGGTGAGTTGTGCGTCTATTACGGAATAAAAAATTTTGAGATCTATGCACACAATTATCAACCAAGTAATCATACACAACAAAAGATTTATAGTGGTTATCCAATCTTGGGCACATCCACTTTCCCTCACTGATCTAGCAAAGCACTAGACTCTGCTACTCCACTATCTCAGATTGAAAAACCAATCCTATGCCTTGGAACAATGTTCCTACAATCTCAATCCACAACACGGATCTACAGTCGGAAGATAAAACTTCCTACAACTCGGAGACAAAAAGCTCCTACACTCAGAGATAAATCTCCTACAAGAATGAAATTGAGAGTATATAAAAGTACAAACAGATTTATTTCACAGATCTGAAAATCTCGGCCAAGGTCTTCCTCTTGATCTTTAAGGCTTTCTCAGAAACTATTGAAGAAGATGGCTCGGCAAGAACTAGATCTGGAATGCTTTGACTTCACACGATCAGATAGATGATGAAGAATGAAAAACGATCTTGATCTGGAAGTCTTCTTGATCTGAATCTCTGGATCGAAAAAACCCTAGCCGATTATGAGCGATGAAGGTCGGCGGCGGCGGCTTCCCTTTTTAGATAGAAAGAGAGATTCAGAAAATAATTAGAATAAAACTTGATAGCACTGCTTCTTACGGTTAGTCGGTTTGATAAGACCTTATATAAGATCTTCCCTAACAGTCATAATTAGCCTTAATGACGTATACGTGGACCAATCATGTCACGGTATTTGAAATTTCCATCAAATCTGGACTTGGCAAATTTTCAGAAAAAATCAGTCTGAATTACTCGAAGGAAAGTTTACCTACTCGAGTACTTGATAAGATTACTCGAGTGAATAGAAGAGGACTACTCGAGTAGATGACTTGGAGAAAATTCAGAAACAATGAGCAACTACTTGAGTACTCAAAGACCTACTCGAGTGCTAATATAGTTACTCGAGATGTGGAATTGAACTACTCGAGTACAAGAAGTACTACTTGAGAGAATAAAAATTAACTACTCAAGAGGTAGAAGGAATACTCAAGTCAAAGACTTAGAATAATTTCTGGGAGAAGAAACTGGGTTACTTGAGTAGTGAAACTGGACTACTCGAGAGGAGATAGGCCACTCGAGTACATGGATATTACTACTCGAGTAATGGACTTAGAAAAATTTTGAGGGATGAAAAGTTTCACTCGAGTATTTAATCTGGACTACTCGAGTAGTAGATGGACTACTCGAGTACATAAACTTGACTACTCGAGTGAAGTAAAATTACACGAAATCTTGTCTTCTGTAACTCGAGGCAAAAGACTAATCTACTAGAGTACTTATATGACTACTCGAGTAAATGACTTATAATATTTTCTGGAGTGGAAATTGTGTTAACTCGAGAATAAGAGATGATCTACTCGAGTAATTGACTTGGCTACTCGAGAGCTGTAATTTGACAACTCGAGAGCTAAATCCTTTACTCGAGTACAGATAGACTTACTCGAGTATTGACTAAGTGTTTCACTCGAGTATATAAGCAACTACTCGAGTAAAATACTTAGCCAAAATTCCTTCAACAGAATTTTATCTTCTTTAATAAATTCAGCAACAAGTCTTTTTCCAATCATTCCTAAAGCTTGAAAATGAAGTGTATCCCAATAGAGAGGCTACACATGAGTCAACACCATGGATCACACAATGAGGGATTACATTTTATGGTCCTGTGTTTGACGATCCATTGTAGACTGACATTGGTCTACACTTGACAATAAAGTCCTGCAAACACATAACTCAAGCAAAACATAGAATACAACTTAATTCATCTTAGTTCAAGGTTGACTTCACGAAATCTGGGTTATTTTGGATACAATACCCAACAATCTCCCCATATTTGTAGAAGTCAGAGCCCTTTACACTAAGGTGAATTATACAAACATAAAGAGAACTAGGTATGCAATTAGAGAAAGCAGTTTAAGCAAACATAAGACTGTAATTAAAGGGTATATGATCAAAATTAAGAATTATATAAACATTATGGTCCAAAACATCATTTCTACACAGATCATTTCCACAGTCTCATAATCCTTTATGCTTAAACTTGATGGTGCTACTTGTCCTTCTTCTCTTGATCTCTTCTTTGGTAGATGAATGGTTTAGGATAGTATTTTGGATGCTTTGGAGGAGCAGCAGAGTTGTTCCTACCAAATTCTCTGTCATAAGGTCTCCTCTTTGTCATAGATTTTTCATACAATTCCCATTCCTGGGCGCTGTAATGAATATTCCTTCTTTCATTGAAGTCCATGGCAAGTTTGAGAGTATCCAATATGAGAGACTTTGAAGTAGGAGACCAGATCTCTGAAAACTTTGGAGCTTTTCTCTTTTCTGCATCTGGAACTGGGATAGAACTGCTAGCTGAGACACCATCACCATACTTTCTCTTCTTTTTTGAAGTGTTGATCTTAGGAGGAGCTTGCAAGAATATATCTGCTGGGTCTGCCTCCCAAACTTGAGCATATGATTCTGAAGGAGGATCTTCATAGCCTTCAGGCCTGGGAGAGAAGGAAGGTTGTGGAGCTTGAATTGGAGCAGTAGTAGCTAAGGGATTTAGATAGTGAGGAATGATGTTTGGATCAACTGGGAATTCTGGAAGAATTTGATTGTGCATCCGAACAGTTGTGTCATAGGTATGGAATTTTACACTTTGCATTTGTCCTAGTACATCATCATGAATCTCTTTCATCTTGGCTTCCCATTGAGTTTGCTTGAGTTCATCTAATTTCTCAAGACATTCTTTCACTAAACTCTCCCTTTTTTGACTTCTACAGTCAGTTTATTGATGCCATCATCTTTAAATGTTCCAAATTCTTCACAAAACTTCATCTTGGTTGTTTCAGCTCTCGTATCTAACTCAATCTGATTATTTGCAAGTGTCACACCTTGCTCCATAACCTGACCAACACTAGTGATAATGTGATCTAGAGCTTTGCCACCAATCTGGAAGAGATGTCTGAGCTGATCTGTATTATATTAAATCTCTGCAAAGCCTCTGCTCATCTCTTTCTCTAGAGCAGTAACATTCTCAGTCACAGCTTTGACTAAATCATCAAAATACTTTCTTTATTCTTGAAGTAGATATACAAACTGACTCATCAAATCATTGGCAGTAGGAGGAGCAGCAGCAGATGTAGAAGGAACTGGAGGAGGAGGAGGAGCAAACCATGGAATAATCTCTTCAACTATGATTGAGCTCTGGTGGTATGGATCAGGGCATCCCCTTCATCAGTGACCATGGGGATGGATAAGTCCATGTTCCTCAATGGAGCTTCAGCTGGTTCAGCAGACTGATCTGGCTCATCTGAGAGCAAAATAGTTTCAACATGCCCTTTATCTGCAGCAGGAGACTGAATGGGAGATTATGGAGTATGTGATGGAGATGGTACTGGGGAGGATTGCTTGGATGCTTCAGTAGTTGGTTCTTTTTGAAGAGGGGGAAGAGGTTCATCAGCAGTAAATTCTTCAATCATTTCATTGATTGCTACTTCAGTTTATAGAAGGGTTTCTTGGAGTTGGACTTTTGAGAGAACTTCTGATGGAACTTGCTCAGGAGTAGGAGGTGGAGGAGAGGTAACAGCTGGAGGAGTTGAAATCCTATCTGGAACAGAAGGAGCAGGCTCCCCCTCAACAGTTGCACCAAATGAGTTGGCAACCTGAAGTGGAGAGGGAGATGGGGTCCTGTCTTCTGTAGCTGGAAGGTCTTGAGCTTTGGCAGCTTGAACTGGATTCTGTAACTTCAAGTCCCATCTTTGAATGGAAGAAATACACACTTTCTTCCTGTGATGGAGAACAATACCTTTGGAGAAGCTGAAAATTTCAGGACTGATTTCATGAAGTAGAAGAGAAATAATCCTGGCATAACTGGGAGCCTTTATCCTGTCCTTGATTTTATCCAGAATCATCATCCCAAACTGGAACTTTTTCCTGCAGACTTTAGCTTGCATGATGTCAAAGAAGTGGAGAGAGATATCCCATATAGAATTTGTCTTGCAAAGAAGAATTTTGCCAATGATATCCACTAACAGCTTCCCTTCTGGATTCATGTCAGACCTTTTGATGTATTGTACATCTGGTGAAACTCCACATAACATATAAGTCCTGTTAGATTCTTCAGGACCTAGGTCATCCTCTTCATCAACAATAGGTAGTCAGAGAAGAGTCGAAACAAAGGTCTTGTTGAGTTTAATTTTGATTCCTTTAACCTTGGACTTGAGAACTGTCCCATGCCTCTTGACTTTGATGTTATTGAAAAATTCCCCAAACTTCGGGAAATAAGATCTTACATGGCTGCTGTAGAACAAATGTGAGGCCGGTGGTGTCGAGGAGTATCAGAAGATTATGGAAATCATCTGAAATTTCGGCAATTCCGGCGGCAACTTGTTCTGAACTGATTCCAATCTTGGAGGAATGGGCCATGATCCATAAATTGGATAAAGATCTGCGGCGGGGAGGAAGATGGCACGGGCACTGCAACTTTTGGCAGAAGATGAAACGTCTGTCGGCTTACTCGAGAGAGGGAATTTTGATTCGTGTATAAAATAAATTCGGGACATTTCAATTTATATAACCCTAATTTATCCCTAATTAAGAAATAAATAAAGCTTACATACATGGGAGAGGGCGGCATAAGCCTTGTGTTGCGAATAAGGAAATTTGAATCAAAGTAGAAAGTTTGTCTGTCTGATACTCGAGAGACTTGACACTACTCGATTGAAGATATAGAAGTACTCGAGTGAGAGGTACAGAGGTACTCGAGTGGTGATCTGGAAGTACTCGAGTAAAGATACTGAGGTACTCGAGTAGTGAAGCTTTAGTACTCGAGTGTAACATTAGTACTCGAGTAGGTCTTTTGACTACTCGAGTAGGTTACTCGAGTAGCTGAAGACTAGTACTCGAGTAGGTCAAGCAGGTACTCGAGTAGGTCACTACTTACTTGAGTATGTTACTTCTTAGTCGAGTCAAAAAGTTAGAATTTTGTAAAATTCCATCTTTTGACTGATTCTGATCTCTGAGCCTTCGAGTGAGTCCACCTTCTCTAATCTTCTTTGTTGAGCATTCCAAGTTCTGTTTTGAAGAACAACAACTTTTTCTCGTCCAGCGGCTTCATGAAAATATCTGCAATCTTCCTGTCCGTAGAGTCATACTGTAGATCTATATCCCCATGCTCCACATGCTCCCGGATGATGTGATACCTCAGCTCTATGTGTTTTGTCCGGCTATGCGAGACTGGGTTGTTGGCTATTGTAATTGCGCTGGAAGAGTCGCAAAATAATGGAATGTTCTGAAACTTCATGTTGTAATCTTCAAATTGATTCTTTATCCATAGCAGCTGTGCATAACAACTGACTGCAGAGATTTACTCTAACTCAGTTATTGAGATTGCAACATAGTTCTGCTTCTTACTACTCCAAGAGATAAGCATTCTTCCAAGGAATTGGCAAGTCCTGGAAGTGCTTTTCCTGTCGTCTTTTCTACCTAAAAAATCTGCATCTGAAAAACCAATTAGCTCGCTATCATTACTTCTTGGGTACCATAAGCAAAGATTTGGTGTACCTTTAAGGTATCTCAAAATCCGCTTTGCAGCAGCGTAGTAAGATTCCTTAGAGTTCACTTGAGATCTAGCACATACATATATTGAGAACATTATATCCGGTCTACTAGCAGTAAGGTAGAGCAAGGATCTAATTATACTTCTGTACTTGGTTTCATCAAAAGGTTTCCCTTTCTCATCCTTGTCCAGAGACACAGTTGAACCCATTGGAGTCCTCATAGAGATTGCGTTCTTTATTCCGAATTTCTTAATTAGCACTATGGTGAACTTAGTCTGTGAGATGAAAATACCATCTTCAGATTGTTTCACCTGAAGCCCTAAGAAATACTTCAACTCACCCATACTGCTCATTTCAAACTTCCCTTGCATAAGTTTAGAAAACTTCTTACAGAGGTTATCGTCAATAGATCCAAATATAATGTCGTCGACATAGATTTGCACTAGCAAAATCTTGCCTTTTATTTCCCTAAGAAATAATGTCTTATCTATCTTTCCCGTTGTGAACCTGTTCTCAAGAAGAAAGCTAGACAACGTCTCATACCAAGCTCGAGGAGCTTGTTTTAGACCATATTAAGCTTTATGCAATAAGTAAACGTAATCAGGAATGTTAGAATCAACGAAACCTGGAGGTTGTTCCACATATTCCTCTTCCTTTATGTCACCATTAAGGAAGGCAGACTTCACGCCCATTTGATAGACAGTGAAGCCCTTAAGAGCAGCATATGATAGGAATAACCTGATTGCCTCCAGCCTTACCACTGGAGCATACGTCTGGTCGAAGTCGATTCCTTCTTCTTGACGATATCCTTTGGCGACGAGTCTATCCTTATTTTTTATGATCGTTCCATCCTCGTCCATCTTGTTCTGGTAGACCCATTTTGTCCTAATAACATTCTTACCTTTGGGTCTTGGAATAATTTTACATACTTGGCAACACTTGAACTGATTTAGTTCTTCTTTCATCGCCATTATCGAAGATGCGTCTGAATTTGCTTCCTCAAACTTCTTTGGTTCAACCTGTGAGAGAAAACATAAATATAAATTCTCATTAGTTGTACCTCGACGAGTTCTGACACCATCCCGGGGATCTCCTATGATCTATTCCATGGGGTGATCCTTCAGATGTCTGAGTTCTAGAGTCCTTGCATTTTGAATATCTTCAATCATCGGAGCGACTTCATCAACTTGGACGATTTTTTTATCTTGATCATCAACCTCTCCAATAGGGGTTGGAGTGGTGATCTTGATGAACTTTTCACCTTTATCTTCAGATGGTTCATCCAAGATAATTTCTTTCAACTTTATACATGCATCTTCAATGAGCACACTAGAAGAGTTGTCTTGCAGCAAGCTCGCCTCATCAAATACAACATGTATTGATTCTTCATGACCAGAGTTTTTCTATTAAATATCCTATATGCCTTACTATAGCTACTATATCCTATAAAAATACCTTCAAAACTCTTTTCGCTAAACTTGGTAGTATGATACTTGCCATTGTTAAGCACGAAGCACTTACAACCAAAAATTCTAAAATATGAGATAGTCGGTTTCCTGCCCTTTATAAGTTCGTAAGGTGTCTTATCGTGGTTTTTGTTAATGAGTTCTCAATTTTGCACGTGACATGCAGTGTTGACGGCTTCATCCCAAAAGTATTCCAAAAGTGAGGCATCACTCGATATGGTCCTGCAGGCCTCTATGAGTGTTCTATTCCTTCTCTCAGCCACTCCGTTCTGTTGTGGAGTACAAGAAGAGGAAAACTCATGAAAGATACCCAAGTTTTCACAGAATTCTGTCATGGCCCCAGACTTAAACTCTATTCCATTGCCACTTCTGATTTTGACTACAGAACAATTATATTCATTCTGGACATGCCTGGCAAAATTAGTAAGGATGTCGAAGGTATCTGATTTGTGTTTCAGAAAGAACACCCACACAAAGCGCGAGTAATCATCAACAATAACCAACATATAATCCTTACCTCACAAACTTCTAACTTGCAGTGGACCGAACAATTCCATATGCAGTAGATGTAAACATCTATTGGAATCTTTGCCAATAATGCTTTTAAAGGTAGCCCTTGTTTGCTTACCTTTTACACATGCATGACAAGGTCTATCTTTGACGTACTTGACATTTGGGGCATCACGTACTAAATTCAGTGAAAATAATTTAGTAATCGTTTTGAAATTAATATGTGCTAGTCTCTTGTGTCATTTGTTACCAAGATATGCATTATCTTTTGCTAAGATACACACTGGTGTAGAAGAGTCTATACAAATGAAATTTAAGCAAAATATGTTTCTGCTTCGAGTGCCGGATAGAATCGTTTCCATATTGTCAACGGATTTTATCAAGCACTTATCAGCATGAAATTCAACTATGTATCCTTTATCGCAGAGTTGGCTTATGCTTATGAGATTGTGTTCCAATCCTTCAACATAAGCTACATCTGAGAATGATACACTATCGTTAGTCATCATACCATGGCCTTTAGTGATTCCTCGATCTGAACCTCCAAAGATGACCTTTGGCCCGTTCACGACTGGAGAATAGTTCTAAAGTAGGCTTTTTGTCCCGGTCATATGCCTAGAACATCCACTGTCCAAATACCAGATAGGCATTTTGGTGGCCTTTGGACATACCTGCAATTATAAATCAGTTTGCCTTAGGAACCCAAACAAGTTTGGGTCCTTGGTCTCGTGTTAGAACACTCCCCCTACGAGTATTAGCATATGAGCGGTCTTTCTCATATTTCTAATATGAGGAGTTGCAAAATTCCTGGGATTAAACCAGCAATTGATGGCAAAGTGACCAATTCTGCCACAACACCAATAGTCGAACCTGTTGTATCTTTGCCTTAGATTCTCCTGCTTGACCTTTTGAGATGGTGGTCTAACAGGGGTAGCATTCTTGGAGGAAGAAGCTTAATGGTGATGGCAATCACATGATTTCTTCTCCTTCAATGGCTTTTCCACAATGGGTTTTACCTTTGGTGCTTTCTTGAAGTTATGACCATGATTTAAAGGGCCATATCTCTGAAGAATGAATTCTTCATAAGGTGCCTTAAAGACACTCTCTCCAAAGTTTCTGGGGCAAGTCCGTACATGGTAGCGGGACTTGGGCTCTACATAGGTAGGCCTAGTCAAGTGACTATAGGACGAGTCACGATCAAACTCGTTTGTAAGAAAGATGACATTCTTGAAAGAAGACTGATCTTGAGGGGCTTTCCCTTTTTCTTTGGCCTAGGCCTTCTTGGCGGCCTTATTCTTCCTTTAAGCTTTATTCCTCCTAGAAGATTTACTAGGAGCTTCTACATGGCCTAGTCCAGTACCCTTGGTATTAGCTGAGAATTCAGCAAAGAATGGAAGAACAGTCTTAGTCTTCAAGAAACTTTCAACAAGTTTCTTTTCAGCAGCGAGTTGTTCTTCCAACTCTTTGATGATTTTCTCTTTTAAGTCAAGGATCTCAAGAGCCTTATTGTATTCTTCAATAATAGTATTGAAGTTTTCTCTGAGCGAGTCGGTCTTAGCGACTTCCTCTCTTAGAGTGCTCTCTTCAGCTTTTAGAGACTTTATCTCTGTAGCTTGAGTTTTCACGACAATTCGACATTTGTCGTAAGCCATGATTAACTCCTTGAACTGGGCCATGAATTCAGACTCATCATCAGAAGAGCTGTCCTCACGATCATGCTCAGAAGCTTTAGATTCTGAAAGAGGAGTGTGAGAGTTTACCTTCCCAGTGAACTGGGGCTCTTGTTCATCATCCGTCTGAGCCATGAGCCCAAAGTAAGCTTCTTTGATGGCGATGATGCTGATGTAGCCGTGGATCAATGGCATCGAGATTTCGTGGATTGGGATGGTCGTTGCCGCAATCTCGAAGATGGGATTCTACCACGACGTTTCTTCGCCAACGCCGCCAACGCTACATGATTTGCTCAACGTCCGCCACCGCAAATAATTAAAATATATAATTATAAATTACATAATTATAATTATATATTCTATCAATTTTTATTTTAAGCAATCATATTTTAAAAGTACTTTATTTCATGCATTTTATTTAGTTAGTGAATTGTTTAATTTCATGTATTGTATTTTCATTTCATGTACTATGATGGGTGCATATAACCATCATAATTTCTTTTTGAATTTTGAATTTTGAATGGAGGATGATTGAGTGGTGTAGGCTATATATAGCCATGGTTATGAAGGAACAATTAGAGAGAATAAAAAAATTGAATCCTTAATTCAAAGATTGAATTTCCCCCCTTTTTCCCTCTTCCCCCTTAGGCAAATTTCAGCCTACGTTCTCCTCTTCCTCCTCTCCCTCTCAAAATTCGTCCAATCCTAGTTTCCTCCTCTCCCAAGCCGCCAACCCTCCTTCTCCCTCTCAACATCCGGCCACCACTCCACCTCCTCCTCCCTCGATCTCTCGAGAAAGATTTTCTCCACCACCTTTTCTCTTTCCTCTGCAACAATATTGTCTTTCAAGGAACTCACTCTCCAAAGGTTTGTCAAAATTAAAGGAGACATCGGCGAGCGTCTTCATCGTCCGGTGCGGATTCGAGGATTTCTGCGTGGAAATAGAGAATATAACACCGTCGTGTGCGCCTCCACCATTCATCTTGTGGACGGATACATATTGGGATTTGGGTAACGTTTTTTATAAACTAACCTCGTTGAGTGCTTCTTCTATACATCTTGTGAGAATTGGTGGAATATAAGCTTGGTAATTTGTTCTGATTTATATTGAATATTGTGCTGTTAAAATCTAGTTTTCAAAGCATTTATTTCACGAATATTTTTCGTATTAATTAGAATGGGTGGATCTCGTGAACACTAGAAGAAATCGTGTTCATCACCCTTGATTTCCCCTTGAGTTCAAGTGTTTTGGAAACTCTCTATTAATTAATTTTGGGAGCGATTAGGACTTGATTTTAAATCACTTATTTAGTCCTGATATTCTCTTATTGGATGTATGAACGTGTGTGTATAATTTAATTTGAATTACAAGTGTCCGGATCAGGTGAGTGCATTTCGCTTGAGCGAACATTGACATATAGCCCTTGTTCAATCTAAAATAAGAGGTAGCTCCCCTTTGCGTGGATTGTTGTAGAATTTGTGCCTTTAAATGCTTGAGTATTTGATAGTATTAAGAGAGAAACCGCGCACTAGATATTTAATTAAATTGTCTAACAGAAGAACGCATAGTTTAATCTGTCGAAACCTTGGGCATGCATTAATTTGGTATCAGAGCCAGGTTGTGCTAATTTCATAATTAGTACCATCCTAGGAAAAAAAATATTTTTCTTCAGCACGCCGACACGCACTTGGCCGTTTCATTGCACAACATATAAATCAATTTTTAAATTTTTTGGTCTGCAAATAGCGGCCTAAAATTTTCAAGTTTTTCTCAAAATTCAAAAACAATTCTGGAATTTCCCCATCATTTTATTTGTAAGAAATCAAAAAATATTTTATTTTTATTAAGCCATTATTTTTATTAAATCATTACAAAATTTTAATTTTGGTGTGCCAATAGCGTCCTATATTTTTATATTTTAAGCAAAAAATATCAAAAAAATATTTTAACTATCACTCATTTATTGTCAGTAAGAAAATCACAAAAAATATTTTATTGCCTTAATTATTAAGTGGAAACAAATACATCTGTTGCATTTTATATAGGGTCAGGTTCATTATTCATTGCTTGTGCACTAGTTCCGGGTGAGTTTTCTCTCTAGTTCTCATTATTATGGCCTATGATGTTTATGCTTCCCGTTTAGATTACTGGTATGTTAATCCCATGTCTAAATAAACCCCAGCCTTGCCTTCATACCATGGGAATACCAACCGTCCCCACGCTTATCATCCCACTAGAATTGAGGCACCTACTTATGACGGTTTGGGGTACCCCAAAATTTTAGAGACTGGCTTAAGGGAATAGAAAATTATTTTAATTATCACTTATGGGACGACTACCAAAAGGTTAACATAGCCCGAGTTCGATTAGTAGGTCAAGCCCGCGTGTTTTGGCTAAACGAAGAGCGTAGTGTAGGTAGTGATAAACATGCTTGGCCGTCAATGCGTAGCCTACTCTCGGATCAATTTGATCCCGCCTATCTCCGCACTAATAACACCAAGACTGTGAGTGAGTATCGTTATGGCGCTAGTCCCATACGTGCCTATAGGAATGTTTATATACCTAACGCTAGATCATTTTTCCCCAAAGGTCGACCTGCTCATAGTGTACCTACTACCACCTTTAGGGAAACCATTCCTAATATATCTTATGCCTTGGACTCAAAAGATGTTACTCCTAGAGTTTTGACTCCTTTATCCTCGACGCCTAAGCATCCTGATATAGTGACTAATACCCATGAGGATGAAGATGTAGATGTGGTATCTCTTGATCTTGAGGATGACCAACTAGGTGAGTGTATTCCATCATGTACGTTAGTGCCCGACGATAATAATGAGTCTGAAGTTGAGATTCGATACCCTAGTGATTCAGAAGATGATGTGTGGGATGATTACGTTCCGATTTGTGAGAGTATTACATTGCCTATTATGTGCCATACTAGCGTTGTGTATGTTCACCCTAGTATTGAGTGCCCTCTCCATGATTCGATCCCCATCGCGTTAGATCCTACGATCGCACCCACTGAGATTATATCTGAGTTATCTGAGGAGTCTGGGAGTGAGGATGTCCCAAGTGTTATTGTGGATGAGTTACCATCCAAGGGAAGGGTATTTTTGGATGATTCATTGGTTGTACACCTGGATGAGAGTTCTTTGATGTCGTCACAGTTGGGTGAAAGTTTTACTGATTCAGATGTTATCCCGGGTTTGATTTAACCGATCCTTCCCCCTATTTATTTGCCTGTCTTAGATGACTTTTTAGGACGTGGAACCGGTATCCCTAGTCTGAGTTGTTGTGTCACGCCCACTTTATTAGTTCATACTTTGACGTTGACTCAGCATGTAGATATTACTATGTTGAGCGCACTAGTATTTGGACTATTCACCGCACCTCATAGATATGACTACACGTCACTTTTGACAGCTCATTTTTCTGCGTGCTCGTCTATGGTTCCGTCCCCTACTATGACGTCTCTGCTTCGGATTTGAGGATAGAGTAGTTTGAAACTCATGCAGTGCTCCTAATCGAGTACTCATGGTTTGTGTAGAACTAGTATAGATTTAATTTTTATTTATGATCGTAGATTTATATTTTCCTGCAGATATAAATATTGTTAGTACTACTCAAAAATTTGAATCTGGAGTAATCGAACGATAATGTAGGAATGTGTGTAGCCGCCACTAGACTCGTATTGCTCAACTCGGGAGGAGGATCATCTTTCTTGGGGGCTAAGAACTTGCCCTAAGCTACTCTTGAAGCATTGGTGCCCGGTTAGTCAATAGTGAGCATGACGTAGGCCATCATTTTGGCTAGTTTGAGCCTTGTTTAGCCTTTTCTACCCGTTAACCGTTACATGCCAAATTTGTGCCAACCCCTTCTTTGATCCAGCTCCACTCACATTCACCAAGGCCTGAAGCTAAACCCACCATCGCAATCAAATGCTTGAGCTTGTTTAAATTCACTATTTTGATGATGTTGTGATATGTGGAAATCGTGTAATGTGGTGCTGACTTCGTAAACTTTTTGATTGCTACGTTTGGGGATTGCAAACGACGAAAAGAAAAAGAAGAAAAGCGAAAAAGAAAAAAAAATCTGAAAGAATTGCTATGAGAATTATATCGACATCCTATTTTTTGATTTTGGTCGGGTTAGGCCGTGTACACGCCCGGTTTTCAAGTTAAGTCTGGGGGTGTGTTACACGTACATTTCTAAGTGGCTGTATTGGTTTACGTTTTTATTCGCTCGTTTTGGTTGCATGTAGCCTTCATGTTTATCATTGACTACCAAACCTTAGCCTAAGCTCCATTCTCTCCTACAAGTCCGACTGATTCACGCTTGAGTCTAACCCGCACTGTGGAGAGAGTGTGTACGTGCAAGCATATGGTCCCCGACATTGATGGATATCTTTGGAGGTGATCACGAGCTCCGATCTCTGGCAATGCTCACCTTAGTGGCCTGCCTACTTTCTTCCTACACATGATCGTAAGATTCTCCAGAATTCTAATTTTGAGCAAATACAATATTTATTTACGCCTGTCGAATAGTTTAAACTACGTTGTATAATTAAAAAGTTTTTCTATTATATCTTCTATGCCTATGATGTATTTGATTTCTCATCTTACTTTTTTTTGAAATTTCTGAGCTAGCTAGCTATTTTCTAGTCCACGGAGTGATGATTTGCTCGAGACGTGCAAATGATTAAGTCTGGGGGTGTGATGAGTCCAAATTTTACACTGATTTTTGGACTCATCTGGGCCAGTTTTATTGTCTTAGCACTACACTTGAGAGCCATAACTGCTTATATTTGCTGACGTGCCTATTTCATGATTAAGTGTACTTTATGCCTGTTTTTATGTGCTTTATTTGTTTCTGTGCTTTTGTTGTTCTTTAGCCGTGTCTTGGGAATGTAGTGTGCACTTTTGGTGGCCTATCTGTCTCTTCTGCTGGTGCAGGGTTCGTGTGCGTGATCCGAAACTGCTCGGGAGACCCCGACGATACAGGAACACTGCGCACGGTCACTGGACTTACTACGCACGACCACTGGTCGTGCGCCACCGATTGTGCACAATACATTCTCATTTTTCTTAATTCTTCCCAGGTAATCGCACGAGCACTGGCCGTAGTGCACACGACCACTGGTCGTGCGCCACTGCTCGTGCGTGTTTACCCCTTGATTTCTGCAAATCTGTCTTAGCCAATCGCACGATCAGTGGATTCAGTGTGCACGATCACCGGTCGTGCACGAGTGATCGTCCGCATATCTGCTGATGTTTCTATCCAGGTTGCAGGTTTAATTGGAAATGGCGCACGATCATCGACCTACAGTGCGCACGACCACTGGTCGTGCGCCACTGATCGTGCGCTCTGCTTTTGCTGCCTCCGTATTTAAGGGCCTGCTCCGCGATTTAGGTCAACCCCCGTCATTTTCTGTGATCGCGGAGTGCGCGGGAAGCGCCATTTTACTTCTCCAGCTGCTCCATCATCTCCACTTTCATCGGGAGTCCATATCCGGCTATTCTGAAGCTTTCCAAACCCTACAGCGAAGCTCCCGACCATTGACGACCTCTACTCCAAGCTTTACTCCAGAGTTGGAGAAGAAGAAAACCTAGAGAACGGACTCAAAGGCCTTCAAGGTGACAGCTCGTTGGTACCGGAAGCCTCCTCGGACTGAGCCCGGAAGCGGATTGACAACTCGCTATTTCGGCCACGACCTGCGGTGGATCTTCACCCTCTATTGGTTTACTCCTCTTCCCCTTCCTCTGTTGTATGGAATGATATAACATTGTAATGAGCTACAATTTTATATCTAATGGGATGTTTGTAGTTTTCTTATGCTTGTAAGTTGTGTGTGTGTGAATGCGCCTCGCCCACTCCACATCCACTCCATACCCTTGTTTCACCCGATTGCACTTCGCACAAGAACACTTCCACCCATTAACTTTCTGGCCACTCGCCAACCGAAGTTCGGCATCGCGGCCGATACACTCACCTCACCTTGCGAAGCGGTGCCTTCGACCCGCATAGCTTTAATTAGTTTATTAGTTCAAACAACCACAATCTCTCGAGTCCCCTTTTTACTCTTTTTCTAAGTATAACCCTCATAACAATATTTTCTGAACTGTTGCCGCTCTATGCTAATTGCATTCCTCAAGAGACCGACACTCGGGGATTTATTCCCAAACTTTATTACTTGTGCGACCGGTGCACTTGCCGATTTACACGCATCAATATGCTACCATGTCATGTAGCTCGAGAGACGGTCTGACCTCTCTCCTCGCATTTTCCCTGACAATCGTGGTGTCAATCAGTCTATAGAGCGATCCGTAATGCTCTCCTCTCAATACTGTCTGCGCGCCTCTCCTGTCCTCCAAATACCCGCTGCTACTGGTATAAGAATACCCGACATCCTCCAAAGTGCCTAGAGAAAACAAGCTCTTCCTCAACTCGGACACATCCGAATGTCGGTGAGGATCCTAACCACTCCATCGAACATCCTAATTCTGATGCTCCCGACTCCAGATATCTCGCACTCTGACCGGTTCCCCATCCGAACACGACCACCTCCACAGTGCCTAATACTGGAGAACCATTCAATGTTCGGGCACATGTGGAAGTAACATCCTGTATCCAGGATCCAGGAATTTGTGGTCCCGACCACATCGTGACTTTGTGAAATGTGTAGAACGTCATCATCGCTCATGCACTCGGATGTCACTATAGCCTGCTGAGGCACAGATCCTTTGCCCTTGAGTTTCCTCCCTGGGAAGTTGGCCTTCCAAAGCCCCTCCTCCTTGCAGTAATAACACCTACCCATGGACCTAGGTCGAACATCCTCCTTTCCTCCCCCTCTCGATCTTCCTCGGGATGGGTCTCTGCTCTTCACGAGCAGACCCTCGCTCGCACTCGATCCGGAACTGCTCCTCTTATCATTAGAAAGAAGCATCGTCACCACTTCCTCCATCTTAAGGGTATCCTTCCCATACAAGATGGTGGTAACTAAATGATCGAACGACCTCGGGAGTGAGGACAAGAGGAGAAGAGCATGGTCTTCCTCCTCGACTTTCACATCCATACTCCGCAGCTGGGATACTAGCTTGTTGAACACATTCATATGGTATAACAACTGCGTTCCCTCGGACATCCTCAAGCTGTACAACTGCTTCTTCACGTATAGCTTGTTCGTGAGTGACCTGGATATATAGAGCTGCTCGAGCTTCCTCCACAAGTCCACCGTAGTTTCCGCCTCGACTACGTTGTACATGACCTCGTCTGCCAAACACAGCTGTATGGTGCTGATAGCCTTGAGATCCAGCTCATCCCACTCATCATCGTCCTTCACCTTGGCCTTCTCCTTTCCAAGGAGTGCCTTGTGAAGTCTCTGCTGCACGAGTACGACCTTTATGCGCTTTTGCCAAAGGCCGAAATCAATCTTGCCATCGTATTTCGAAATCTCGAATTTGGCCGCCATTGAATTTGCTCACTGGACCGAAGAATGAACCTAGCTCTGATATCAATTGATGTGCAATTGGCACCTGCCCGCGTGTACGGATCTTGTCGCGGACAATAGCAACAGAAGCAAATTATGATCAAATAATGGCACGCACCAAACAAACAAAGGTACAAGATTCCAAAACACCACAAACACAAGAGATTTACGTGGTTCGGAGTTAAACTCCTACATCCACGGGGAGAGCGCGCCGGATCCACTAATAAAAATAATGAGTTTTACAGCTATTACACTTTTCACGATCACGATGGATCGTAACCCAGATAATAACAACAACTGAAAACAAAAGAACGAGTAAAAAAGAAGGAGATCGACCTTCCGAATTGGAGTTACTGCCTCGCCTCCGCCGCTGCCTCAAAGCCGCCAAAAACCACCACTACCGCCGGCAAGAATCACCACTATCGCCGGAGGAATCTGCACCCTGCCACCACCGTGAGCCCCTCTCCGTCCTGGATACAACCGGCCAAGCCGCCGTCACACGCCGGAGATGAACTCGATGCGCCGCTGGTGCCCAAAATCGGGTAACCCAATTATCCCTTCGCCACACGCCGCCACCCTCCTTCCAAGAAAGCCGCAGCCCTCTTCAAGATGAAGGAACCGCAGCCTTATGCCCTCTCTCACTGCCGGAGTTGCCGCCGCCGCTGGATCGCGGGAGCTGCCGGAGATGCACGCCTTGATCGGTATCCCGATCCTTGCCGAAGAAGAACCGCCGACCCAAGATTGCCGGAGAAGAAAGCCGCCCCTGCCCGTAGTAGACCACCGGATGCCTCAAAGATCGCTGGATGCCACCGGAGAATACACCCGCTGTCACAACCCGCATTTTTCTCCGAATTCATGGAGTATTAGAGTATGAGAAAAACACGAGTCGTGATGCCACGTCGAGCAGGGGATAATTGTCGACGCTCAGGCGAACACCATCTAACAAGACTATGAAAGTTTCTTAAGTTTAATGATTAGAAAATCAGATATCTTTTAGAGGCCGTATCCCTCGGCTCAGTGGTTCATCTAGTCCACAGTTTAAAACTATATTTATACGCAGAGAAAAATACTTTATTTATTGCTTTGACATCCTAAGGGAGTGCATAAGTGACCCCCGGGGTCAGCTTATACTATGCAAGACACTAAATTTATATCATATTATAAGTAGGGAAAACATTCTTTTTACGTTACTTGGGAAGTAGTGTATGAGTTTATAAAGCATGCTGATCATGAGATATACATATAGTAGTGTTTTAGGTTTAAAAGTAACTAGCAAACTAGCATAAAATTTCCCAAGAACAAGTAGACTATCTCCAGAAAAGGTAGCAGTAAAAGAAACATATTTAGTATCATAAGGTAAAACTACCAGAGGGAGCCAACAAACTGACACGAACCCACTGGCAAGTATGTATGTCTGTAAGAAAAGCTAGAAATCTACCTCACAAAAGTAAGAGAAAGATCCCTACAACTCAAGGGATCACCAGCAACACCACAACAAATCTAGCCACCCACCCGGCTACTAATCAGAACCTGAGGCATTCAGAAAAGGAAAGAATTCCTCAGCAAGCGAAACAAGAAAATCTGAACTATGGCATTAAATTTCAATGGAACAAGAGAGTAAGTAAACAAGACAGTAAAAAAAGCAAACACTGTCCATAGTAAACCAAAGGTACACCAAACACCAAGCAACAACATCAAGCCCTGCTCAAATCCTGCAGTGGCTACAAGGCAAAAGGCAAAGAAAAACTTGCCACCATATGCTGCATTCTACCAGGAAGAAACACCTAACAATCCTAATTTGTGAGTTAATGGCAGTAGTAAACAGAAATGGTCCTGAGTTGGTGACCAAAAACAGTCCCCCAAACAACAGTTCCAACAAAAGCAAAAATTTCCACTGTCGGCCCAAAACCACCACAAATCCAGCCCATACCTGGAATAAAAAGGGTGGCGGCCACAACAAATGCCCAGCACGTACCTCGGACCAAAAAACAATGGCGGCCACGGCTCGCACACAAAACATCCCGCTCCTTTAGAGCGTCAAAACACCACTACCTGCCATAACCCATGATTCGGCCCTCAAAATAAAGGAAGAACGAAAGGCCGACAAGACATTTCCCCTAGGAGGTAATCACTCGGGAAGAAAGATAATTGATAAGAAATAAAAATTCTGCCTACAGGAATCGTCGAACGCAGATCGACGATTTTCGTCGAGCGCTGGAACATAATCGCCGAACGAAGCAAAATCGTCGAATCACGGGACACGGGCAATCGTCGAACTCCATTCGACGATTTCCCTTTCGCCGAACAAAGGTCACGGGAAAAAAATCGTCGAACTCCGTTCGACGGTTTTCCGATAAATGCAGGCCAAGTGAAAAACAGACCACGGGGAAATTATCGTCGAACTCCATTCGACGATTGTTTCCCCTTCATCGAACAGAGGTCACGGGAAAATCGTCGAACTCTGTTCCACGATTTCCGTCAGACCCAGAACTAAGGCTCGTCGTCGTGCTCCGCTCGACGATAATCGTTGAACCAGATCGACAATTTCCGTCGATCTGGCTGCAATGAGTGCACAGTAATCCTGAATCTCGTACTTCATTTTCGTCCAACTTCTTAGCCTAACTCAAACCTATTACCGGCGATTTAAGTATAAAATCTCACTGTTATTGGATTCTAGGGTTGAAAGGCTAATGTCTACCCAAACAGAGGTTTAACAGGGAACCATTTGAATGATTAACAGGAAACAGTTTGATAAAACAGACAAGGTTATAGCACTCCAGCCAAAGGCATGAGTTTTAGAACTTCAGAGAATGCAAACAGAAACTTAAAGGGGCATTTTGGTTAATGATTTACATGCTTTTGACGGAAAAACATAGTAAGATATCAATCTCAGGAAAATAGGGAAAATTATAGCAATTATGACCATAAATAGGAGAAGAAAACTTGGCAAGGGCAGGAGCACCACTTGCCTCAATTCCAGAGATTAACTCGCACAGCCCTTCCTCTCTCTCTCGGCTCCAGCCGCAACAGCACCTAAACATGATCTAAGGTTTTAATGGCGGAAAAGGTTCAAACCAAAAATTCTGAGTCCTCTAAAAACACCACGAAAAATTGAATCTCTTACCGTAGGAATAAAGGTCTAGGCGAGAGCACTCCAAATCCGCTTTCGGAAACGAATTTCGTCCACTAACGCCCCCAAATCAGCGTCTGAAGGGTACATGGTTGGCAGTTTTTCTCTTCCTCTCGAACAGGCAACAATTATAACTCCAAGGAAGGAGACGATGAAAAGTCTGGATTTTGTCTAAGGCTTTATATATAAATGCATGGACACGTCCTTTCAGCCCTACCGCCACTGGTTTCAATTCAAGCTTCATTTGTAAGACTCCCCCTACCCGGATCCCAAAACACGGCACGAAGGGGGAGTCTTATGCCCGGAACAGTCGTCTTGCGGTAACATTGGCACACGGGCTAACCTGTACCACAAGACGCCTATTCCGCCGGCTACAACAATATCAATAAATCATGCCAACCCAACCAAATAAATAAGCAAGAGAAGTCAAAATCCACACTAAGTTATAATGTCCAAATACATCAATAAGGAGAAGCTAAAACATGCTTCTACCATATATCAGAGTACAGCTAAACATTGCCCAAACGGGCTACATCAGAGTAATAGAACTAACATCGGTAACCGACGGTATCGATGGCACCGTCCCTTCAGGCCCTGTCGTCCTGGCCCGGCTGTCCTGCTGCGTAGTCTGCGGCTGCTCTACCTGCGGCATGACCTCCTAAAAAGGAAGACGTAGCAACCGTTAGTCGAAACGACTAAGTGGTTTCACATCCGCTCCCCCGGCGACTCCTCGGCACCGGGCGGAGAAAAGGAACAAGAGTATAGTATATAACAAGTATGCAAGTAAAGGAAGTACAAGCAGGTGGCAGTAGTGTAAGAGTAACAGTATCATAATCAGCATTTATGTAAGAGCTACACTACACTAGCAAGTATAAGTAACAGCAGGAAAGTAACTTAACTTATAAGAATGCCCATACAAACTTATAAGTTAAGGATCGGGTTACATAAAAGTAACTCATCGTATAAGAGTGCCCATACAAACTTATACGATGAGGATCTTATTGTGCAATGTTATGAAATGCTATGAATGCTATGCAATGACTCACCCATGCACACTCATGCAATTGCTATGTCGACACAGACTATAGTTCCCACTTTTCGAGCAGGTAGCTAACCTCTCAGGCATCGGCCGCCGTGGCCAGGCGGTGACAGTAGAACGGGCACTTCTACTACTAGGCGGGTATCACACTACTTCACCTAGGCCTCCGTACGCCTCAACGCTAAGAACACAACAGCAGAGCCCCTGCGTACTATGGCCCAGCGGGGTCTTGGGTAGATGTGCACCAAGAACACAGCCCGAACTGGCCTTGCGTGACCCGGAAGGGGCCTCGGAAGAAAGCACGAGGACACAGCCCAACCGTTCACATGGCCGGAGGGGCCTCGGGACGTGAACACCGAGGACACAGCCCAAACCGACCAAGTCTAACCGCCAACTCCCGTCGGTGTGACGACTGGCGAGCCCGTAGACCTGCCACACTATCCTTAACCCAGGATTACGACACCGCGTGTCGACTCACACCACATGCAAATACCACATCAACATAACATGGAAGGGGCCTCGGAAGCAAACACGAGGGCACAACCCAACCATCCATCCACACCTTATCTCAACACAACCAAAACAAGTGGCGGTCAACACCGCACTTACAAACTTACACAATACTACCCATAGGAAGGCGACGCTCTAAGTATTGGACTACCAAATTCAATCCACTATTCAACATTCACATGGCCATGAGTTATCCTTCTATATGTCATATCAGGTGATTTCAACACAATATATCAAGATGCACATGTATAAAAATCTACTAACTTCTAACAAGTCAAATCATTCAAGTATACTATCTTACAATTCGATCACATGGAATCCGATTAATAATCTTCATCATTTATGCAACTGAATTAATTATTCATAAGAGTTTATCCAAGCCTCAGGGTTACCTGTGATATTAGTTTCTCCGAATCCAAATCCAAATGTTATAAACCCAGATTTTTAAGTGTAGGAATAGTCTGGACAGCAACTTCAACCGGAGATTCCCAAGGCTACAGGAATCCGGTGAAGTCGTGTAACCCCTCGATGGAAAGGTAGTTCCGAGATCTACAACTCTCGTATTCAGACCTCAACCCAGATTTGATTTATCCTATCTGAAATCGGACTTGAAGTCTGCTGCATACAGAACACAGTTTCTGTGTACAGGAACTGCCGGACAGCAAACTCGATTCGGGTTTCCCGGGGCCACAGACATCACCTGAAGTCGTGCAACCACTCGTTGGAAAGGTATTTCCAAGGGCTTCAACTTCTGTGTTTAGCCGAAAGCCCAGATCTGCCCATATCCAACATGAAAATGGCCTAGACGATCGCTGCGCGCAGAATACAGATTCTGCGCGCATCTTAAAGGAAAATGAACGGCATCGGTTCGTCTTCTTCCTCAAGGCGATCGTTCCTAAATTTTCCAGAAATATTCTCCTCCCTTATTCAACCTCAAAGGCCATAAACTCCTCACGAGACCATCCACCCATCGTCATATTGAAGAAAAGGGGAAGGGTTGAAGAGATCTAAAATCTAGGATTCAAATCCTAGCATGGCCAAACCTAGAAATCTTCTCCTCTCCATCAAGCTCTCTTGAGCCGATGTCTCTCCTAAATATCTAAGATCTAGCACCAAGGGAGAGGGTAGGAAACTCACGTTGGCTCCAGCGGTACCACCATTTCCGGCCATGGATCGCGTAGTTCTCCTTGGCGGCATTTTCTCTTTCACGGCGATGGCGGATCTCCTTCGGTAGAACTTGCTCCTGCAGTTTTCCTCTCACCAGGAGTTCTCACAGGAATTAGGGGAAGAAATGGGAATGAAAACGGCTAGGGTTTCCTCTGCCCCTTATAAACAAAATATGACACGGGTAGGGACACGGCCGTGTCCGTACCCGTGTCCCGCTTCCGCGAAACGGCCGTGGCGGTTTCCATGTCGGTTCAATGTTTGACACGGGTAGGGACACGCCCGTGTCCCGACCCGTGTTCACATGACACGGCCGTGTGCCTGACCGTGTCATTGGCCGTGTACTTCTCGGGTTGCATCTCGACACTTCTCGTCGAGCTCAACTCGACGCACACGGGTAGGGACACGCCCGTGTCACTACCCGTGTCCCCCGCTCGACTATCTCGACGAATCTCGACGATCTCGACACGCCTCGTCGAGATCAACTCGACGCACACGGGTAGGGACACGGCCGTGTCACTACCCGCGTCACCACAAGTGCAGTCCAATTCCCGGCACTTCTCAGGACTCGAGTCAACCTCCTGACTCAAAACACACACACTAGGGGCCTAGAGCGATTCGGGACGTTACAAATCCTATAAACAAAATAAAAGATTTCGTCCCCGAAATCAGGCTTAGGCTGTGTGGAAAAAAGCTTAACAGGAAATTTATCATACGTTTTTAAATAAGACTACCTTGGGGAAACAACTCCGGGTAGCGTTGCTGCATCAAATCCATTGGCTCCCACGTGTACTCCTCTTTCCCATGATTCGACCATAGTACCTTCACCAAGGGTACACTTTTGCGGCGCAAAGTTCTTGTCTCGCTGTCAACAATCCGCACCGGCTCTAGTCGCACAGACCTATCTGATGCCACTGCACCATCAGTAGTGGGAATATACTGGTCGGGCCGCAACAGTGCTTTTCGAAGCGACGACACATGGAACAGGTCGTGGAGTTTTTCTAGTTCTGGTGGTAACTCCAACCGATAGGCCAATGGGCCAATCCTTTCCAATATAGTATAAGGCCCAACATACCTTGGGCTGAGCTTTTCACTCCACGCACCCGCGACACTCCATGCATCGGCCGAATCTTGAGGAACACTTTTTCGCCCACTTGGAACTCCACCATCCGGTGCTTTTTATTGTAATATTTCGCCTGTCGACTTTGAGCCTCCAACATGCGGTCCCGTATTAATCTGACCGTCACATCTGTATCATCTATATATTCATTTCCCAAGGCTTTCGGATCTTCATCCTGCACCCAAGACAAGGGGGTCCTACACCTTCTTCCGTAAAGGGCTTCATGGGGCGCCATACCGATGCTCGCTTGATGACTATTGTTGTAGGAGAATTCCACCAGGGGTAAGAGTCTTTCCCACGTCTCTCCTCTGTCCACCACACATAACCTCAATAAATCCTCCAGCGTTCTGATGGTCCGCTCTGACTGCCCGTCAGTCTGAGGATGAAATGCGGTACTAAAGGTTAGGCGCGAGCCCAAATACGCCTGTACCGCCTTCCACTTATTGGATGTAAACCGACCATCCCGATCCGAAACAATTGTCTTGGGCACGCCATGATACCGTACAAATTGCTCCACAAAAAGGCGTACCAAAACATCCACGTGTGCTTCCTTCTTCATTGGAATGAACCGGGCCACCTTTGTCAGTCGATCCACAATAACCCACACCGAATCATTCCCGGAGCGTGAGCGAGGTAGCCCATGGACAAAGTCCATGGAGATATCCTCAAACTTCCATTCGGGAATAGGCAAAGACTGCAACAAACCACCGGGACTCTTGCATTCAGCCTTCACCCTTTGGCAGGCTTCGCAATGTGTAACATAGTAGCGAACATCCTTCTTCATTCCCGGCCAACACATGGTCTTCCGCAGTCCGGCGTACATCTTAGCAATACCCGGGTGCACTGAATATTGAGAGGAATGCGCCTCTCTCAATATATCCTCCCGAATTTTGCCGCCCTTGGGAATATAAAGTCGGACTCGAAGGTAAACGAGGCCGTCTTTTAGTGTGTACTCATCGGTGGTCCCATCTTCAATTGCCTTGATTGCCGGGGCCAAGGCCGCATCCATACCTTGCCCCACCCGAATCCGATCTCGGATATCACAAACTATGCTCATGTTGGCCAAATACTCCGCATACTCTGTCGAAGGAGCCTTGAATACTAGAGTAATTTCCATCTCCTCGATCATCCGAGCCAACTCCATACTCATCAACCGAGACTCTGGGCTAGAGCCTGGCGCTTTTCTACTCAATGCATCGGCTACCGAGTTCGCTTTCCCAGGGTGGTTGTTCAGGGTGAACTCATAGTCGCATAGAAATTCCAACCACCGTCGTTGTCTCATGTTCAACTCCTTCTGAGTGTGGACATACTTCAAGTTCTTGTTATCGGAAAAGATCTCGCAGTGTACGCCATATAGGTAATGCCTCCAGACCTTCAAAGCGAACACCACTGCTCCCAGCTCCAAATCATGAACCGGGTAATTAACTTCATGTTTCTTTAACTGCCTTGAAGCATAAGCGATTACATGCCCGTGCTGCATCAGCACCGCACCCATCCCTTGATATGATGCGTCCGTGTAAACCTGAAATCCTTCCTTCCCCGACGGAAGTGCAAGGATGGGGGCGGAGGTAAGCCTATCCTTCAACTCTTAAAATGCTGCTTCACATTTAGGTGTCCACTCAAATGGCACACCCTTCTTCGTCAAGGAGGTAAGAGGAAGGGCAATCTTGGAAAATCCTTTCACGAACTTGCGGTAGTAGCCAGCAAGTCCAAGAAAGCTTCGTACATCGGCCGCCGACTTCAAGGGCGACCACTCCTTCACGGCCCGCACCTTAGCTGGATCCACAGCTAATCCTGCTCCACTGATCACATGCCCCAAGAAGGCAACCTCCTTAAGCCAGAATTCACACTTGCTAAACTTGGCATACAAGGCGTGTTCCTTCAATTTTTTCAAAACCAAGATCATGTGCTCGACATGCTCCTCCTCCGTCTTTGAGTAGACTAAGATGTCGTCGATGAAAACAATGACAAAGATGTCCAAGTATGGTTAAAACACCTTGTTCATCAGGCTCATGAAGGCCGAAGGTGCATTTGTGAGCCCAAACGACATTACTGTGAACTCATACAAACCATATCTCGAACTGAAGGCTGTTTTCTGAATATCCCCCTCTTGTATCCTCAACTGATAGTATCCAGAGCGCAAGTCTATTTAGAGAACCAATGTGCTCCCACTAATTGATCGAACAACTCGTCGATCCGAGGTAGCGGATAAGTGTTCCGCACCGTTAATCGATTGAGTTCCCGATAATCTATGCACAATCACAGGGTTCCATCCTTCTTCTTCACGAACAGCACAGGGGCACCCCATGGTGATGAACTGGGGCGAACGAACCCTGAATCTACTAGTTCTTGCAATTGAACTCTAAACTCCGCGAGTTCTTTCGGAGCCATTCTGTACGGAGCCTTGGATACAGGCTTGGCACCTGGTACTAGATTGATCTGGAAGTCAACCTCTCTATGCGGAGGTAATCCTGGTAGCTTCTCAGGAAATACCTCGGGAAAATCCCGCACAACCCGTACATCCTTTAATTCCAACGCTTCCTCCTTCAACTCGAACCAGATCATGAAGACCTCGTCCCCCTTCCTATGAGCTTTTACAACCTGGACGGAAGATAACATCATGCGGGGCGCGAAACCAATACCTTGGAAGATGACGTCAGAGTCTCCATGCCTCAAATAGATCCGCTTCTCCGTGCAGTCGATCCTCGCGAAGTGCCAATCCAGCCATGCCATGCCCAAAATGATGTCGAACTCCGACATTCTCAAAACCGTGGCCGGTGTATCAAAGGCCTTCCCATCAATAAATAACTCCAACTCGCACTTGGCGGTTGCGATCATCTCCGAGCCATCCGGAAGGCGTACACGTCGGGCTATTCCCGTGAAGTACTGAACATCCCCCACGTCTTTTATGAAATCCTCGGACACAAAAGAGTGTGAGGCACCGGTATCGAACAGCGCATAGGCCGTCTTCCCGCCAATAATCACGGTGCCTAAGTGCCAACAACCAAAACTTATTGCTAGTGTCTAATAAGTTCTAATCAATTCGTGTTAACCCATGCAAATATATAAACTAGTTAAATCATACCTGCAATCACCTCTTGGGGGTTCCGTTCCTGTGCCATGTCAAGCGCGTACACCTGATCCCTAGCAGGGCCGGGGTTACCTCTTGGCGGTCCTCGTCCTCGACCACGCATGTATCCCCGCCCTCGTGGGGCTGGTGGAGGGAGAGCAGGAGGGAGAGCAGGAGGGACGTTCCCATATAGCTGCGGAAAAAAAACGTCGGATGTGGCCCGGCTGGTTGCATTCGAAGCACAACAGACCACGACGCCCCTCAGGTTGTTGAAATCGCTGAGGCTGTGGGGGTGGAGGCAACGCAGGCGGCTGCGGAACTGGATGCTCCACCCTATAGTTTCGGTGGACACGCCCTCCACCTCCTTGGTGTCCCCTTCCTCCTCTGAAGTCTCGACTCCTTCTATTCCATGGGCCGGCTTCCATCACGTCTTCCGCAGGACTCTTACTACATCCCATGTGGTCCGCCTCCAATCTCTTTGCCATATCAATGATCTCTGCCAAGCTACCATCCGCTATAAACAAAAGGGACTGCCTTAGGGGATCTCGCAGCCCCTTGTAGAAGCGCTTGGCATAGCCTCTGTCATCCAACTCGTAAGAATCCGCAAACCTTGCGAGATGCTGGAATTCCCGCTGGTATTCCGTAACCGTCTTTGATCCCTATTTTAATAGAAGGAACCTCTGCTCAAGCTCATCTCGGGCTGACGTAGGGATAAAGTGCTCCAAGAAAACCTCCGAGAATTCACTCCAACTTATCTCTGTGTAGATCCGGCCTTGGAAGGTAGATCCCATAAGGGACTTCCACCACCTCTTCGCATGGAAGTCCAAGACGGACACTGCCAATGTCACTGCCATGTTGGCCGGGCAACGGATACCAGCCAACAACTCCTGTATCGTGTCTAGCCATTCCTCTGTACGTACAGCCGACTCCGCCCCAAGGTAGACGGGAGGGGAGAGAGACCGGAAGGTGCTCAGCCAGTTGGAGCTCGGGGCCTGTTGTTGCACCGGAGCCTGCTGTGCCTTAAAAGCATCAAGAATGGCGGTGAGTGTTTGCCCCAACTCAGACTGTTGGAACTGAGTGGGTATGGGAGGGGTAGGAGTACCCCCCAACGGCTCAACATACAGTGGAACCTACACGTAGACGACAAATTTGTGGTCAGGTTGGCTAGACTCAAGGTCAAAGTTGGACAAACTCAATGTGAATTACATATGGGCACACCACTGCTTCCGCTAAGTCAGTTTGTCCACAAACCGACTAACCAAACGGGGGTGGCACCATTGTTGACTGACTTCCTTAGTTGAGGATCGTGGCAAACTGATACCATTTGTAAAACTCCCCCCTCCCGGATCCCAAAACACGGCACGAAGGGGGAGTCTTATGCCCGGAACAGCCGCCTTGCGGTAACATTAGCACACGGGCTAACCTGTACCACAAGACGGCTATTCCGCCGGCTACAACAATATCAATAAATCATGCCAACCCAACCAAATAAATAAGCAAGAGAAGTCAAAATCCACACTAAGTTATAATGTCCAAATACATCAATAAGGAGAAGCTAAAACATGCTTCTACCATATATCAGAGTACAGCTAAACATTGCCCAAACGGGCTACATCAGAGTAATAGAACTAACATCGGTAACCGACGGTATCGATGGCACCGTCCCTTCAGGCCCTGTCGTCCTGGCCCGGCTGTCCTGCTGCGTAGTCTGCGGCTGCTCTACCTGCGGCGTGACCTCCTAAAAAGGAAGACGTAGCAACCGTTAGTCGAAACGACTAAGTGGTTTCACATCCGCTCCCCCGGCGACTCCTCGGCACTGGGCGGAGAAAAGGAACAAGAGTATCGTATATAACAATTATGTAAGTAAAGGAAGTACAAGCAGGTGGCAGTAGTGTAAGAGTAACAGTATCATAATCAGCATTTATGTAAGAGCTACACTACACTAGCAAGTATAAGTAACAGCAGGAAAGTAACTTAACTTATAAGAATGCCCATACAAACTTATAAGTTAAGGATCGGGTTACATAAAAGTAACTCATCGTATAAGAGTGCCCATACAAACTTATACGATGAGGATCTTGTTGTGCAATGTTATGAAATGCTATGAATGCTATGCAATGACTCACCCATGCACACCCATGCAATTGCTATGTCGACACAGACTATAGTTCCCACTTTTCGAGCAGGTAGCTAACCTCTCAGGCATCAGCCGCCGTGGCCAGGCGGTGACAGTAGAACGGGCACTTCTACTACTAGGCGGGTATCACACTACTTCACCTAGGCCTCCGTACGCCTCAACGCTAAGAACACAACAGCGGAGCCCCTGCGTACTATGGCCCAGCGGGGTCTTGGGTAGATGTGCACCAAGAACACAGCCCGAACTGGCCTTGCGTGACCCGGAAGGGGCCTCGGAAGAAAGCACGAGGACACAGCCCAACCGTTCACATGGCTGGAGGGGCCTCGGGACGTGAACACCGAGGACACAGCCCAAACCGACCAAGTCTAACCGCCAACTCCCGTCGGTGTGACGACTGGCGAGCCCGTAGACCTGCCACACTATCCTTAACCCAGGATTACGACACCGCGTGTCGACTCACACCACATGCAAATACCACATCAACATAACATGGAAGGGGCCTCGGAAGCAAACACGAGGGCACAGCCCAACCATCCATCCACACCTTATCTCAACACAACCAAAACAAGTGGCGGTCAACACCGCACTTACAAACTTACACAATACTACCCATAGGAAGGCGACGCTCTAAGTATTGGATTACCAAATTCAATCCACTATTCAACATTCACATGGCCATGAGTTATCCTTCTATATGTCATATCAGGTGATTTCAACACAATATATCAAGATGCACATGTATAAAAATCTACTAACTTCTAACAAGTCAAATCATTCAAGTATACTATCTTACAATTCGATCACATGAAATCCGATTAATAATCTTCATCATTTATGCAACTGAATTAATTATTCATAAGAGTTTATCCAAGCCTCAGGGTTACCTTGTGATATTAGTTTCTCCGAATCCAAATCCAAATGTTATAAACCCAGATTTTTAAGTGCAGGAATAGTCTGGACAGCAACTTCAACCGGAGATTCCTGAGGTTACAGGAATCCGGTGAAGTCGTGTAACCCCTCGATGGAAAGGTATTTCCGAGGTCTACAACTCTCGTATTCAGACCTCAACCCAGATTTGATGTTATCCTATCTGAAATCGGACTTGAAGTCTGCTGCATACAGAACACAGTTTCTGTGTACAGGAACTGCCGGACAGCAAACTCGATTAGGTTTTCCCGGGGCCACAGACATCACCTGAAGTCGTGCAACCACTCGTTGGAAAGGTATTTCCAAGGGCTTCAACTTTCATGTTTAGCCAAAAGCGCAGATCTGCCCATATCCTACATGAAAATGGCCTAGAAGATCGCTGCGCGCAGAATACAGATTCTGCGCGCATCTTAAAGGAAAATGAACGGCATCGGTTCGTCTTCCTCCTCAAGGCGATCGTTACTAAATTTTCCAGAAATATTCTCCTCCCTTATTCAACCTCAAAGGCCATAAACTCCTCACGAGACCATCCACCCATCGTCATATTGAAGAAAAGGGGAAGGGTTGAAGAGATCTAAAATCTAGGATTCAAATCCTATCATGGCCAAACCTAGAAATCTTCTCCTCTCCATCAAGCTCTCTTGAGCCGATGTCTCTCCTAAATATCTAAGATCTAGCACCAAGGGAGAGGGTAGGAAACTCACGTTGGCTCCAGCGGTACCACCATTTACGGCCATGGATCGCGTAGTTCTCCTTGGCGGCATTTTCTCTTTCACGGCGATGGCGGATCTCCTTCGGTAGAACTTGCTCCTGCAGTTTTCCTCTCACCAGGAGTTCTCACAGGAATTAGGGGAAGAAATGGGAATGAAAACGACTAGGGTTTCCTCTGCCCCTTATAAACAAAATATGACACGGGTAGGGACACGGCCGTGTCCGTACCCGTGTCCCGCTTCCGCAAAACGGCTGTGGCGGTTTCCATGTCGGTTCAATGTTTGACACGGGTTGGGACACGCACGTGTCCCGACCCGTGTTCACATGACACGGCCGTGTGCCTGACCGTGTCATTGGCCGTGTACTTCTCGGGTTGCATCTCGACACTTCTCGTCGAGCTCAACTCGACGCACACGGGTAGGGACACGCCCGTGTCACTACCCGTGTCCCCCGCTCGACTATCTCGACGAATCTCGACGATCTCGACACGCCTCGTCGAGATCAACTCGACGCACACGGGTAGGGACACGGCCGTGTCACTACCCGTGTCACCACAAGTGCAGTCCAATTCCCTGCACTTCTCAGGACTCGAGTCAACCCTCCTGACTCAAAACACACACACTAGGGGCCTAGAGCGATTCGGGACGTTACATCATTAATTAAGTCATTTACATTATTATTATCAACACATCAAAACGGTGCAAAAAACGAACCACCTCGGAATCCGACGAAGTTCACACCGTAGTGAAACACCCACGCTACGAACGCAACGGCGAAGTCGAAATCAACTTTCGACGATCAAAACTCGGGTTATCCCTACCCGAAGCCAAAACACAAGCATCCCCCGAGAGGCCTCACCGGTCACCAAACAGACCCGGCTTGCTAGGGGATCTTACCAAAAAGGCTACTAACAACCACACAAGGAATCTAGAGAGCTAAGACCATGCTCTAACAAACAGCACATGTCGGAAACGCGTCAACGTAACGCCAAACGAGAATTAAATAATCGCAGAAAAATCGGGGGCGTTACTCCCGCCTCTGCCCGATCTTGCCAACGTCGGATCCGAAGGATCGCCGGACCTACGTAGCACTAAATCGGGCCTGCCGCTGCGCCGCTGTCGCCGGAGAAGAAGCCCTAGACCGGGCTTGCCGCTGTACCGCTGTCGCCGGAGAAGAAGCCCTCGCTGCCCAAGATCGGGCCATTGACGCCGCTCCGGATCTCCTCCCGAATCTGCCGCTGATCCTCGCTGGAGAAGAAGCCGCCGCCTCCGCCGCTCGATCCCTGTTGTTGCCGCTCGATCGGGTCCCGAAGCTGCCGCCCCTCTCCTTCTTTCGCTCTCTGCTCGTTCTCTTTTTTCCTCCCGATTGATTAGGTTAGGTTAGTTTTCTCCCTGTGCAAGTTATATATATATAGCAGGCATAAAATCTAATAGAATCGGTCCAGCTGGACCGGTCCGCCTTGGAGCATCAAAAACAACACATACGAACTATAATTGAGTAACTCATAC
This sequence comes from Platanthera guangdongensis, assembly GCA_039583875.1. Classification (NCBI taxonomy): domain Eukaryota; kingdom Viridiplantae; phylum Streptophyta; class Magnoliopsida; order Asparagales; family Orchidaceae; genus Platanthera; species Platanthera guangdongensis. Next base: position 80,147,971 of record CM077155.1, on the reverse strand, counting down.
ATAGAGACTACGAATAAGAGATCAAGAGCTTGCTACCTTCAAGCATGCCAAAATCTATTGTTCCCATCATCAAAATAAACTTAAAAGCGCTTGGCTAAAAGGAATTCAGTCCAAATAAGCAAGGACAAAAAGATTTTTCTCACAAAGAAAGCTACTCGCCCAATCATTTTTCTTTATGATGAAGTTCTTTTTTACTTAATAGTATTCTTTACAATAATAATGTTTCATTGTTTATAAACTGAATATCCATGGAAAAAGAGACACGCAAATATGTGAAAAATAGAAATTTCTCAGCAAGTAAAATTTCAAATACAACACATAATCTCTAGCCGATGACTTTGTGAGACTTAGAACAACAAGGAGATAGCCAAATGAAAAAAAAATATTCAAAAACGACTCAGGTCGCTTAAAGAACAAGAGCTCCCTCGAAGCTGCTTTCACACCAAAGCTTGATAGGAACTCAAAGAACTTTCTTTCAGACAACAGTGCGAGAAGAATAAAGAGGAGCACCCTCCACACTTCTTGGAATGCAAGCAGCCGGGAAGAGAGATCCAAAGACTCACTTGTAAGAATCAAGAAGGGTACCCGTACCCGGATAAGACCAACCCAGGATCAAGAACCCCTATAAACTAGGTGTTAGGGTCGCGCTGAGTCAAGAAACCGCAAAGGTAATCCAAGGCGTCGCCGGAAGGCCGCCGGAGGTGGTGAAAAGATTCGGTGAGTTAGAGAGAGAGAGTGGGAGAGAAGGAAGAGTAGAGAGAGAGAGAGGTAGACAAATAGGAAAGGTGAGAGAGAAAGCTTTATTCATTAATCCATCATAAACTTAATTACAACCACTAATCTATATATAGGAATAGATTGACCTTTGACAGTAAAAAAATACCAAATATAAACAAACGGCTATTTCCTCAACGGTGGATCCATGTTCCAATCTTTATTAATGATTGCAGGAGATGTCTACAGGTGTCCCAACATCCACCGATGGATCTACACGTGTAAGCTGATCCCAACAATGCTGCTGCCTTAAAAAGAATGATGCCCTCATCGTTTTATCTTAGCACAGTTTGAGAGTAGGGTTGGGTGGTGCGCAGTGGTGGTGGAGATCTGGAGGCCGTCAGGAAGCTGCATATTCCTTCAATGGTGAGTACACTAGCGCAGTGCTAGTTGGTTGTTGATGACGGCAAGGAGATGTTGAACAGGTCCTTCCTCGGCCAGGTTGGGTAGGTGAATCTCCTAATTGTTGCTCTGCGTCGGCGTCCCGGTTGGTGCGCCCGTTGGTTTTGCTTCGGGTTTTCTTCTGAGCCCATCCCGACGGAAGTAAATCTGTGAGTTTTGCGTTATTTACTGCTAGTTGTCATAGATCTGTGGGTAGGTCATCATATCTTCCCAAGTGCTGTCTTCCGGGGGAAGGTCCTTCCACTGGACTAGTCCCTGGGTCACCAACTAGTTGACTCGCCGGATCTGTCAAAAGCCAACAATGTCTAAGGGAATATGCAAGGGCATATTTTTGTGGCTCTTTGTTAGTAGGGGCGTAATCTGTAGTCGTTCGTTTCCACGGTAGAGTTTGAGGAGAGAGATGTGAAATACAGGATGTATCTTGCAGTCCGCTGGTAATTGTAAGCGGTATGCCGTTTCCCCTACGACTTCCATAACTTGGAAGGGGCGTAGTCCTGTTCCAGACCATCCAGTAATGATGATGATGGAGATGTATGTGATAGTACACATAAGTGTGCTGTTGACGGTGTCAGTTGGGTTATTTTGTTGGTGGGGTTATTGTGTTTGTTGCATGACCGTGATAGTGAATCAACTACTATATTTGTTTTGCTTGGTTTGTATGAGATCGTATAATTATATCCAATCAACTTGGCTAAGAATAATTGCTGCTCTGGTGTATGGAGGTCTTGGGTGAGTAGGTTGTGAAGACTTTTATGATCTGTTAGTATTTGAAATGTGTGTCCTAGAAGATATTGTTGCCATTTTGCAACTGCCGACGTGACAGTGTACATTTCACATACATATATCGATTTTTGTTGCATAAGAGGTGACAACTTCTTACTAAAGTAAGCAATTGGTAACTTTTGTTGAAGTAAAACTGCTCCAACTCCACTTACTGAGGCGTCTGTTTCTATAGTGAAAGGTTCCTCAAAATTTGGTAGTGCTAGAATGGGTTTCAAAACTAAGAGAATTTTTAACTGTTGAAAAGCTTGTTGGGTGTGGTCAGTCCAGGAAAAAGCATTTTTTTAGTAAATCAGATAGTGGGGCAGCAATTAAAGAGAAATTCCTTATAAATTTTCTATAAAAACCGGCCAAGCCCAAAAACGCTCCAACTTCGTTTTGGGAGGTTGGGGTTGAATAATTTTGAAGAGCCATTATATTGGTAGTGTTAGGAAATACTGTCCCATTTGTGATGCAGTGGCCTAAGAATTCAACCTCGGTTTTAAGAAAAAAACACTTTGAATGTTTTATTTTGAGTTCGTTAGCATGTAGTAGGTTGAGGGTGAGAGTTAAATGTCAAGATGTTCCTCCTCCGTAGAGCTAAATATTAATATATCGTCAAAGAAGACTATTATAAATTTGCGTAGGTATGGTCGAAAAATAGTATTCATGAGGGATTGGAACGTGGAAGGGGCATTGGTTAGGCCAAAGGGCATTACCGTAAATTCATAATGGCCGTGATGAGTGCGAAAAGCGGTTTTATGAATGTCGGGTTCAGCCATCCTAATTTGATGGTATCCTGATCGTAAATCTAATTTTGTAAAAATTCTAGCGTGAAATAGTTCGTCTAACAACTCATTAATAGTGGGGATGGGAAAACGATCTTTTATGGTGATATTATTTAAGATACGGTAGTCAGCACAGAATCGCCACATGCCATCTTTTTTAACTAGAATGCCGGGTGAACTGAAACTCGATGTGCTTGGGCGTATATATACAGCGTGTAACATTTCAAGAATTAAACATTCTATTTCATTTTTTTGAAAATGGGGGTATCGATATGGTTTTACATTGGCGGGCTTCGCATCTAGAAGTAATGGAATTGTGTGGTCCACTGTGCGGCGGGGTGTTAAAGCGGTATGTTCTTGAAATAATGCTTGGAAAGAATTTATCAATGACACAAATGCTGCTGGTAATGTATCTTCAATCAATGGACTATGGTTGGTGTTGTTGGTGATTTGTGTGGGTGCAGTCTTTAAGACACAAAGTGCGAAGGCGGGCTACCTGCGATGATGAAATCGATTTAGAAGGTGCAGTTAACTGCCCCTGCAAAGTGACAGGCCCTTGAGCTGATGCATAAGATATTGTAAAGGTCAAGTAATCGATGGTGACGTGACCTAAGGACCTAAGCCATCGTACTCCCAGTACGATATAAGCCCATGCAATGGGAGAACATATAAAGTTAATGTATATGTTCTGGTTTGAATGAGCAAGGAAAGATCAACACACTTGCCCAAGCATGTTAATGACATTCCATTGCCCATGAAGACTTTAAATGGATGGATTGACATATTGGACAACTTTAAGAATTTGGCAATCCGTTCAGAAATAAAATCGTGAGAGCTTCCGTTGTCGATTAAAGTATCCAATGGGTGATTAAGTAAATGGGAGGTGAGCCGAAGGCAATTCCCTGGGGATTCCCCAGTGAGGGCGTAGAGGCATATTGAACCATCTGGGTCAATGGCCTCTTGAACGGGTTCAGCTACGGTGTCGTCATTGTCATCGGGTTCATCCGATCCTTGAAAGTATAACAGTGTACCAGCGCCTTTGCAACGATGTCCGAAGGTGTATTTGTCATTACAGCTGTAGAACAAACCGAGGTCACGTCGTCGTTGTCATTTGCCAGCGGAAAGACGCCTAGTTGGATATTTAGGTGTTGCGGGGTTGAGTGGCATTGGAGCGGAGGTAGGCGTGTGCCATTGTAGGCGGGGAAACTGTGGGCGTGTAGTGTGGTCGGGCGGGCGTGTTGTGGGTGGGTACTCGGGGCGCGTGATAGGACCCTGGCGAGGATTAAGTTCAACCATTCGTGCTAAAGCGTAAGCCTCGTGTATCTCACAAGGCCGTTGCATGCGCACGACACTGCGGATATGGGGTTTTAAGCCGGAAACAAAAATGCTGCATAAAAATCATGGTGTCATACCAGAGTTCCTCATTGAAAGTTCGTCGAATTGTGTTTTATAGTCCAAGACGGTGGTTGTTTCTTGTAATTTGGTGAGCGAGCCAGCTGGGTCCTCGTAATCCGATGGTCCAAATCGTTTAATGATTGCTTCAACAAAGATTGGAAAGGTTATGGTCGGCTGGTCGCGAATTGTTTCTTGGTACCAATGGGAGGCGGGACGATCAAGGTGACATGCAGCCGGTAAAAGAAAATTACGGGGGTTCGTGTTATGAAATTGAAAATAAAGCTGCAAGTTATAGAGCCAGTCGGTGGGATCGCCATCACTAAACCGCGGACATTGAAATTTATAATCGGAATTTAAAGTGGCAGAAATGACTTGTGTAGAGGCGTGTGGAGGTGCCGATCCAAGAACGCTTGTTGCGACAGAGGGCTGGCCCGGATCCGCGTAAGTCTTTTGTATGTTAAGAAAATCGAGCGATTGCTGGACTTTCGTGAATTGCTCGAGCATGTATTTTCGAGTGTCCATGATTTGCTGGATGAGTATAGCCTCCTTTGTATGCAGATCCTCGCATAGATCAGTAATCTGCTGTGTCGTTATGGCTTTCTCGGCGGTAAAAGGTGTTTGGAGATCCAAGATTTGATGGTGGACATCTTTGGCATGGGTGTGATCCGCCATGGAGGGAGGAGAGATCAAGATGAACGAGAACACCAAATGTTAGGGCCGCGTTGAGCCAAGAAACCACAAAGATAATCCAAGGCGTCGCCTGAAGGCCGCTCGAGGTGGTGAAAAGATTCAGTTGAGTTAGTGAGAGAGTGGGAGAGAAGGAAGAGTAGAGAGAGAGGTAGATAGACCGGAAAGGTAAGAGATAAATCTTTATTCATTAATCCATCATAAACTTAATTACAACCACTAATTTATTTATAGGAATAGATTGACCTTTGACAGAAAAAAATACCAAATACAAACAAACGCCTATTTCCTCAATGGTGGATCCCGGTTCCAATCTTTATTAATGACTACAGGAGATGTCTACAGGAGCCCCAACAAACACCGATGGATCTACATGTGTAAGTTGATCCCAACACTAGGCCTCATCAATGGCCCGAGGACCTTGCGAGACCTCCACTTCATATAAAGTCCTGCCCAGGGGCGTGATCTCCTAGACAGTCAGACCTACCAAAAGTCTGAGGGGTTCTCAAAACCATGCATACTCCACCCCAAGAAATGCGAGAACCCTCTAGAGAGGAAAACCAGAGACCTATTGCCATTATATTGGCAAAGGCTCCTCCAAAGGGAGACCCAGATCCAAATAGCTAGACATCGAGGGTCTAAAGTTTAAAAACTTTCAAGAAGGCTCACGTTAAAGCCACTTTAAACCCCAAACTCTAAACCAAATGTTTTGATGACAGTAAGTCTTCTTCCGAGCCCTCCAAATTTTGTCACACAGAAGTTCACACAAAGAGTCAAAGTGGACCTTCAAATAAAATATAACGAGTAACATCATGAGTCAAATGGAAAGGGTAAGGAGTCGCTGATATCAACACTCATATATATAGTAATCTCGAGACCAAAAAGGCTACCAACAAGCCACTAAAGGGAAACTACCACAGTAAATAACACTAATGAGGGAAAGGACGGTTTAGGATCGCAGAAATTAATTATCTAATGAGCATCTCGTCAAAACTCGTAGGGAGCATTCAATGAATACATTACACATTATCTGTACCAAAATACATCTCGCCATAAAAAAGGAGATAATATCCGAAAGAAAGGAAAACCCAAAACAAGACAGATAAAGGAAACATCAAATTTTTAAACCTGTTTCAGGATAGATTGAGAAGAACATGAAGAAGCAGAAGAGCGAGAAGAGTCTTATGAGCTTTCGCTTGAAAAATACTCTTCAACAACCATGTTCTTTTGGGGAAATAGTTTCGAGAAGCAAAGTTTGGTAGTCAACATTTAGGAATTGATCTTTCAACATCTTCTGTTTCTTCAGCTGATGAGGCGCTTCCTCACCGGTCATCTTTGAGTCCTTACACATCTCGACAAGTAATTTGGGGTTGTCAGGATGAAATAGATTCACCGACATAGAATTCTTTCCATTCACAGCCTACGAGAGAGGGAAATATCAGAGAAAAATAAAGGGAAAACCTTTGAGTTTAAAAAATTTACCAAGAGTAGGAAGGAATGGAAAGGTTAGGAAAATTCATGTCAAGACGATTCTCAAGTTCCAAAATCTGCCTTTGCATCCTAAAATTGACCTTGGAGATTTTTTGGAAACAAAGCCCAAGGAAGTGGCCCACCATCATGGAAGAAAATACAAACCTTCAAAACACTGACGGAAGCTCTTGGTAAGGGACATCGCACATCTTGTACTAGAACATTTTAGAATAAAAGGCCTTTAAGAGCCTGTGAATGTCATCTGACTCGATAATATCAGGAAGATTAGCGCTGAGCGAGAACCGCTGTGTGCTTTCATTGAAAAAGATCAAGGGTGCATTCTCGGTACCTGGGGTGGCAAAATCAACATCCTTAAAAAGGGGGAATATCTCTCATTCCAGAGGTACTGGCAGTAGATGGAGTTTTCTAGATTGGGATGTGAACTTTCTTACTCACAGATAATGGATGTTCCCGCCTCATCCCCATTTAACATTTTTGTCGCTAGCGGGCCTCCTTGATCTTGCCAAGATAGGTTGGATCACTCTCGGGACAAGAATTTCTAACCAGGTAAAAGGGCAATTCTTAGAGTGTCAAAGGGTACAAGCAAATTAATGGAAGAAAGTTCACTCTACAATAAGAGGTTTCTTGCCCGAAAAATATGAGAAGAGCAATTTCAAATAATAGAAATATTGCCAATGGATACGGCATCCTTTAATTTGGTCATATATAATTCCACATCAAAGGATTATTAGCTATGAAATCAGCCTCCACAAGCTCGATCCCATCCAATTTAGGAGGAATGAACTCCTCTTCTTCCCGCATGGATAGAGATAGAATCAGTGGTCCAAAGTCGCCTGAGCACACGATGAATGTCCTTATCCAATGATGAGCCTTATTAGGAAGATTAATCACTTGTACTCGCGAACTATGGAATAACAAAGTACCATCCTTCAGTGAACTGATTGTAAAGAGATTTCAGAATACTCGCAAATTCCACGGAACAACCTCGCACCATAGATAAATTGATGTGTGTGTGTATGTATCTGTAGCTGTGATTAATTAGGCTTTGGAAAGGCAAGTGAGCCTATCGTTAGTGATTATAGAATCAAGTGTCATATTTTTTCGGTCCAATCTAGTACTTGTACTCACAAGAAAGAGCTATTATTTTATCAAAATAAAAGTGGTTATTTGCAAAAAAGAGGAAAAATGCGATTAAAATATTGAGAGATTTTTTATGAGGTAAATGATAACACTTGATCTACAATCCTTTTGGATAAAATAAACATTGATAAAAGATTAAAGTGCAAGTTTCTAAATAATTTGTCTTCGATCATGGTGGTTCCCAAATTTTGTTAACACCTCTCTCGAGAATTTGCTAACGTCTAACCTTAGATGGAATGATTAAGACCCCTTGGTCAGACTAACCCTCTAAGCTTGCTTTAGGCGGTATATCCAACTACTGGGTTTGAACCTAATCCGAAAGATTTAGGATGTCCTCTTTTGAGGATTGCATGACAACTCCTTTTATCTTCGTGTGATCTCCTCATATCCACAACCAATCGGTAAAATATAGGATACGGATCTAGGATAAAAAAACTATGTTAGCGATATGTTTAAATTATCTCCTTGTATCCACAATCTCTTGGCAAAATCTAGGATATGGACCTTTGATCGGACTCACAACGCTAGAATTCAAACAAATAAGAATCAAAGACAACTCGAAGAAAAATTAGAATAAAAAGCTTGCTAGATTATTAAAAGGAAAATCAAAGTTCATTTTATTTCAAAGTTCATCATGATGAAGTGTTAATAAAAATTTAACTACTTATCATGATGGTGAAATTACATAAAGTGGTAGAGAGAGACATGATTAGTATATATAAGAAAGCTTGAATTATTAAAGAAACAAAGTTAAACTACTAGTAAAGAAAATTAATTAAGCTAAACTATGAACTTAAAATAGAAAATAATGTAAACCAATACCAAATTACAGAATTTCTCTAACAAAATCTCCCTCCTGAGTTGAAGGAGAAGAATGGTATTTATAGGAAAATTTGCATGGGAGTCATGCCCCTTGTCACGCCCGTGACCAGGGCGTAAAAGGTATAGAACTGGTGACTTGAAACCCCGAGAAATACTAGGAAATCAAACTGCCAAAATTCATTTCATTATGGGTCATGCCCGTGACTTAGGCTTGTTGCGAATGGGTCTAAAAACTGTAGGAAAATGGAGGTGACTTTCGTAGGCCACATTATCAACGGAGCCGGGCTGGCGGTGGACCCGGCAATGATTCAGGCAGTCAGGGATTGGCCGCCGCTGAAGACGGCCACGGACGTGCGAAGTTTCCTGGGGCTTGCCGGTTATTACCGGAAATTCGTGGAGGGGTTTTCTCGGATCGCCCCTCCATTCACATCCTTGACGAAGAAGGACGTGCCCTTTGTGTAGACGCCACAGTGTGAGGCAGCTTTCTAGGAGCTGAAGGACGGACTCATCTCAGCCCCTATTCTGGCCCTTCCATCTGGGAATGAAGGATTCTAGGTGTATACCGACGCATCATATAAGGGCATGGGAGCGGTGCTGATGCATAACAAACACGTCATAGCATATGCCTCCCGCCAGCTGAAGACCCATGAGAAGAACTATCCAGTGCACGACCTGGAGATGAGAGCAGTTGTATTCTCACTAAAGAAATGGTGACACTACCTTTACGGAGTCCACTGTGATATATACTCAGATCATAAGAACCTTAAGTACGTGGACATGCAGAAGGAACTGAACATCAGGCAGAGGCGGTGGCTGGAGTTTCTATCTGACTATCAGTACGAGATGCACTACCACCCGGGGAAGGCGAACATGGTAGTGGATGAACTGAGTAAGAGAGCCGCCACAGCAGGAGCAGAGCCTCAGCTGATGTCTATGGAGCTGCTGCAGAGACTAGAGGACATGCACACTACTTTGGTGTCATCTGACGACCCTGAGCTCTATGAGGAGTACTTGGTCGCGATGGGCGTCACCGATGACATCAGAGACCGAGTCAGAGAAGGATAGAGGCAAGATGCCAAGTTAGAGCCCATATTCCAAGCCCTGGAGGCAGGCACTACAGGAGATTACACACGGAGGGACGGGCTGGTCTGCTTCAGAGGACGGGTGTATATACTGGGGGGAGGCCAGATCCGGGAGGATATTATGGCGGAGGCACACTGCAGCCAGTATTCTGTGCATCCGGGGATCACAAAGGTGACGGCTGATTGGAAGAAGACTATGTTCTGGCCGGGCATGAAGAAGCATGTCACTTACTTTATGACCCATTGTGATACATGTCAGCTAGTGAAGGCGGAATGCAGGAACCCCGCCGGATTGTTGCAGCCACTCCCGATGCCGGATGGAAGTTTGATGACGTAGCCATGGACTTCATACATGGGCTTCCCCGGTCTCGGATAGGGAATGACTCGATATGGGTAATCGTTGATCGGTTGACGAAGGTGGCTAGATTTATACCGATCAGGAAGGACGATTAAGTGGGACTACTGGTGCGGAAGTTTGTGGAGCAGTTCATTTGTTATCATGGCATGCCCAGGACGATAGTGTCAGATCGTGATGGGCGGTTTACATCCGGGGAGTGGCCATCAGTTCAGGCATACTTGGGCACCCGACTGACTTTTAGCACAGCCTTCCACCCTCAGATGGACGGGTAGACAGAGAGTACAAATCGGACATTGGAAGACCTGCTACGTCTGTGCATTCTAGACCGAGGAGAGCCATGAGAGAATATGCTGCCACTGGTAGAGTTCTCATACCACAACAGTCATCAGGCCAGTATAGGTATGGCCCCCTATGAGGCCCTATATGGACGGAGGTGCAGGACTCCCCTGTCATGGATACAGGATGAGGATCCGAAGGTCCTGGGCTCGGAATTTGTGGAGGACACCGAGGCCCAGGTGAGACTGATACGAGATCGGATGTTAGAGGCGCAGAGCAGATAGGCCAAATATGATGACGCATACAATTGTCAAGTGGAGTTTCAGGTAGGAGACAGAGTGTTTTTGAAGATACGTCCGATGCACGGAGTCTCTCGAGTTCGTGGATGGAGGAAGATGCTCGACCCGAGGTACAAGGGGTCCTACAGGATCCTGGAGCGGATCGGTCCCTTGGCATACAGGATGGAGCTGCCACCAGAGCTGGAGGGCCTGCACAACGTCTTCCACGTCTCCTCCCTCAGGAGGGCCCTATTATGGCCAGAGCAGCAGATAGACACCACAGATGGGCCGGTAGCATCTGATCGGTTAGTGCACATGGAGCCGGTCCGGATTTACGATACGGGTATGCGGGCCTTGGGCCGCAAGAAGGTCCCACTGCTCAAGGTTCTATGGAGAAATCACGTCTAGGAGGAGCGTACCTGGGAGCCGCAGGACTTAATGCATCAAAGATACCCAGAGCTCTTCGTCTCAGGTAAACTCTAATCTAAATTTTGGGATGTCATAATTTATTACTTTGGTAGAAACCCCGCAGGCCTAACCTGAATTTCGGGGACGAAATTTTTTTTTATTATGTGTTGGGATTTGTAACATCCCCCAGACAACTAGACCCCCAGGTAAATTTGTCATGACTAGGTCATGACAATGCCTTGGTAGCTTAGGAACCTCCTTGACACAGACCAAAAGTAGGGATTGCAGCACCTTGGTTTGCAAATAGTAATTTCCAAATATTCAGCTTAGGGTTTGACTTAGGGACTTTAACTAAGCTCAGTAACCCCACCATAACACCCCTAGGCCATCTAGGAGCCCAGGGGGACATTCCGGACCCATTGGGGCCAGTCAAACAGGCCAAGTCGACCAAAGTCAACCCTAACCCTAATTAGGGCAAAATGGTCAATCCCCCATCAATTGACCTAACTGACCATCACCATATGAAATAGACTTCACTTCTAGGTCTAAAACATCATAAGAGACCTAGTAGACCAAAAATCCCCATCCTAGGGTCACCACAGGGCAAAATGACCAAAATACCCCTATTAGGTCAAAATGATGATTTTCCATTAAACACCCCTATTGACCACCACAACTTCAGATTGATCACACCCCCAGAGTCATAACCTCATAGGGGATCCAATAGCACAAAAATTTCATGGTTTGGTCAACCCTAGGCCCCAGTTTGAGCAAAAGTGAAACTAGGCCAAATTAGGTCATATTACTTGGACTTAGCCCAATCCCTTTGGGATAGGCCCAATTTGAGTTGTCAACCAGCCTAGTAGGATGATATTAAACATTGGAGGGAGTGGAAATTCGGCCATGGTGATTAGGAGAGATAAATGGGGGTTTTCCCTAATTTTGAGGAGAGAGAAAGTGGCCATTCATGGCATCCCTCCCTTACACTCTCATTCATATTCTTTGATGAATTTGAGAAGATTCCAACCATTTCTAGGGGCAATTAGGGAAGGGGGGATGCCGGTTGGCCATGGGAGGGGAGGTGAAGAGGCCATTAATGGCATATGGGATTAAAACCACTACCACCCCCAATTAACCCCATATCACCTTCACAAGCCTCGGAGCAGTGAACCCCCCCCCCCCCATTTCCCGAGAGTTTGGAGGTCTCCTTGGAAGAAATCAGATGGCACCCAAAGCTTGGAGGAGGGGAAATGGCGGCCGGTGATTAGAGCAAGGGAATGCCCCAAATGAGGTCCAATCCTTCTCCTCTCTATGCGTGCTAGATCTAGACTTGTTTAGGTTGAGAAGTCGGGCTCAAACGAGCCGGATCGGAGAGAAAAATTCCTTGAATTTCCATGGAAAATGGAGGTGGTGAGTTCGCCGGAAACCGCCCCTCCGGCGGCCGTGCCGCCGCCCAGCGATAGCCACCACCTCAATGAAGGTGGTGGTGGTGGTGGCCGACCAAGGAGGTGGTCGGAGTGGCCGGAAATGGCCTAAAATGAGCTCCAGGTCGGGCTAATTTCGTCGCTTGGCTGGAGCTTGAAGATGAGCAGCAGCCCTGGAATGCTGCTTCAAGATTCGTGCAAACTTTTATTCTATTTATTGTTTTTTTTCCGTGATTATAATTGCAGTGTATAGAATTAATTTTTAAAAATACTTATACCCCTCTACAGAAAAAGTGGTCAACATAGAAAATGTGGCCCTTGTTGTCTAGTGTAATGCATAGGGCTGTCCAGAGCTTAATTTAAGTTCCCACTCCAAACAGGACATCCAAATAATCTAAAATTTGGGGAATGGGCTATTCTTAACTATATTTAGGACATAACCAAAAATCGGAATTTTTGGAAAATATTTTTCTATAGTTTTTAGAAAAATTTAATAAACCAATTATAAATTAATTAGATGTCATAAACACCTCAAAATCCCCCAACTTTGGGTGGGTGGTCTTAGAGAGCATGTTAGGGCTCTGGTAAAAATTTCATCTCCTTTGGAGATGTTTTGATTAGGTTTTATCCAACCCTAGGTTGACCCTTATAGGGTTAATTAGGTCAAAACACCACCATTGGGTTTTGAGTGGTCAAATCACCTCAACAGACGCTGATATTTTGTCCACTGACTCTCTATGGTATGACATACCCTCCAATGGAATTTGGGGTGATAAAGAGCAGGGTATCCCTAGAACCCTATGGTAGGTCCCTTAATGGGGATTTTTAGGGTTTGACGGTCATGGTGTCAGATGACCTTAGAATGACTTGAAAATTGGTGGAGAGGACCATTGGGTTAGTATAGTCATCTGGTTAAAATTTTAGGGAATTTGAAAGCCTTAAACCCCCTCAAAACCCTAACCCTAGTTTAGGGCACCAAAACTAATTTGGAGTATTAGGCTATCAAATCACTTTAAAATCACTTGAAATTTGGGCAGGGTAGTTCTCTGGTAGAAATATTGCTAAATTAAATTTGGTGGAATTTTTGGGCTAATAAAATCAGTACTTCCTTTTCAACCCTAGATGTGCCCTTAAAGATTACTATGTTGATTGTGAAGTTTATGTTTATTGCAAAATTGTGAAACCTTGGAATAGGACATTTTATATCATGATAGAGCCCTCTGTATTATTGTTTAAATTTTTAGATGACGGTTTCAAGAACTTGCTTCATAAAATTATGATTTGTGATTTTTGATTAAAAATAGGAACAGAGCCCCAATATTGTCAAGAAAATTATGAAATTAGGTCAGAGAGTGTCTCTGACCATTATTATTGTCATGTAATTTTTCCATTATTTTTAAATGAATAAAACCAGTACTTACTTCACAAGTCTATAAATTTGGAAGTTTACATTTAGTTAGATTTAGAACCCTTCATTTGTGAGGAAAATTGTAAAACTTAGTTACTGTGGATTTTAGATTATTATTAGAGTTCGGGAAATTTCTTATAATTATTAGATGAGTGTTTACAGTACTTGCTTCATTAACCAATGATTATGGAATTAATGGTTATAAATTAAATTAGGGGCTACTATTCACTGTAAAAATTATGAGACTACTTCTAGGGTGTTTTTAGGCCATGATAGTCGTACTGGAGTTTTATTATAATTTTTAGAACAATATAGCTGGCCTTTTCATCATTAGATGATATTATTGACCTTAAGTTCTAAATTACAAAAGTTAGGTCTAATCACCTCTGAAAATTCTCAAACCTTGGATTTACTGTTTAAATGTCACTTATTATTTATCATAATTTTTTGGTGATTTGTTTCTGAACATAGAGAGTGCTTCATGTTCAAAGTAGGGCATTTGGAGTCTAGGGTTAATTAAATTAAATGCCCACATAGTTAGGAAAATTATGAGACTCTGGATTTAGTCTTAATAGGTCATGGTAGACTCCCAGTAATTGTTAGGGATCTATTGGAAGAGTAATTAGGGTACCCCCTAATGGGAGCACCATGTAGCTTAGCATGGTTTGCATATAGTGGATAGGTCAGAAATAGGTTAACTCGGAGAGCTCAAACACACTTAGGGTAGTCACACTGAAATAAAAGAGAGGTTTGATCAAGGGTAGAAATCAATAACATTAAGTGTCTTGGAAAGGGAACTTTGGGCTTAATCCCATCGTAGTTCCTAGTACCGCTGCGCCCCTCACCGGGTAGACCTCGGGAAGTCCAGGGTTAACCTTAAACCTTAGGAATAATATGGGCAAGAGTAACCCTAATAATAGTTTCATCTTACACTCACACTTGTACACGTAGGGAGATAAATTGGTAGTGAAAGGATAGGGTAGGCCCGTGGCCTAAGGGCAAACTAGTAGAGTTAAGTGGACTCGGTATTGATTTGGAAGTCCGGGGAGCTGGATGATCGGGGACTTGGAAAAAGGAGACTTGATTAGTCCAGGGAGCCGTGGGCTCGGGAACATGGTGAACTAGTAGGCTCGGTAGTCTAAAGAGCTGGAGGCCCGGTACTATAATTAGATACAAACTATCATGGTTGCATGTGCATAACAGTGGTGGGTCCTCGGTATTGGACGATCGAACACACCGTCGTCAGTACGTTGGCTCGGGGAGACTATATAGTTTGCTAGGAATAGTACGGGAACGTACGAGAGGGGCTAGACTGAGTAGTGTGTTTAAAAATCTTGGAGTGGAGAGGCCCAACCCACTGTCTCCGTTTTGCCACGGCGGAGGCTCCTGAGAGTTTAGCTTACTCCAAAAAGGGGAACTAAAGGTCTGTGTGCATAGAGTCATGTGTGTGAGTTGCACTTGCATGTGCATACCATAGCATACTTGCACGTCATATCATAATCATTGTATTTAACCCCTGCCACCTATCGTATAAAATGGTATGGGACGTTTTATACGATATGCCCTGCAAAACGTCCCCTTGGTCTATAGGGGTAATTCCTATAAATCAACAGTTGTATTTCTTGTTGCTCTTACTTACACTTCTTACTGCTTTTACTTACTTGCTACTCCTTACTATTTACTTTTGTTACACACTTGTTTACTCATGTTTAATTATTGTGATACCCCTGCCATACCTTATTATTTTATTCCTTAGGGTAGATGTCACCTGCTTGATTACGCCCTGCTTTTGGTCCTCCTTTTCACTCATTTCCGCCCGGTGCCTAGGAGCCACGAGTAGAGGGGTGGGGGATTGTTGACTGAGTCTAGTTTGACTAATTGTCGTTTGACCACCATAGTTTAGGTGCTCCGGATGGGAGACAGGGAACAGCCGCAGGAGACGCAACACCAGCAGGGTATGGTGCAAATGGAGTTGGGCCAGTGTAGCTCGGGTGGACAAGCATCTGGATCCGTGCGTGGAGTCGAGCATTTGTAGTTTTACTTTTATGAGTGGATTGTAGTGAGGTTATCATGTACCGGGCTTAAGCTCGTATTTACTTTCTGGCGTTGGTACTTAGACTTTCTTCTGGTGTTGACTTGATTTATCGCATGATTTCCTCCTTTATACTATTGTGGACTTGGATGCTTACACTTCCATTCATTATACATTCTGTCGATGGTGATTGAGATGGCCGACAGGATCGGCATTTTGTGGTGCCGACCATCCCGGTGGATGGTGTCACCGCAAAAATGGCAGATCTGGGCCTAAGACCCCGGTTGATGTTGCAAAAAAAGGGGTCTTACATCAAGAATGGTACGTCTGATTCTAGGCTTGTCGTCGCCGTTGAATTCATTTAATTCGGCGCGTTTGAGCCTTTGTTTTGAACTCTCAGTTACTGGTTCAACAATTTGAACCTGATTATTCCTGTGGACATTGTTCAAGCTGTGTGCCTTGTTCTAATTTTTCTGGTCAGCCCTTTTGATTCTCATGAAGCCCCTTGTAGGGATATTTTTCTAAGTCAATCAGAGACGTTCGACATTATTTTTATGGCACTGTTCTGATCTCGACGAAGCGTCGAGCTGAGCTCAACGAACGTCGAGCGGTTCTAGAATTCTGGGTTCGACGAATCTTGCAGAATTCGTCGAACAGAGTTTTCTTTTATGTTCGACAAACGTCGAGCGGAGCTCGACGAAGCGTCGACATAAACGTTTTCCTTCCTGCTTATTTCGAGAAGTCCCTTCTGTACTCGAGTTCTGCCTGGTCATTTTCAAGTGGTGCTCCTTTATTCCCAGGATTTTGCTGCCTTCTTCTCGAGAACAGTTTCATTTCTCTCGAGAACAACTTTTCTTTCTCGAGATCAACCCATTCTTCTCGAGAACTGCTTTTATGTTCTCGAGAGAAAATCCTTCTTCTCGAGAACAATTCCTGTGTTCTCGAGAATAGTCCTTCTTCTCGAGAACAATTCCTATGTTCTCAAGAATAATCCTTCTTCTCGAGAACAATTCCTGTGTTCTCGAGAATAGTCCTTATTCTCGAGAACAATTCCTGTGTTCTCGAGAATTGTCCTTCTTCTCGAGAACAACTTCTGTGTTCTTGAGAGCAGCCACTTCCTTCTCGAGAACAATTTCTGTGTTTTCGAGAGCATCCACTTCCTTCTCGAGAACAATTTCTGTGTTCTCAAGAGCAACCTCTTTCCTCGAGATGTCCGGTTCACCCGAACCCGGTCTGATTTGCTTAAGTACTGATTAACCTAATGATTACCCTTAGTATATATATACCTATTTCTTTCCCTTCTTCACTATGGACCGACTTTCATGTTCATCTCCCGAACCAGAGTCGTGAGATAGAGTTTTTCGTGATTCTTCGGGTGGCCGCTGACGGTGCTCCGACGCTCAAAATTCCCAACCCATCATAGATCCGGGAAACTCTCGACGAGAGCTTCGTCACCGTGGTAATATCTAGCCCTTTTCTTGAGATTTTATCACTAGGGTTTTTGGCCCTAACTCCGATTTTTTGGCCGTTTTTGTTAGATTTTGGCTTCTCTCGCCTTCTCTAGCTCCGATCTACGTCAAGGAGTGATTTTGGACGTCTTTCTCCGGTAAGATCAAGTCAAGTGATGGTTTCCTTTTTCACTTACCTCCTTTACCCTAATTGTTTTTGCAGGAATTTCTTATTGCATGTGTTCATGATTATTGAATTAATTTACTGATATATCATGCCGATATGATCTCTGGAATTATTGTAATATAATCATCATGTTCTTGATTTTTGCTGTCTAGCTTGGTAAAGATTATACGTTTTGATGATGTGATTAAATCCCACTTTTACTACAGATCTGTAATCTTCATGTATGATGCGTTAGAGTTTGTTTAGTATTATAAATTCTTCCTAAAGGTTGATCAACCGTTTCATTCTAGAATAGTCTAGTAGAATCTGATGTGCCATTGCCCACTTGAGATTTCTATCTTGTTGTTTTCTCCGTGGAGATGCCGTGGGGTGAGACAAGCCACCAGACCCCGATTGTGTTATGGTGTGCCTCTGAGCTCTAAGCCCGGGTCGTTACGGGGTTTTCCTTCCGGGTTTTCCTTTGTTGGGGTGTTATTAGTGGGTGAATCCACCTCCACAACGTTTGATCTCCCTATTAGCACTTTGTGGGGCTCTATCGGGTTTTTTGGTCATTTGCAGTGTATGGTGGAGTATCCAGTCTCCCCCGCTTTTAGACGGATGAATTGTCTTTGGGGTTGGCCACCACACCCGTTTTAGTTTTTTAGTGGAGTTGTCCACAGGTGGCTAGTAGGGGTTTGTTTCTCTTCCTGATGACTTAATCTCGACCCTTTTCCCCTAATGGTTTTGTGAATTTGGGGTGCTGTTGTTTTACGTAACACTTCACGTAAGTGTTTCCTTTTTTACTTTTGCACCTTACTATTGTATCTTAATTAAGTATTTTTCTTTTGGTCTTGGGTTGGTACCCCTTGACTTTGATTACTTTTGGCTTACTTTTTACCATCTCTTGTACCTTCTTGATGAGGTGTTCTGTCTTTGGAATGCATCAGATTCAGAGCTGTAGCTGAGTTCAGTGCTGGATTTGGAGTGCTTGAGCGGCAGTGTTGGCCGTGGTTGTTGCCTCGCCATAGCGAGGTAGATTGTTGATTATTTTGCTTTACTAGTTCAGACATACTTGGATTTATGTGGGTTCGTGTCAGTTTGTTGAGTCCGATTTATATAGGGTTTTTCGGACTCATGTGGGCTAGTTTTCACGCGTTTGCACTTCACTTTTAGTTCTTTATCATTCATATTTCATCTTGTCTATATTTCCATAGGAAGTGCACACTTAGGCCCGTGGTTGTGTATTTTTGTACTTTTAATATTTGTACTTCCTTTTTGTAATCGTCTGGAATGTGTGCACATATCAGTGCTGTGTTTAGGGGTCGTGTGCGTATTCTGGGGATGTTTAGAAGCAGGAATACTGCGCACGATCATCAGATATAGTGCGCACGACCACTGGTCGTGCGCCAATGATCGTGCACAATTTACCTGATTTCCAAAATCTGTCTGGGGTAATCGCACGACCACAGGACATAGTGTTCACGACCACCGATCGTGCACCACTGATCGTGTGCATTGATTCCTCTTTTCCTGCAGTCCTATCTGGGGTAATCGCACGACCATTGAACTTAGTGCGCACGACCACCGGTCGTGCGCCACTGCTCCTGCGCGTTATCCCAGTTCTTCTTCCTAATCTGCCATACCAGTGTGCACGATCACTCATCGTGCACCCGTGATCGTGCACATTGTTCAATTCTGCTTTCTATAAATATCGCAGGTCTCGCCCTAATTCGAAATCATTGGATCGCTCGACATTTCTCCGCCGTTTTCGTCTCCGAGGAAGGTTTCCGCCGCTCCCCTTCATCTTCCACCCTAAGGAGGTGCTCCAGGCAAGCTTTCACCGCCAAATCCAAGCCGGAGCTTCCTCTCTACCTCCTCCATCATCTCTTGGGTTCATTTCAAGCATCAACGCTGAAAGTCCACCTAGTGTCAACTATGTGCACCTATGGGGGGGGAATAGGTGACGAGTAGCGCTTTTGCGGAATTTACGAATGTACCTGCACAATAAAAATAAAAAGCACAGCACACAGAATACACAGGCAATTTATAGTGGTTCCCCGACTTGGGTACATCCACTTTCCCCCTTCGACCTATCTCCCAACAAGGGACGACTCGGTCTCTTCTCCAACAGGATTGAAATCCAATCCCTGCACTATCGGAAGGAACCCTTCCACACGTGAGAGTCAACACTCCCACAAAACGGGTTGCACCCAACCCTTACAACACGGAACAAAAGTTCCTTTACAACAAAAGTAAATATAGAATGTACACGAGATACAAACTTCGTTTTGAGACTACGGTGTTCCTCTTCGTTCGACGACGTGTTCGTGAAGTCAACGAAGAGTCTACAACCTTGGTCTCTCTTGGAGAGGATCTCCACGGAACCGGCGGCGGCAACACGAGCGGCGGCTAGCTTCGGGATCGGCGGCTATGATGATGAGCGACTGCTGAACTTGGAGATCCAAACTTCGTAGCGAAGCTAGCTTGGTCTTCCAACGGTCACACGAGGATCGGTCGACTCGATCGATTCGGACGGGGAAGTTTTTCCCGATCAACAAATCGAGAGACAAGAGATCTCTGGATAGACACGTGAGACTCAAAGCTTTGCTAAGCTTCTGTCGCCGGAGATCGGGAAGAAAAGCGATCAGCAGCGGCGACGGACTAGCGCGAGCGGCGACGGATGCGGCGGAGGTATTTCGCGATTTTAGGGTTTGCTCTGCTCGGCTTCTTTCTGTCTTGGTATTCCGTTCAAAATACCCGTATATAAATACTGTAGATGCTTTCCAAAATGACCGTTGTGGGACCCACAAGCTGAATCCCTAAGTCCCGGTCCAGAATCTTAACAGCGGCAGAATCCGGTTCAGGAAATTCCAGAAAAACGCCCAAGTCAAAATCGGTGAGAATCGAAAGTGATTCTCGCCGAGTCGCCGAGAATCAAAGGTGATTCTCGACGATTCGGCGAGAATCAAAGATGATTCTCGTCGAATTTGCCTTGGTTGCACGCACTGCTTTAGGCCAGGTCGAGACGGCGAGAATCAACCAATGATTCTCGTCGATTCGACGAGAATCACTTGGTGATTCTCGTCGATTCTTACTTAGAAGCAGAGGTGCTTGCTTAGAAGTGGCTGGATCGAGTTCGGCGAGAATCAACTTCTGATTCTCGACGAATCGGCGAGAATCACAAGTGATTCTCGCCGAATCGGCGAGAATCACTTGGTGATTCTCGTCGATTTAAACTTAGACGAATTTTCGTCTTTCCACCTATGAGGTGCTCCTTGACCCATCCTTGCTCCTTGTCTGTTCCTGCATATTTACAGCCCTGTGCTTGAAAATAAGTGCACTCCAATAGAGAGAATACACGTAGGCCAACACACTGATCTGCTCAACGAGGGATTACGTCGTGCAGACCCGTGTATATTGACCTACTGCACCCTGACATTGGTGTGCACTTAGCGTGGAAAAACTGCAAGCACAACTAGAAAGATTTTATCAAATACATAGTCTATTGACCTTAGCTTGTCCAGGGGATTCTTCAAATCAGGTACATTGTAGATACAATACCCAACAATCTCCCCCTATTTGAAGAAGCCTAAACCCTACAAGCTAAGGTGAATAGAGCAAATGGGAATGAAAACCATAAACTTAAAATGGAGTTGAGTGAGTTATCCCTTACCAATACCAATTTCTTGGGAGCAAGCTTGGAGCCACCTTAGCCTTAGCCGAGAGGGTAATCTCCCGCTTTTCGGCTTCTGCAAATCGGGGTCTGTAGCATTTGGCCCTTTGCTCCCCCTCAGTTCTTGCATCTGTACTCACGCTGGAGTTCCTTGCTCCCCCTCAGATCATGCACGAGCCTGGAGCTTCTGTAGTCTTCATTCCTCATAATTGAGCATCCCCAATTCAGTCTTGAAAGATTGAACTTGGCCTCGTCTAAGGGCTTTGTGAATATATCAACAATCTGCTTGTCCGTGGGGACATAACAGAGAGAGATGTCCTTGTTTTCCACGTGCTCCCGAATGAAGTGGTAGCGCACTTTAATATGCTTCGTTCTGCTGTGCGATACAGGATTGTTGGCAATGGCAATTGCACTGGAGGAGTCGCAGTACATGGGTACTTCCTTGAACTGAAGGTCGTAGTCGGCTAACTGGTTTCTGATCCATAGAAGTTGTGCGCAACAGCTTCCTGCTGAGATGTACTCGGACTCTGCTGTGGAGGTTGCAACACAATTCTGTTTCTTGCTGTTCCATGAGATAAGCCTCCTGCCGAGGAATTGACACGTCCCGGAGGTGCTTTTCCTGTCATCCCTGCTCCCTGCAAAATCAGCATCTGAAAAGCCTATTAGCTCGACATCATTGTTTCTCGGGTACCACAAGCCAAGATTAGGAGTACCTTTAAGGTATCTTAGAATTCGCTTTGCAGCGACATAGTGAGATTCCTTAGTGTTCACCTGATATCGGGCACAGACACATGTGAAGAACATAATATCCGGTCTACTGGGAGTAAGGTAGAGCAGGGATCCAATGATGCTTCTGTATTTGGTTTCATCGAAAGGTTTACCTTTCTCATCCTTATCCAGAGACATGGTGGATCCCATTGGAGTCCTCATAGAGGTTGCACTCTCCATACCGAATTTCTTAAGGAGTTCATTTGTGAACTTCGTCTGAGAGATGAAGATTCCATCCTTAGACTGTTTCACTTGAAGTCCTAAGAAATACTTGAGCTCTCCCATACTGCTCATTTCAAACTTTCCTTGCATAAGTTTAGAAAACTTTTTGCAAAGATTGTTGTCCGTTGAGCCGAATATTATGTCATCGACATAGATTTGCACCAGCAAAATCTTGCCTTTGACTTCCCTGAGAAACAATGTTTTATCTATTTTACCTCTGGAGAACTTGTTCTCAAGAAGAAAACTAGATAAAGTCTCATACCAAGCTCGTGGAGCTTGTTTCAACCCATATAAGGCCTTATTAAGAAAATAAACGTGATTGGGATAAGTAGGATCGACAAAACCTGGGGGTTGAGCGACGTATACTTCCTCTTTCAGGTCTCCGTTCAGGAATGCCGATTTCACATCCATTTGATAGACTGTGAATCCTTTGTGTGAAGCATACGCCAGGAACAGCCTGATTGCCTGGAGCCTTGCTACTGGTGCGAAGGTCTGGTCGAAGTCAATCCCTTCCTCCTGTCTGTAGCCTTGAGCCACCAGCCTGGCCTTGTTCTTTACGATGACACCATGTTCATCCAGCTTGTTTCTGAAGATCCACTTCGTGCCAATCACATTCTGTTTGTATGGTCTGGGAACCAGCGTCCAAACATTGCAACGTTCGAATTGATGTAGTTCCTCTTGCATGGCCAGAATCTATGCCGCATCCTTGTTCGCCTCGTCGAACTTCTTTGGCTCTACCTGTGACAGGAAGCTAAGATGCAATACTTCGTTAATAGTACCTCTTCGAGTTCTGACACCGACACGAGGATCTCCGATGATCTGATCTCTAGGATGATCCCTCACGTGTCGGAGCTCAAGAAGTCTGGCGTCTGGAGCTTCGACTACTTCTTGTGCTTCTCCTTCTTCTAAGATATTTGTTCCATTTTGATCTTCAACATTTTCAGATGACGTGGAGGTGGAAACTTTGACGTACTTAGGAGCGTCATCTTTAGCGGTCTCATCCAGACTCAGCTGTTCAAGTCGAGCACCTGCATCTTCAAGAATACTACTGGAAGAATTGCTGTTAAGCAAACTTCCTTCATCAAATACAACATTTATTGATTCTTCTACCACTAGGGTTTTCTTATTGAAGACCCTATATGCCCGACTATGGGAACTATAGCCCATGAAAATGCCTTCGAAGCATTTTTCACCGAATTTAGTACGCGGGTACTTCCCATTATTTAGTACATAGCATCGGCAACCAAAAATCCTCAAGTAGGACATGGTTGGTTTCCTGCCTTTCAGTAGCTCGTAGGGCGTCTTACGATGATGCTTGTTGATCAATGCTCGGTTTTGTACATGACAAGCTGTATTGACACCCTCTGCCCAGAAGTATTCTGGGAGAGAAGCGTCTTTCAACATTGTCGTGCAGGCTTCAATGAGAGTTCTATTTCTCCTCTCCGCAACTCCATTTTGCTGATGAGTGCGCGGGGAGGAAAACTCATGAAAGATACCTTGTTCTTCACAAAATTCTGTCATTGCACCAGATTTGAATTCTGTTCCATGGTCACTTCTGATTTTGACCACGGAGCAGTTAAATTCGTTCTGAACCTGCTTGACAAAAGTAGTGAAGATGTCAAACGTATCTGACTTTCGTTTCAAAAAGAACACCCATGTAAACCGAGAATGATCATCAACTATCACTAGCGTATAGGACTTGCCTCCCAAGCTATGAACTTGCATTGGACCAAACAAGTCCATATGTAAAAGGTAAAGACATCGGGAAGAGTCTTTGTCTGCGATGCTCTTAAAGGTAGCCCGAGTCTGTTTGCCCATCTGGCATGCAGGACAGGGGCTATCTTTGATGCACTTGATGCTGGGAGCATCCCTTACCAAGTTCTTAGAAAACAGCATACTAATTGTCTTGAAATTAATATGTGCCAGTCTCTTGTGCCATTGTTCACAAAGAGATGCACTGCCTGTTGCCACAAGGCATACGGGGGTAGATGAATCTAAACTGAGAAAATCTAAACAGAAGATATTTCTGCTCCTAATGCCTGATAATACCGTTTCAGAAGAGGTACGTGAAATTATCAGACATTTATCCTTGCAGAACTTAACGTCATAACCTTTATCACATAACTGACTTACACTGATCAGGTTATGGTTTAACCCTTCAACATAAGCCACGTCGGTGATAGAGATTATACCGTTGGAAATCATACCATAACCTCTGGTGACTCCTCGATCAGACCCTCCAAAGATGACTTTGGGTCCATTCTCGACTGGAGTGTAATCACGCAGCAGGCTTCTTGTCCCGGTCATATGCCGGGAGCATCCACTGTCCAAATACCAGATCGGCGTTTTGGTGGCCTTTGGACATTCCTGCAAAACAAAATTAATTTGCCTTAGGAACCCAATCGAACTTGGGTCCTAGATTCCTGGTTAGCACACTCCCCCTCGGTTGGTTAACCCTACGAGTGGTCGGTCTCGCATTGCTAACATAGGGAGTCTCGTAATTCCTTGGATTAAACCAACAATCCACGGCAAAGTGACCGACTTTGCCACAGCACCAACAGTCGAATCTGTTGTACCTCTTCCTAGGCTCCTGCCTTACCCTGGGAACGGTGGGTACTGCTGGGGCCTTGGATCTGGAGGTGGAGGCCTCATGGTGATAACAGTCACATGACTTTGTCACCTTCTGTATAACAGGCTTGGCTTTTGGTGCCTGCTTTCCATTATGGCCGCTAGAGAACGGACCATAATTTCCTATGTGGATTTCCTCATAAGGTGCCTTGAAGGCACTCTCACCGAAGTTCCGGGGAAAGTTCCAACCGTCATACCGGCTCTTTGGCTTTGCAACCGAGGGCCGGAAATGATGCCCAAATGTTGACTCAAAGTCATGTTGGTTGCAAGGAAAGCCAGGCTTTCTGAACGCAACAGGACTAAGAGGAGCCTTACCCTTTTCATCAGCAGAGGCCTTCTTGGCGGCCTTATTCTTCCTCTGGTTCTTGTTTCTCCTAGATGAAGAACCAGATACCCCTATATGCCCCAAGCCAGCTCCTTTGGCCTGAGCAGAGAAGTTATCAACGACTGGAAGAACTATTTTTGGCATGGAGAAGCTCTTGACGATCTTCCTTTCTGCCGCAAGTAGTTCTTCCAACTTGTCGACTTCCTCCTGCTTTAGATCAAGGAGCTTCAAAGACTCTGAATGCTTTGAAGTCAGGTCAAGGTGTTCCTGTCGGAGAGAAATCAAGCTAGTGACCTCTTCCCTTAGGGATACACACTCACCCTTAAGGAATTTTACTTCCTTCTTCTCAGCCTTCAGTCTCTTTCGGCACTCATCGAAAGTGTTGAGCAGAAGCTCATACTTCTCGAGGAGCTCAGCTTCACGGGCTGAAGGGCCATCCTCAGGTTCATCATCCTGAGACTCAGGATCAGAGTCAGAGTCGGAGAGAGGGGTGTGAGCTTTTACCTTCCCAGTAAATGAGGGACATTCTCCTTCTGAGTCAGAGCGACCCACCAGCCCGAAGTAGGCTTCCTCATCATCACTGGAGTCTGAGGAATCAGACTCACTTAGTGTCTTTGGCCTTCTGGCGATGTAGCTCCGCTCCTTCTTCTTATCTCTGGAGGATTTGAGCTCCTCTCCTTTCCCTTTTTCTCTTTTGCTTTGATAGCAGTCGGCCACGACGTGTCCTGGCTTATTGCATCCAAAGCAAATAATATCAGAAGAACGATGTTTGTTAGGTTTAGATGCATACCTGTCAGAAGAATAATTTTTCTTCTGATGCCTGGAGGAGGAGCTGTCTTTCTTTCTTTGATTCCTCATCTTGAGGAACTTCTTGAACTCTTGGGTGATGAGGGAGAAATCCTCCTCCGACAGCTCTGAGCCGGAGGAGCATGGTTCAGAGTCCTCCTCCTCTTCCTTATTCCTCGCACGGTATGACATCGCACCCTTGCCCTTTCTGGAGTAACTGGCTTTTAGGGCCACAGTCTTTTCTTTTGCAGCAGCCTTCTCTGCTTCTTCCTCTGCTTTCCTGGTGTTCAGCTGAAGCTCATAGGACATCAGCTTCCCAAACAGGATTTGTGGATCAGTTTCTGCTAGTCTGCCAAATTCTCTGATGGCGCAGATCTTTGTGTCCCATTCCTTAGTAAGAGACCTAAGGAATTTGTCATTGAGTTCACCATTGGTGAACACTCTTCCGTAGCCCTTGAGGGCGTTGACAATCTTTAGGAAGTTCTCGTAGGTGACTCCGATCTCTTCCTTATGCCCTTGTCTGAAGGCCTCATACTTCTGGTTCAGGAGGGATCTCCGATCATCCCTCACTTCATCTGTGCCCTCCATTAGGATGATCAGGCACTGCCAGATCTCCTGTGCTGTCCTGCAGTTGCTGAAGTTTTGCATCATAGAGTCATCAACTGCGCTGACCAGGATGTTTCTTGCCTTCATGTCAAGGCCCACTAGCACCATCTCGTCCTTGTCCATTTCAGAGAGTGTCTTCGGCACTTTCTTGGTGGGATCAATGGTGGAGGCCTTAGTGGGGACATAAGGTCCCTCCAGCACGATCATGAATAGTCGAGGATCCACTGCTTCCATGTAGAACCTGATCCTTTCCTTCCAGATAGGAAAGTTGAGCCTGTTGCACACTGGGATCTTGCCGGAGTACTTGAGCCTGTCCATGGTAGATGTATGCCTCCTTGTTGACACTAGTGGCAAGATTCAACTCAAGGTGTTAACCTTTTTGATGAGAAACCTCCCTCTGATACCACTTGAAAGTCCACCTAGTGTCAACTATGTGCACCTATGGGGGGGGGGGGAATAGGTGACGAGTAGCGCTTTTGCGGAATTTACGAATGTACCTGCACAATAAAAATAAAAAGCACAGCACACAGAATACACAGGCAATTTATAGTGGTTCCCCGACTTGGGTACATCCACTTTCCCCCTTCAACCTATCTCCCGACAAGGGACGACTCGGTCTCTTCTCCAACAGGATTGAAATCCAATCCCTGCACTATCGGAAGGAACCCTTCCACACGTGAGAGTCAACACTCCCACAAAACGGGTTGCACCAAACCCTTACAACACGGAACAAAAGTTCCTTTACAACAAAAGTAAATATAGAATGTACACGAGATACAAACTTCGTTTGGAGACTACGGTGTTCCTCTTCGTTCGACGACGTGTTCGTGAAGTCAACGAAGAGTCTACAACCTTGGTCTCTCTTGGAGAGGATCTCCCCGGAACCGGCGGCGGCAATACGAGCGGCGGCTAGCTTCGGGATCGGCGGCTATGATGATGAGCGGCTGCTGAACTTGGAGATCCAAACTTCGTATCGAAGCTAGCTTGGTCTTCCAACGGTCACACGAGGATCGGTCGTCTCGATCGATTCGGACGGGGAAGTTTTTCCCGATCAACAAATCGAGAGACAAGAGATCTCTGGATAGACACGTGAGACTCAAAGCTTTGCTAAGCTTCTGTCGCCGGAGATCGGGAAGAAAAGCGATCAGCAGCGGCGATGGACTAGCGCGAGCGGCGACGGATGCGGCGGAGGTATTTCGCGATTTTAGGGTTTGCTCTGCTCGGCTTCTTTCTGTCTTGGTATTCCGTTCAAAATACCCGTATATAAATACTGTAGATGCTTTCCAAAATGACCGTTGTGGGACCCACAAGCTGAATCCCTAAGTCCCGGTCCAGAATCTTAACAGCGGCAGAATCCGGTTCAGGAAATTCCAGAAAAACGCCCAAGTCAAAATCGGTGAGAATCGAAAGTGATTCTCGCCGAGTCGCCGAGAATCAAAGGTGATTCTCGACGATTCGGCGAGAATCAAAGATGATTCTCGTCGAATTTGCCTTGGTTGCACGCACTGCTTTAGGCCAGGTCGAGACGGCGAGAATCAACCAGTGATTCTCGTCGATTCGACGAGAATCACTAGTGATTCTCGCCGAATCGGCGAGAATCACTTGGTGATTCTCGTCGATTCTTACTTAGAAGCAGAGGTGCTTGCTTAGAAGTGGCTGGATCGAGTTCGGCGAGAATCAACTTCTGATTCTCGACGAATCGGCGAGAATCACAAGTGATTCTCGCCGAATCGGCGAGAATCACTTGGTGATTCTCGTCGATTTAAACTTAGACGAATTTTCGTCTTTCCACCTATGAGGTGCTCCTTGACCCATCCTTGCTCCTTGTCTGCTCCTGCATATTTACAGCCCTGTGCTTGAAAATAAGTGCACTCCAATAGAGAGAATACACGTAGGCCAACACACTGATCTGCTCAACGAGGGATTACGTCGTGCAGACCCGTGTATATTGACCTACTGCACCCTGACATTGGTGTGCACTTAGCGTGGAAAAACTGCAAGCACAACTAGAAAGATTTTATCAAATACATAGTCTATTGACCTTAGCTTGTCCAGGGGCTTCTTCAAATCAGGTACATTGTGGATACAATACCCAACAAACGCCATAGCCATCAAGCAAAGGGAAGCTTGCAAATTTCATCCGCTATCGTGACACGAAGAAGACGTACAATTGCAAGGTGGTGACAGCCCTTCTCTACCCCGGACGCAGTTGAGGACCGAGCTTGGACGCGGATTGACAACTCGACGATTCCAACCTTGAATCCTCAGCAAAACTTCTGATTCGGTCGATCTCTTGACTTGTTCTTCCTTTATTGTTGTATATGTGTGTTAAAACTTCATTTATATTGATGTTGTTGCACTTTAGATGTAAAATTTTTTAGATTCATGTCTATGTGATTCGGTAATGTTTTACTCTTTAGTTGCTTAAGGTGCTCCATATTTCATCCACCATCCATCTTCCCTTGCCGCACTAGCAATTGCTAGTGGCGTGCGTAGCGAAGAGGTGCTCACGACCCTCATTCCGCCATTCTCATCACCTCATCCGCAAGCCTACTCGCCCATCTGCCTAGTGATTCGGTGCATAGCGGCCCGACTAGTCTTCCATCCCGCCTGGTGAAGCATCGCATAGCGGCGTTGCATATGAGTAGTTGTTAGATTTTTACCTTCTTTTTCCGCAAATATCATAACCCCCCTTGGTTAACTCCGACCTAAGGACTTCAATCTCAAGTCCTCCTCGAAATTAACTCCACCTTACTATGTTCCTTGAGAGATCGATACTTGGGAAAACTCACACATTTTATATTACTTGTGCAACCGGTTCACTGCCGTGATCTTTAGCATCAGTAGCCCATAAAAATAAACATGCACTCTAAAGTTTTAACCATAAGGAAATAATTAAACAAGCTTGAGCAAATAACAAAATAAATTTGTCCAGATATAATTAATAGTAATCAACTAATTATTATGAAGCGGTCTTGCGCCGAGGGCGAAGGTTGTAGCGTCGCGCCACACGATCACCATGACAACGCAAGTCTTTTGAAGGCGACGAAGGAGGATCTTCCGCTAGCATGCCGCCACCATTAGCAATTTGTCGGACGACATCTCCATCAATGTTCTTGATTTTGTTACTTAATCTTGTTAGTTTTACGTGTGGTGGGATCTTACTCTTTTAACTGTTCCTCAATGTTTAAGTGGGATGTGTTAGAGTTCGTATAGGATTGTAAATTCGTCCTAAAGGTAGATCAACCATGTCAAATCTAGAATTGTCCAGTATAATCCGATGTTCCATTATTGTCTTGAGATTTATATCATGGTTTCCGTCATGGCAATGTCATGGGGCGAGACACGCCTACAGACCATGAAGGGTTGTGGTGGGCCTCTAAGCTCTAAACCCGAGTCGTTACGGGGTTTTCTTTCTGATTTTTCTTGGTTGCGGGTGTTATTTGTGGACGAAACCACCGCCACAATGTTTGTTCTTCCTATTAGTACTTTGTGGGGATCTGCTAGGTGTTTGGGCATTTGTGGTGTATGGTGGAGTATTCAGTCTCCCCCGCAATTAGACGGATAAATTGTCTTCAGGGTTGGCCACCCTGCCCATTTTGGTTTTTTGGTGGAGTTGACTACAGGTGTCTAATAGGGGTTTGTTTCTCTCCTGATGGTTTAATCTTGACCTTTTCCCCTTACAGTCTTGTGCATTTGGGGTGCTGTGTTTATACGTGACGTGTCACGTAAGTGTTCTCTTTTTACCTTGTACCTGACTGTTGTACTTTATGTAAGTATCTTTCTTTGGTCTTGGGTTGGTACCCTTGACCTTGTTTACTTTTGGCTTACTTTCTGCAATCTCTCGTACTTTCTTGCCGAGGTGTTCCGTCTTTGGAATTCCTCAGGTTCAGAGTTGTAGCTGATAAATATGCTAGTTTTGGCTGTGGTTTTGGCCTCGCCGTAGTGAGGTAGTCTGTTGTTTGGTTTTTCTTTGCTAGTGCAGACACACTTTGTCCATTGTGGGTTCGTGTCAGTTGTTGACACCCACAGGATTGTTGATTTTTGGATACTTGCTAGCTGCTAGTTTTCCTTCTATACTTGCTCTCTGGATGTTTTATGCTAGGAATGCATGCTAGGTATTTTCAAGTATAAAATCTATTATTATTATTTCATGCATTGCAAATTTTAAACACTAACTCACTATATTTCACGACCGTAAAAATCTACTTTTATTGCTATTATAAATTTAGAACTTGCATACTTTGAGGTGTCCCCTGGGAACCTCTAAACTATTGTAGGGCCTCTAATTTTGTAAAAGAAGTAATTTCCGCAGCGTATAACTACTTTTCTCGTGGACTAGGTGAGCCACCAAGTCGAGGGATACAGCTAACTACTACACTTAAACAGATTTTATCTTTAAATAACTTCAAGAATCTTTTTTCTTGATTAAGTAGGTGTTTGCCTGAGCGTCTGCAGTTATTCACTTCTGACGTGGCATCATGACGAGCATTTTTACCTTACTCTGATGCACCTTTATTGGCGGTGAAAATGCGGGTTGTGAAAGTTTGTATCAAAGGGAGGTTGGTTTGACAAGTTTGTCGAACCAGCCAATCTCGTTTAGTTTGTCTCCCGTCATTCATTTGCATACATACACCAATGTGTCATCATTACATCTTAACTGAAGCATAGTCACTACACTCATAGCATGATAAGAAGTATACAGGGCATATTTTGTAGTATGGGATGCATAATATGTGTTTGTATATGAATCCACCATAGGAGGCAACATGTGACGGTTATGTAGTATGGGATGTATAACCATCATCACATGGGTGCTCATTAACACGTTTTCTTTTTCGTTGCTTGCAATGTTATGTAGTATGGGATGCATAACATTTCATGTGTACTCTGCTCATGCATGCATAAGGCCTTTTTTTGAACGCATAACACTGCATACATACCATACCATCGCATATGCACGCGTGCTAAGTTAAGTTTTACATGATGACACATGTACACACATGATTATAAAGAAGAATAAAGAATTCATGCATTTATATCATTGGCACACGAGTAAATAGGTGAGAGGATATCATCCTAAGTAGGATATATCATCATTATACGATCCCAGAGCAAGTTGTAGTGTAAGCAAGTGTCTTAAGTATAGTATGAACTAGTTGCGTGACCTACTTGTAATCTATGAATTTTGACGAGTCGTTCGTTACTTTTTAGAAATGCGGCCAAAGCGTCCTGTGACGCGGTCGACTCCCCAGTCAGAGGGTGAGTCATCAGGTGCACAGAGTGATGAATTGATCGAGAGTTTGCGTCAATGTAATGAGGCTCTGTCGAGGATGTTAGTTGCGATGCAGTCACAGATTCAGACCTTGTTGTCTGCCGCTCCCGCACAACAACCACTAGCGTACGATTCTGTCGCGGTTCAAGCCATACCTGCTATTCCTGCTCCTTTGGTACCCCCAATGACGCTACCACCAGAGATGAACCTTATATCACATTTCCATCGATTGAGACCTCCCACTTATGACGGGAGTGCCGACTTTATGGTTTTGGATGACTGGATCATCACTATGGATGAGATGTTCACATATTCGGGGATTACTGAAGCCCAAAAGGTAATGATTGCAGCCTCCCAGCTAAAAGTCATGGCAAATACTTAATGGATTCGAGAAAAGGAAGGTTTGAAGGAAGGATGCTCATGGGAGTCCTTCAAGAAGATGCTGCTTAAGAAGTTCATACTCTCGGTCGAGCAGGACCGTTTGATGAACAATTTCCTGCATTTGAAGTAGAGACAGCTCACGGTGAGTGATTATGAGATTTGTTTAGTAAGTTGAACAGATTTGCTTCTGATTTGGTAGCCTCGGAGGCAGGGAGAGTGAAGCGTTTTCTCGAAGGATTAAAAAGCGATGTCCAACAATTGAGATGCGCTTATAGAGCTAAAAGTTATGCTGAGGTAGTGGAAGCCACTATAAAGTTTGAGGCCATCGAAAGTGCCAAGAATCAACGTGTTGTGGTAAGGAAAGATAAGATGAAAGGTGATGAGGACGGAAACTCTAGGGCATCTGGCCCTTCTTCAAACAAGAAAAGTAACAAAGTATGTAGCTTCTATGGTTGACCTGGCCACCCCTTCGAAAGGTGTTTCAAGAGGACTGCCACCCTGAAGCAGCAGCAGCTGCTCGCCATCCAAGGTGAACCCAAAAGTGATATGGTATGCCTGATCTGTGCAAAGAAGGGTCATGACGTCAGTCATTGCTTGTCAAAGGAAAATACTTGCTTCTATTGCGGGCAAAAGGGGAACCTGAAGTCCTCTTGCCCCCAGGCTCAGACTCTACTGCAGCATGCCCCGCTTCGGGCTCTACCGCCGCCGCCAAACCAGGACAAAGGGAAAGGGAAGCTAAATGTTGTGACCAGAGAGGAAGCTCAGACCTCTACTATAGTGATTTCAGGTTAGACCTTATTTTACTTTTTTTTATCCTCTTTAATTGCCCTAGTTTTCATTCATGTATTTATGTATGCTACAATTTTAGGGGAATTTAAGGTACGGAATAAGTGGGCAAGAATTCTTTTCGATTTGGGTGCCACCCATTCCTTTGTGTCCCGGAAGTTCGTAGATATACATCGTTTGAATGTGGATCAGTTAGGAGACTCCTTCAACTTCAAGCTTCCCTCCAGTGAATCAGTAATATCTAATCAAGGAGTTCTTAGATGCCTATTTATGTAGGTAATTTCCTAGCCTTTGCAAATCTGATGGTGTTGGATCTGGCGGACTTTGATGTGATCTTGGACATGCACTGGTTGTCCAAGCATGATGCGATCATCCAGTGCAAAGCCACTGGATTTCAGGATGGACAATGAACAACCTATAAGTGTCTATGGTTTTCAGGGCGGGGTTTCTCCTATCATTTCTGCGGTACGTGCTTGTCGTTCTTTAGAGTCTAGTTATGAGGCATTTTTGGTTTGTATTTCTGCTTTGGGGACTACTTTTGTTACACCACATCTTGAGGATGTCTCGGTTGTACGAGAGTTTCCAGATGTTTTTCCTGATTGTCTTCCAGGACATCCTCCAGTGAGGGAGATAGAGTTTGTGATAGACCTCGAGCCAGGTACTCGTCCTATTGCCAAAGCACCATACCACATGGCTCCATGTGAGTTGGATGAGTTGCGTACTCAGCTTGATGAATTGCTGCAGTGTGGATTTATTAGACCAAGTTCTTCTCCGTGGGGTGCTCCAATTTTGTTTGTAAAGAAGAAGGATAGATTGATGAGGCTGTGCATCGATTACAGAGAATTGAATAAGGTGACCTTTAAGAATAGATATCCCCTGTCGAGGATTGATGATCTGATTGATCAGTTGCATGGTAGCTCGGTATTTTCAAAGATTGATCTTCGTTCAGGCTACCACCAGTTGATAATTTGTGAGGCAGATATTCCACAGACAGCTTTCGATCGCGGCATGGACATTTTGAGTTTTTGGTGATGTCCTTTGGGTTGACTAATGCACACTCTGCATTCATGGATTTAATGAATAGAGTGTTCAAGGATTTCTTGGATCATTTTGTGATCCTATTCATAGATGGCATCCTAGTGTATTCTCGTAGTGTTGTGGAGCATACTCAACATTTGTGACTGGTTTTGTAAACCCTAAGGGAGCATAAGCTTTATGCGAAGCTGTGCAAGTGTGCATTCTTGCTATCTCAGGTGTCGTTTCTGGGGCATATTGTAAACAAGGATGGTATTTACGTAGACCCGACCAAGAATTCTGCTGTGATGGAATGGAGAGACCTTCAACAGCTAAGGAGATTAGGAGCTTCCTAGGCTTGGCTGGCTATTATAGAAAATTTGTGGAAGGATTTTTAGTGTTATCTGCTCCTTTATCTAGACTTACCCAGAAGAATACTGCATTCATTTGGAGTGATAAGTGTGAAGAACCTTTCCAAGAGTTGAAGATGAGATTGTGTATAGCTCCAGTCTTAGCCTTGCATACCTAAGGGGTTGAGTACACTGTGTTTGTGGATGAATCACATATTGGACTTGGCTGTGTTTTGATGCAAGATGGGCAAGTGATCACTTATGGATCAACACAATTTAAGATTCATGAAATAAACTATCGTACGCATGACTTGTAGTTTACTGCAGTAATTTATGCGCTGAAGCTTTGGAGATATTTATTATATGGCGCGTTGTGCAAGATCTATACATACCATAAGATTTTAAAGTACGTCTTCACTCAGAAGGAATTAAATCTGCGCTAGCGTCGATGGTTTGAATATGTGGCAAATTATGATATGGAAATCCTTTATCATCCAGGAAAGGCTAACGTAGTAGCCGATGCTTTGAGTAGAAAGACCGCCAAAATTTTTAATTTGTTTGTGCAGTGGTTGGTAGAAGAATTCTTGTTGATGGACATTGAAGTTGGGAATGGTGCTGTGCCTGCTGGTTTGGAAGCAGAAGAACCCTCTTGGATTTCACTTACTAGAGCACATCAGAAGGATGATCCAAATTTGTTGCATCTCCGAAATAGAACTGAGAAGGGAGAGCTACCTGATTTCTCCATGGATGAGTTGGATACCTTAAAGTATCGGGGTAGATTTTGCATTCCCGCTTTTGGTGATATTCGGGCTAAAATCTGTACTGAAGCTCATGATTCCAGTATTGCCTACCATCCTGGTTCCACTAAAATGCATAAAGATCTAAAGTAGATAGTTTGGTGGTCGGGGATGAAGAACAATATAACAAAGTTTGTGACGTAATGTTATACGTGTCAGCGTGTTAAGGCTGACCATAGGAGGTCTGGTGGTAAATCGACACTGCTTGATATTCTAAGTTGGAAGTGGGAGAGTATTTCGATGGATTTCATCACTGTCTTACCGAGATCTCCCCGTGGGCACAACTCTGTATGGGTGATAGTTGAAAGATTGACTAAAATCGCTCACTTTGTACATTTTAAGATTGGGTATTCTATAAAGAAGATAACTGAATTATACCTTGATGAGGTTATAAGATTGCATGGAGTGCCTGTCAGTATCGTATCGGATCGGGACTCTAGATTTACGTCTTGTTTTTGGAAGAGTTTACAGGAGGGGTTGGGTACCGACTTGAGGTATTCCCCCGCCTATCATCCGCAGAAGAATTGTCTGACGGATAGAGTTAATCAGATCGTAGAAGACATGATCAGGTGTTATATTTTGGATCACGGCGGTGCTTGGGATGAACGCCTCAGACTCTTGGAGTTTGCGTACAATAATAGTTATCAAGAGAGTATGTAGATGGACCCGTTTGAGGGCCTATATGGGAGGCATTGTAGGACTCCATTATTTTTGGCTGAAGTTTATGAAAGTTCATTGCTATGTCTAGAATCCCTTGATGAGATGAATTGTGCTGTGACTTATATTCGAGAAAAGCTCCGTGTGGCACAAGAGCAATATGAGAAATATGCTAATCAACGAAGGATTGATCTAGTGTTCGCCGTTAGGGACTTTGTTTTTCTAAAAGTTTCTCCGATGTCTTGTGTTAAAAGGTTTGGAATGAACCACAAGTTACGGTATGTGGTACCTTTTCAAATTCTTGAGCGCATCAGAGTGTCAGCTTATAAGCTGGAGTTTCCTGCTGTAACAGCCCAATTTTTAGCAGGCAAAATGTGGGTGACACGGCCTGGGACACGGGTGTGTCCCAGGGCGTGTCCTGCATTCGACGAGCGTTCGGGAGGAACAGTTGATGAGTGGTCGACAAAATTTTGTCGACGATCGTCGAGTACTTGGACACGGCCTATGACACGGGCGTGTCACAGGGCGTGTCAGCGCGGTCGACGAACTCAGCCCGACGAATCTGAGCTGGGGCGTGTCTAGTGCCGTGTATGGGCACATGGCCTGAGACACGGGCGTGTCACAGACCGTGTGAGTCTCGGGTGATTTTGAGATTTTTCAGTCTGGTGAACACGGCCACAGACACAGCCGTGTCTGAAGGCGGGTCGGGTGACACGGCCCGTGACACGGGCGTGTCACATGGGCGTGTCACTAGATTGTATAGGTCGGTTGAGCACCGCTTGAGGCACATGGCCTAGGACACGGGCGTGTCACAGGACGTGTCAGGCAAATTTGTTCTTTTGTGGAAAAATTGTGGCCATCTGTTCCTTCAGCTGGGATCTAATGGCTGAGCTGCCACCCTAGTTACTTAAGGCTGTGGATGAGAAGGGAAATCTCATTTTTCACTTGGTCTTCTCTTTCTACAATCCTAGTGAGAGAAAGAGAGAGTAAGAAGGAGGAGGAAAGGGGCTGGTCACCGGTGCTGCTGCGGTTTTCCGGCGAGAGATCCGAGGCCGGTGTTGCGGAGGAAAAGCTTTTGCGGTTCTTTCGAGTCAGCTAGGTGTTCATGGCACCGAAACGGTCTTCAAGGGTAACGACTTTTCTTCCTAGCCATATGAAGGCTTCCTTTTGGCATAAGTATGTGATTTCCCCACCAAAAGGTGGTTGATTTTGGGAGTCTTTGGGTGGATTCATGGAATCCCCTTTGTTAGCATATAGAGCCGGAAATGGAATACGGAATAGGCATGTTGTGTGAAGCCCATCTGGACAAGTTGGTCTGGATTGGTGATGTTGCATACAAACCGTAGAAGACTCCGTGATAAACGT
Source organism: Platanthera guangdongensis (assembly GCA_039583875.1). Lineage (NCBI taxonomy): Eukaryota > Viridiplantae > Streptophyta > Magnoliopsida > Asparagales > Orchidaceae > Platanthera > Platanthera guangdongensis. The sequence goes on along the minus strand of CM077155.1, from coordinate 80,111,200 downwards.
GTAGTGTAGGAGTCGACGGGTTGGACCTGTGAAAGAAAGTAGCAGAAAGTACTGGAGTGGTAGTCCAGGAAAATACCCGTATCATGCTTGTGCTGCTTGTGCTATTGGGTCGTACCTGTGAATGAGTAACAGGAAGTACTGCTGTTACCAGGAAAGGCCCTTTGTGATGCTTGATGTCATAGGTGGTACCTGTGAAGCGAGTAACAGGAAGTACTGGCATGTTAGCAAGGAAAGACCGCTGACATTTGTAATATGTGCGGCGTACACCTGTGAAGAGAGTAGAAGGAAGTATTGGTGTGCCCAGGAAAGACCCGCTAATGTTGTGAGAGAATGGGTGTAAGAATTATGCCCAGGCTTGAATGCCAGAACAGGATCGGTGAGACCTACTCGCGCCTTTATTTAGCCGTGAGTACGCCGTGCTTGGTGATGGTAAGGCGATTTGAGCAACGGGGGGTGGAGGATCCGACCTGCGTTATGTCCATCCGACGTGAGATCAGAAGGTGCGGTCTGGTGGAGCGCATAGCAAGAGTCTTAGGCCTACGTGCCATGATACAACGGGGGGCTACGGGCCATCCCGGTTCACTAAGACTATAAAACTCCGGCTGCACGCCATGGAGAAAATGCTCAAGAGAGTTGTCGTTGGGTTGCGACCCTGATACAGTGGTGGGAAACTGATTTGCCATTACACCAAGAATGTGCCCTGAGTGCACGGACCGTTGGGCCGGGTGGCTGACGGTTGTGATTTCATGTGAAAGTGCAGGTTAGATCTGATATACTCTAGAGGGGGGGGGGGTGAATAGAGTATGGTGCTTGCTAAAAACTTTTTACAACTCTTGTTGTATTCCTAAGTGAACAGGGAAGCAAATGAAATAAAGTAAACACAACAACTAACTAAACACAGAGCAATCACAGACCACAACCAGAAAACAAAAGAAAATAAGCAACCAGAAGACACAAGGAGCTATAGTGGTTCCCCAATCAATATGGGTACATCCACTCTTCTACCACCCTAGGTAGGAATCCACTACAGGATGAGTTGATCAGGTGTCCTGGGCACCAATGAGTTTTGATCAGGTCCCCAAAAACCAAACCCTCAAGTCTTTTGGAAGGAGACTTGCAACCAGAATAATTTTGAAGGGATTTAAAACCCTGTACAGGAATTAGAGAGAGGGTGATAGTGTCTTCTCTATCAACAGTCTGAGAGAAGACTTGTGGATTGATGTAGCAGATCTTGCTCCCCCTGAGATTTTGAATTGGTCAGGAATGCTGGAGCACTGCTTCAGGGTGATAGGCCTTCAATGACCTAGAATGCCTGGATCAGAACTGCTTCAGGAACTTCTTTTGACTGATAAAGTTCTGTTGTCCTTTGAAGTTGTCCTGAGAATAGAAAGAAGAAGACTCTTCATTGAATTTGGGTTGTTCTTCTTCTTCTTCAAAAGTTCTCTGGTCAAGGATGATTGCAGTCAAGAACTTTTGATTTGAGAATGTATTGTTCTTCTGTAACTTCAGAGTGTCTATCAGATTGTTTTCTGTACTGTGATTCTTGAACTCTGCTTGATTCTGTTCTCTTACTGTGTCACTATTTTTTTGTGTATCTGTATGTCTCTTGTGTCTATCTATGACTGACTGAGGAATGTTCAAACTTTTGAAATGTCGAGCAGTAATTACAGTCAGCCTTGGAAAGAATCAGCAATAAATGACTTTCCTAACTGTCCCATGGAAAAACGGCATGTCATCGTCCATAGTCAATGCACGTTCTAACGGTAACATTCCGAGAAGATATGGCATTAAATGTTCAGGAATCAGCGCCAAGAAACGAGACGGGAACCTTGAAGAAAACCTAATCTGGATTCGTCGAACAAAGAAAACAATTCGTCGAGCTAAACTTGAGTTCGTCGAGCTGAGCTTGAGTTCGTCGAGCTGAGCTTGAGTTCGTCGAGCTGAGCTTGAGACAGTTCGTTGACCAGACAATCTTCATTCATCTAACAGACAGTCTTCATTCGTCGAGCTAAGAATCGAATCGTCGACCTGAGAAAAGTTTTGGACTTAGAAAAAATATCCTGCATCTGCTGAAATGCTGTGTCGACATAAATTGGTGTCAACAGATTGATCTTGGTATCGACACAAATCCTGGTGTCGACATAAGCTAGTGTCGACTGAAATCCTGGTGTCGACATAAGCTGGTGTCGACTGAAATCCTGGTGTAGACACAAATCGTCTGGTGTCGACACAAACCCTAAGTGTCGACATAGATTCTCTGAGTCCAGAAATTGTCGAGTAGAGAATAGCATTCGTCGACCTGAGAAGCTGTGAACTTGAGGTCCAAGTTCGTCGAGCTCAGAATATAATTCGTCGACCGAAGCATGAAGCTGGACTTAGAAAAATTTGAAGTCCTCCTGACTTTGGCTTGATGTGGAAACTGAGTTTTCGTCGAATAGAGGACATAGATCGTCGAGCTCAGCACTAAGAATTGTCTCACGATCGTCGAGCATAAAACTCCTTTTGTCGAGCTGAGTTCGACGAACGTCGAACTCACTTTAATTATTCTTGAAAACTTGTGAGTCTGGAGTCTCTGAGGGTCTTGTTGAAAGCTGGTCCATCTAGAGTTGAGCCTAAGGAGTTAACCTAGACTCTAGGACACAAATTGACCCTGGCTATACAAGATGAGTCACAACCTAAGTCAGTGAACCTAGCCCAAATCAACTAGGGATCCAACAATCTCCCCCTATTTGTGTGAGGTCACTAACAGAGACTCAAAATAGAAAAACTGAGCAAGAGAAGAGATATATCTGGCAGAGAATTATAACACATGCAACAGATATATATAGACACAGCTTTATTACAGATAGCATAGTTTAAAAACAAAAACAGACAGAAATGAATCAACAAGAATGTTACTTCTTTGGCTTCTTCTGCTGAGGTTTGTCTTCTGCTTTCTTTTCTCCTGGCTTCTTGAAAATGATTTCTCTGTTAGGATTTTGAGCTTGAGCCACTGTCATTATCATATCAGCTGCCCCAATAAATTTTAATGATGTTGCTCTGGGGACAACTGCTTCTGGGTGAAGTTTCATATAATCATTAACATTAAACAATTTATTACCTTTGTCAAACCTTTTCAGCTCTTTCTTTCTATATTTTGACATTGTTGAAAGACCAGAGATATCTTTTCCTTCTACTTTGGCTTTATTTATGAAATATAGATCAATCAGCTCTTGGTACCTAGCCATTCTTGCAGTAGTAGCAGTCTCTGGATCTTCAAAAGGAATTGGAGGGGAGTCTGGCTTCTTTAGGCTTTCAGATTTTTGTACTTCAAACCTTTGTTGCTGCTGCTGCTGCTTATGCTATTGACTACCTGAGGAGGATGGCCTCTGCTGGCTGCTTCCAGAAGATCTCCCTGATTGTCTCTGATAAGTTTGCATTGGGGCAGATCTCTGGGAGCTAGAGCCACTGGCACCAGCTGCTGGAGGAGGAGGATCCTTCCTGTATCTGTGCACTGGAGGAGGGGAGTATCTCCTGCTTCTCTTTCTATCTTTTTGCTAGTTTTTGGAGTGCCACATCCATGCTGGCATTCCCTAATACAGAGTTACATTATGCAGAATATAATAGGGAGTGTCTACAGTGGGATTTGACTTGGGAGGAGGAGGAGCCTTTCTTTTCTTTGCCAACAGTCTCTTTTTCCTACTAGATGTATCCTCATCATAATAAATATCATCATCATCATCAGATTCTGAATCCTAAGGGGTATCATACAATGCATCCAAAGCTTTTAAAGCTTTAATAGAAACAACAACCTTTGCTGGAGGAGAGGCAGAAGGTTCAGGAAAAGGGGTATCAGCAACAAGACAAGAATTATCTATACAAGATTTAGAAACAAAAGAGACAGAGCTATCAGCTACTGCCTTATTCTCTTCTTCAATATCTGCCTGAATAAGCTCATCTAGATTAGGCATTGGAGAGTCATCCATAATAAAGTCTGGTGCTGAAACTGGCACTGGAGTATCTTCTGGAATGACTTCTGGGCTGGAAGCTGAGAAGGAGGATGAAGCTGAAAGAGCAAAATTGTCACAGAGTTGCTTGGCAACTCCTGGACTGGCTGGAGAGGTATAAGGTACCATAGCCAAACATGGCTTAGAGAAAACTGTTGGAGGGAATTGCATATGTACAGTATCAAAACTTCTCAACAAAACAGATAAATTCACTGTGGGATTTAAATAGAAATCACAAACAGGAGTTATTTGTGCAACTGACTCATCCAAATCAATGTCAGTATTTATGAATTGAATTAGCTCAAACATCTCAGCATCAAAGTTTGGAAAAATTATTGTATCCTCATCTGAATCTGAATCTGCTGGAGAGGGAACTGCTGTGACTGCTTCTGCTGCTGCTGTATCTGCATCTACTGCAACTTCATCACAGAGCATCTCCCCCTGCCTGGGTTCAGGAATACCTGGAGCCAGACCCCTAGATGAAGAGGGGACAACAGATAGAAGAAAGAGCTGGGCAGATAAGGAATTGATGGAGGTCACAAGAGGTGTAATTGCCTCTTGGATCAAAGATTTTATGAGAGGGGTGAGCAAAGAAATGAGGGTAGATGGATCAAATGGGGAAGGGGAAGGGGATGGAATGGGAGGAGGAATAACAGATGGAGTGGGGGAATCTTCCATGATTGTATCTGATGGTATAATGTAAGATGGAATGGTGGATAGGTGTGGGGGAAGAGGAGACTATGGAGGTGTAGGAAGTATTGTCTCATGAGGGGAATCTGGATGAGGTGGTTGTTGATGAACTTGCAGAGGGGAAGATGGAGGTGGAGAGGGAATGTTTGTCAGGTCAAGTGGTGGAGATGAAGTAGCGGTAGGGACAAGAGGAGGCTTCTTTGGAGGAAGAGGTGCTGGAAGGGATGGTTGAGAGGGAGGAGCCTCTTCAACAGGGTGGGGAGCAGCCTTTACAGCCCTTATATTCTCAGAAGTTTGGAGGGAGGAGGAAGAAGCCTTTGAGGGCTTGGAGATGGTCCTCTCCCATCTACCAAACAGAGCGCAAGTGAGGCGCTTGCTGGCGTTTATGGAGATGGTCGGGGAGACCATACAATCAGCAGCCTTCTCCTTGAGAAATATACCCAATATTCTGCCAAAGCAGACTTCCTTCTTGCTGTTCTTCTTCTTGATCAATTCAAAGAACACCTTAATCCAATCAACCTGTCGCGTATTCACTACTACACGCATTATCAGAAATTGGTGACGCATAATATAGTCATGAGCAGAGTGCTTGGCCCTCAGAATCTTTCCCGTAATATCTACTAGAAATTGATAGGCGGCGGATAATTGCTTTTTCAACAACTTATTAGGGTTGTTCCCAGAGAAACCCATTAGTTTCAGCATATCACTGAATTCCTCAGAATAAATTTCCAGATTGTCTTCTCCATTCACTAATCCAAATATCTCAGTGAGAACTGCGGGAGATAGGGAAACAACAGTGTTTCCTATATTCCCGGTCAAAACATCTTCTTCAAAAACTGTAGATGTATAAACCCATTCTCGTATTTCCATTCCATGAAGTTTAATGCTCCTGGTCATGAAATCCTTTAAACTTAGTTCTTCTAGTAGTTCTAAGATGTATAGAAAGATGGGGTCAGAATGTTGAAACCACTCAAAGTCCATGTCGAATCCAGTGTCAAACTTCATTGCAACCAAAGCACCTGAGGTAATCGCTATTGATGTCCTGCAAGAAAAACACAGAGAGAAACGACGATCAAGGGCAAAGGAACTGAAAGCGCGTGACGGAGGTCGAAGAAAACCTAGATATAAGATTTTCAGAATATGAATCGACAAACTCCGTTCCACGAAAAAGAAGAATTCTTTGAACTGAGCTCGACGAAATAAATTATAGACAGATAATTCGTCGATCTCATCCAGAAGAATTGAAAACAGTTCATCGAAATCCGTTCGACGAAATGTCTTCTGAAGCAAAGTTCGTCGATCTCTGGTCGACGAAACTTGTTTCCTCACACTGAGAATTCTTCGATTTCTGTTCGACGAGAATCTCTCAAACTTTCCCTAATTCGTCGAACTCCGTTCGACGAACTCTGGAAAATTCGTCGAATGCAGACAGAAACTAGGTTAACTCTTCTCCATCAATCATTCCCAGTTGATTTATAAAGAACAGATGGGTTTTCTCATCCAATGGCTTGGTGAAAATGTCTGCTCTTTGTAGATCAGTAGGAATGTGGATCAAGTTAATTTTCTTTTTGTCCACATTATTTCTAATGAAATGATATCTTATTTCAATATGTTTAGTCCTAGAATGGTGAACTGGATTCTGTGCTATAGTAATAACACTAGTATTATCACAAAATAATGTTGAATTATTTAAGTTGACACCATAATCTGAGAGTTGGTTTTGTATCCATAGCATTTGTGAACAACAACTACCAGCAGCCATGTATTCTGCTTCTGCAGTTGATGTAGACATAGATGTCTGCTTTTTACAAAACCAGGAGACAAGTCTCATACCAAGGAACTGGCATGTTCCAGAGGTACTTTTCCTGTCCACTCTACATCTAGCATAGTCAGCATCTGAGTATCCAGTTAACTCAAACTCTGACTCTACAGGATACTAGAGTCCTAGACTAGGGCAACTCTTTATATATCTCAAAATTCTTTTTAGAAAAATAAGGTAAGATTCTTTAGGGTTCACTTGGAACCTAGCACAAAGACATGTGGCAAACATTATATCAGGTCTGCTAGCTGTGAGGTATAATAGGGATCCAACAATTGCCCTATAATTTTTCTGATCCACTGGTTTCCCTGCTGCATCAGAATCCACAACAGCATTTGTAGCCATAGGGGTTTTCATCCCTGAAGCATCACCCATCCTAAACTTTTTGATAAGCTCTTTAGCATACTTAGCTTGGGATAGGAAGATACCATCTGTGAGCTGCTTCACTTGGAGACCATGGAAGTAGGAAAGCTCACCCATGCTACTCATCTCAAATTTTGAATGCATGAGGTCAGCAAACCTCTTGCACAATTTGGGATCAGTAGACCCAAAAATAATGTCATCCACATAAATTTGTACTAACAATATTTGGTCCTTATGATGTCTAGTGAAAAGTGTTTTATCTATGGTTCCTCTTATAAATTCATGCTCTAAAAGAAAGCTTGCTAACGTCTCATACCAAGCTCTTAGAGCTTGCTTTAAACCATAGAGAGATTTATGCAATTTGAAAACAAAAGAGGGTTGAGTTGGAGAGATAAAACCTGGAGGTTGTGCTACATAGACCTCTTCTTGAAGTATTCCATTCAGAAATGCACTTTTGACATCCATCTGGTAGACCCTGAATCTCTTGTAAGCTGCATAGGCAAGGAATATCCTAATGGCCTTTAACCTTACAACAGGGGCAAAGGTTTGGTCATAGTCTATTCCTTCCTTTTGTCTGTAGCCTTGAACAACAAGCCTAGCCTTGTTCCTCACTATGTTGCCTTGAGCACCCAACTTGTTCCTGTAGACCCATTTAGTTCCAATAACTAGGTAGTTATGGGGTCTTGTAACCAAATCCCAAACTCTACATCTCTCAAATTGATTGAGTTCCTCTTGCATTGCAATGATCCAGTGGGGATCTTGCTCTGCCTCATGTATGTTGAGAGGTTCAATTTGAGAGAGAAAACAGGCATGCATCAAGTCTTGGTTGATTTGATGCCTTGTTTGTACACCTACTGAGATGTCTCCAATCACCTGAGATCTGGGGTGATCTCTAAGTGTGACAAGATCAGTTGGTGGAGTTGGTTGAGCAACAACTTCAGTATTTAATTCCTCTTGTGGAATGATACTAACTGTTGGGGGAAGTTCAACCACTTCCTCTTGACTTTCCTCATAACAATCTTCAGCATCCTGTTGAGTGGGATGGTTTGATACCTCTTGGGTAAGGTTCAGTCCATATATAGACTTGCACAATGGTGAAACCTGCAAAGAGCTTATGGTAGAAATTTCTTTCTCCTTGTATGAAATGTTAGTCTCATCAAAAGATACATGAACAGATTCTTCAATTTTGAGAGTTGATTTATTATATACCCTATAAGCTTTACTGACCATGGAGTATCCCAGAAACACTCTTTCATCAGCTTTAGCTTGAAATTTTGCTATTTACCTCTTGTCATTATTATGAATATAACAAGTACAACCAAAAATTTTAAAGTAATCTACTTTAGGTTACTTCCGTTTGAGCAATTCATAGGGAGTCTTGCCCTTCATCTTATGTATCAAGCTTCTATTCAACACATAATTGGAGGTGTTCACTGCCTCTGCCCAAAAGGATAGAGGAAGATGAGCATCTGACAACAATGTATTAGCAGATACAATAAGGGTTCTATTCTTCCTTTCAGCTACCCCATTTTGTTGAGGAGTTCTAGGAGCTGAGAAAGTATGTCTGATCCCTTCACTTTGACAGAACTCTTGCATAAGAAGAGAATCAAACTCTGTCCCATGATCACTTCTAATCAGGGCAATGTGAGTATTGAACTCACTCTGTATGCATTTGAGAAACTCTGTTAAACACTTAAAGTTATCAGACTTCTTTCTCAGAAAGAACACCCATGTGAATCTAGAGAAGTCATCTACAACAACTAAGGTATAAGATTTCCCTGCTAAGCTTTGTACTGTAATGGGTCCAAAGAGATCCATGTGTAACAGATACAAAATCCTAGGTGAATCACTCTTATTAAGTGACTTGAAGCTATTTTTGGTTTGCTTGCCTAATTGACAAGCCCTGCAAAATCCTTCCTTCTTGTAGGGGCTAGAAGGTAGTCCTCTAATAAGGTTGTCCTTGGATAGCCTAACAATGGTTCTAAGGTTTATATGTCATAATCTCTTATGCCATAATTCATTAGGTCTACAAATAGAGTTGAACAAGCATATGTCTACTTTAGTTGAAAGAAAGTCTACTAAATAGATGTTACCTTTTCTTTTACATGTCAACACAGTGGTGTTGTCCTCTGATTTGATCTTGCATGAGGATTTGCTGAAAGTCACTTGATAGCCTTCATCACACAGTTGACTGATACTGATCAAGTTGTGCTTCAGTCCTTCCACATAGGCTACTTTCTTGAATGTGACTGTGCCAATCTGGACTACATCATATCCTTTTGTTAGTCCAAAGTTTGAATCACCAAATATTACTTTGGGTCCAATCTTGGCTTTGAAGTATGTGAAATTGTCCTTGTTTCCTGTCATGTGCTTTGAGCACCCACTATCCAGATACCATTGCTGGTTGTGATGTTGGATAGGTCTTCACCTGCACATAAAGCAATTTACTTGTTTTTGACGCAGTTTACCCTGTGCCTAGGTTGATAACCTTTGAATTCAGAAATAAAAGACATCTCTGGTTGACTCTTATAGCCTTCAGGATGATATCTCCTAGGAGGTATTATCCATTCAGTATAGGGGTTAAACCATTGAGATGTAGAACCTCTAGGATTGAACTTTGATTTGCCTTTGAAAGAGTTTTCAAAACTCTGAGCTCTGTTCGACAATCTCTGAGCTGAGTTCGACGATCTTGGGTCAGATCGTCGAGCTCCGTTTGAAGATCGATTGTGCCACAGTTCAGGGTTCAGAGTTCATCGACCTGAGTTCGACGATTTAGCCTGAGATAGTTGATCTCCATTCGGCGATCGTCGAGCTCCGTTAGACGATTTCTGTTGAACTTGTTGGAGCATGCGTTCTGCGCTTCTTAGTTTGAGAATAAGAAATTCAGGATGTATTTGATCTTGGTATGTGTTTTAAATGTGCAGGGATAACAACATTTTTATGTACAAGAGAAAGGTTGAGCATGACATTGATGAAAACGAAAACCGCACTATCACTGGCGATAACGCTACCGCGGGCAATAGCATAATCAGTTCCTGCTGACGTCAGCCTTAATCCGCACGTTGTCGCGCACAAAGTCACGGTTCAGCGCTATCGCGGGGCGATACCGATATCGCTGAGAGATATCCCACGATCATCACGTTCTCCGCTCAGATCTATAAATCAGCTCGACGTGTGCCACGTGTCAAGCAACGGAGAGTTATCACTATCGCGGGGCGTTAACGCTACCGCCGACGATAGCATGAAGTTTTATATACGGCCAAAAATTTCAGGGAAGAGTTGGATCGTGCAGAGCTTTGTTTTCCTAGAGAATTTTCAGAGCCTTCATCTCCGTTTTCCAGACGAACTCCCTTGTTCCGTTGAAATCTCAAGAGCGAAGGAGATACGACCGTGCGTTCAAGATTGGAGATCTTCTCGTTGGTCCACCATCATCTTCAGAGCTCGTGATTTTGAGGGAGTTTTTAAGTTTTACTATTGTACTTTCATTTTCACTCTTTATCTTTGTAATTTGGAAGGTAAAATCACCACCTTGTTTGTTGTGTCTAAGTCCGTGTGTGGCTTAGGGGCAAATCACCACCTTGTGTGTGGTGTCTAGGTCCGTGTGTGGCTTAGGAGTAAATCGCAGCATTTTGTGCAGCGTCTAGATCATAGGTTTGATTTAGAGGGAGGCTAGTAGCCATATCTAGGGAGATATTGACTATAGCCTACCGGTTCTTGGGAGAAGGATCGGTGAAAAAGCTAAAAATTATTATTGTTGTAAGCCTTGATTTCAAGCCTTATTGGAATCATTTTACATATATATTTTGGAGAAATATAATCTTGTTTTTCATTTCATTGATCTGTCTCAAACATAGTATTTAGTTTCATATTTTATAAAAAGTTCAAAAAATTTTAAAGAGCCCTTATTCACCACCCCCCCCCTCTAAGGGCGCCACAAGATCCTACAAGTGGTATCAGGGGGAGGTTATTCCTAATACGGTTTCACCACCAGAAATTATGGCGCAGCATGACCATGCTTTCTCTAAGGGGCAAGAAATTAGTAGACCTCCATTATTCACTAGATCTGACTATAATTACTGGAAAACTAGGATGAAGTGTTTTCTTATTTCTCTTGATATTGAAGTTTGGAATATGGTAGAGACTAATTATGCTCATCCCACTTATACAGTAGGCGATGTAGAAATGGAAAAACCAAAAGATAAATGGGATGATCAGGATAACCTAAGGTGCAAAAATAATGCAAAAGCCATGAATGCATTATTTTGTGCATTAGATAGGACTGAATTTAATAGAACTTGTGCTTGCAATAATGCTTATGAGATTTGGAATTTACTTGAAGTAACTCATGAAGGTACCTCGCAGGTGAAGGACTCGAAGTTGTTTCAACTGGAATCGGAATTTGAAAAGTTTAGGATGGAAGTGGATGAGGACGTAGACTCAATGTACACCAGATTCACCAAGATAGTGAATGACTCAAAAGTGCTTGGTAAAAATTTTTCAAATGGTGATTTGGTGAGAAAAGTTCTTAGATCTCTCCCCCCTAAGTTTAATCCCAAAGTGACGGCTATTTCTGAATCTCATGATCTTAAATCTCTTAATATTGAAAGCCTGATTGGGAACTTGAAAACTCATGAAGTTGAATTGAAAATTCAACAACAAGAGTACATGGAGCCTAAGAAGAAGGGGTTGGCTCTAAGATCTAAGAAAGAGGAATGTAGTAATTCTGAGGAGGAAGAAGAAGATGAGGAAAGTCTGTTTGTTAGAAAATTTAAAAAATTTATGAGAAATCCGGAGAGGAGAAATACTTTTAAAAAATATTTTACGAAGGAGACGTTTAGAAAGAAAAAACAAAAGGATGACGACGATGAGGAGGAAGAGAGACCCCCACCGGAGTGCTATCATTGCAGGAAGTTAGGACACATTCAAAGCAAGTGTCCAAAGTACTTGAAAGAACTTAAAGAAAAGAAGCACAAAAGGAAGAAGAAGGTCCTGAAAGCTGAAACATGTGATGATACTACTTCTGAGGGTGCAAGCAGTTCAAGCTCAAGCGAGGAGGAGGAGGCCAATATGTGCCTAATGGGAAAAATCGTCATATCTGATGACGAGTGCAGTGTCCAAAGCGACACTGAGGTAACTCCTCCAACTTATGATGAATTATTTTCTGAATTTTTAAAGACTTGCAAATATCTTGAAAAAAGTTTAAAAGATAATGATCTTCTTAAAACTGAAAATAAAGTTTAATTAAAGAAAACAAAAAATTGTTAAATGAAAATAAGACTATTGGAAAAGAAAAAGTCTCTTGCCAAGAGTGTGGTCACTTTATGGGAAGAATAAAAGAGCTTGAAGAATCTCTTTCCAAATTTCATTCAGAAATAAAAATTCTCACTAAAAAGAATGAGATTTTAGAGAGAGATCTGAAATATTCTATTTCCAAAGTCCATGAAGGAAAGAAAGCTTTTGAACGTAGATGTGTAAATATAGTATCAAAGAATAATGAAATGAGAAAGCAGATTCATGACTTAACACTAGCCATGAAAAAGTTTGGATTGGGCCAAAGATCACTGGATATGATCTTAGGTTACCAATATCATGGATCTGGAAGATTTGGACTCGGATACATGACTGGTAACTATCGCCCGACGATAGGTACTACCGCCGGCGATAGCGAGAAATCCAGAAAATCAAGTTTTAAAAATTATGATAATAATAAATTAACTGATACTACATTTTCTTACAGTAAAAGTCCAGAGAAGTTATATTCTTCTTGTTATATTACATGTGCCAAGTGCAATAGATTTGGTCACACCACGGACTCGTGCTGGAAGAAAGGAAAAAGTAAAATTAAGCAAATCTGGATGCCTAAGGCCTCTACCTATACTATGGGTGGAACCACTTGGGTAGCCAGATCTTTACTCACATCCTCTTTCTAGGTATGTTGGCAGGCTAAAGACGAAGAAGACATGTGGTACTTGGACTCAGGTTGTTCAAAGCACATGAAGGGCAATAAAGAGAAGTTTCTTAGCCTGGAGATGAAGAAAGGAGGAGTTGTTACATTTGGAGATATGGAAAAGGAAAAATCATCGGCATCGGTGTTGTGGGTAACGAAAGTTTTTCAATTTCAAATGTTTTGTTCGTAGAAGGTTTAAAACATAGTTTGATTTCTATTAGCCAATTATGTGATAAGGGTTTAAATGTTTTGTTTGAAACTTCTACAAATTTATGCAAAATTATTGATTACAAAACAAATGAAATTGTTTTTACCGCACCTAGATGTCATAACGTATATATGATTAAATTTTATGATTTTTCAAATTCTACTTTAAAATGTTTTTTATCAAAAAATGATGAGTTAGAATTATGGCATAGGCGACTTGGACATATTAGTGCAAAGTTAATTAAAAAACTTCTAAAAGATAAATTAATCAAAGGTTTACCATTGCTAAATGAGAATTTATCTTCATTATGTGAGCCTTGCCAAAAAGGAAAATTTTCAAAATCGTCTTTCAAAAGTAAAAAATATTATTTCTACAACTAGGCCACTCCAATTAATTCATATGGATTTATTTGGGCCAATTACTATTTCTAGCTTAGGAGGTAGAAAGTATACATTTGTATTGATTGGTGATTATTCACGTTTTTGTTGGACTTTGTTTCTAACCTCCAAATCCGATGCGTTTTCAGAATTTTCCAAATTATGTTTGCGTATTCAAAATGAATTTGAGTTAAAAATTAAAGGCATACGTTCGGATCATGGAGGGGAATTTGAAAATGAAAAGTTTATTTCTTTTTGTACGGAGTTAGGAATCAAACATGAATTTTCTGCTCGACGCACACCACAGCAAAATGGTGTAGTGGAGAGGAAAAATAGGACTCTTCAAGAGCTAGCCCGTACGATGTTATCTGAATTTTCTTTACCAAAATCTTTTTGGGCTGAAGCGGTGAGTACTGCATGTTATGTAATTAATAGAGTAATGCTTCGCCCTATTTTAAAAGTAACTCCTTATGAATTAATTTTTAATAAAAAATCAAATGTTTTTTATTTCAAAGTTTTTGGTTGTAAATGTTTTATTTTAAATTCTAAAGATTCCTTAGGAAACTTTGATGAAAAATATGATGAAGGAGTTTTCATTGGGTATTCTTCAACTAGTAAAGCTTATAGAATTTTTAATAAACGAACGAAAATAGTTGAAGAATCTATTCATGTTAGGTTTGATGAGTTTGTTCCATGTGTAGATAAGAAAACTACAGGAAAAGAAGATACACCCCTTCCTTTGATGGAAAATGATGATGAAGAACATGAAAGGAATGAAGAAGGAAAAGAAGAAGAAGAAAGAGAGAAACATGTCCCTCCAAGGGAATTGATATTTTCAAAGGATCATCCGAAGGAGCTTATTATTGGAGATCCACAAAAAGGGGTCAGTACTCGCTCTTCTTTACATGTTTTGTTGTCAAACCTTTGCTTTGTCTCTGAAATAGAACCGAAGGATGTTTCCACCGCTTCTAATCTAGCAACGGGTGCAAAAGTTTCATCATAGTCTACCCCTTCAATTTGTCCATAACCTTTTGCAACTAATCTGGCTTTATTTCTAATAATTCTAGAATCACTATCCAATTTATTTTTAAAAATCCACTTTACTCCAACTACAGGATGATTTTTGGGTCTTTCTACAAGATTCCAAACCTTATTACGTTCAAATTGATTAAGTTCTTCATTCATTGCTAAAAACCAAAATTCATCATTTAAAGCGGTGGAAACATCTTTTGGTTCTATTTCAGAGACAAAGCAAAGGTTTGACAACAAAACATATAAAGAAGAGCGAGTACTGACCCCTTTTTGTGGATCTCCAATAATAAGCTCCTTCGGATGATCCTTTGAAAATATCAATTCCCTTGGAGGGACATGTTTCTCTCTTTCTTCTTCTTCTTTTCCTTCTTCATTCCTTTCATGTTCTTCATCATCATTTTCCATCAAAGGAAGGGGTGTATCTTCTTTTCCTGTAGTTTTCTTATCTACACATGGAACAAACTCATCAAACCTAACATGAATAGATTCTTCAACTATTTTTGTTTGTTTATTAAAAATTCTATAAGCTTTACTAGTTGAAGAATACCCAATGAAAACACCTTCATCACATTTTTCATCAAATTTTCCTAAGGAATCTTTAGAATTTAAAATAAAACATTTACAACCAAAAACTTTGAAATAAAAAACATTTGGTTTTTTATTAAAAATTAATTGATAAGGAGTTACTTTTAAAATAGGGCAAATCATTACTCTATTAATTACATAACATGCAGTACTCACCGCTTCAGCCCAAAAAGATTTTGGTAAAGAAAATTCAGATAACATCGTACGGGCTAGCTCTTGAAGAGTCCTATTTTTCCTATCGACTACACCATTTTGCTGTGGTGTGCGTGGAGCGGAAAATTCATATTTGATTCCTAACTCCGTAGAAAAAGAAATAAACTTTTCATTTTCAAATTCCCCTCCATGATCTGAACGTATGCGATTAATTTTTAACTCAAATTCATTTTGAATACGCAAACATAATTTAGAAAATTCTGAAAACGCATCGGATTTGGAGGTTAGAAACAAAGTGCAACAAAAACGTGAATAATCATCAATCAATACAAGTGAATTCAGAGTACTAAGTCAAACTTTCTACACAAATAAAAATGAATGAAAAACAAAAACAAAAAAAGAGCGAGTACTGACCCCTTTTTGTGGATCTCCAATAATGTGAAGTAACTCATGAAGGTACCTCGCAGGTGAAGGACTCGAAGCTGTTTCAACAGGAATCGTAATTTGAAAAGTTTAGGATGGAAGTGGATGAGGACGTAGACTCAATGTACACCAGATTCACCGAGATAGTGAATGACTCAAAAGTGCTTGGTAAAAATTTTTCAAATAGTGATTTGGTGAGAAAACTTCTTAGATCTCTCCCCCCTAAGTTTAATCCCAAAGTGACGGCTATTTTTGAATCTCATGATCTTAAATCTCTTAATATTGAAAGCCTGATTGGGAACTTGAAAACTCATGAAGTTGAATTGAAAATTAAACAACAAGAGTACATGGAGCCTAAGAAGAAGGGGTTGGCTCTAAGATCTAAGAAAGAGGAATGTAGTAATTCTGAGGAGGAAGAAGAAGATGAGGAAAGTCTGATTGTTAGAAAATTTAAAAAAATTATGAGAAATCCGGAGAGGAGAAATACTTTTAAAAAATATTTTAAGAAGGAGACGTTTAGAAAGAAAAAACAAAAGGATGACGACGATGAGGAGGAAGAGAGACCCCCACCAGAGTGCTATCATTGCAGGAAGTTAGGACACATTCGAAGCAAGTGTCCAAAGTACTTGAAAGAACTTAAAGAAAAGAAGCACAAATGGAAGAAGAAGGTCCTGAAAGCTGAAACATGGGATGATACTACTTCTGAGGGTGCAAGCAGTTCAAGCTCAAGCGAGGAGGAGGAGGCCAATATGTGCCTAATGGGAAAAAGTGTCATATCTGATGACGAGTGCAGTGTCCAAAGCGACACTGAGGTAACTCCTCCAACTTATGATGAATTATTTTCTGAATTTTTAAAGACTTGCAAATATCTTGAAAAAAGTTTAAAAGATAATGATCTTCTTAAAACTGAAAATAAAGTTTTAATTAAAGGAAACCAAAAATTGTTAAATGAAAATAAGACTATTGGAAAAGAAAAAGTCTCTTGCCAAGAGTGTGATCACTTTATGGGAAGAATAAAAGAGCTTGAAGATTCTCTTTCCAAATCTCATTCAGAAATAAAAATTCTCACTAAAAAGAATGAGATTTTAGAGAGAGATCTGAAATCTTCTATTTCCAAAGTCCATGAAGGAAAGAAAGCTTTTGAACGTAGATGTGTAAATATAGTATCGGAGAATAATGAAATGAGAAAGCAGATTCATGACTTAACACTAGCCATGAAAAAGTTTGGATTGGGCCAAAGATCACTCGATATGATCTTAGGTTACCAATGTCACGGATCTGGAAGATTTGGACTCGGATACACGGCTGGTAACTATCGCCCGACGATAGATACTACCGCCGGCGATAGCGAGAAATCCAGAAAATCAAGTTTGAAAAATTATGATAATAATAAATTAACTGATACTACATTTTCTTACAGTAAAAGTCCAGAGAAGTTATATTCTTCTTGTTATATTACATGTGCCATATGCAATAGATTTGGTCACACAACGGTCTCGTGCTGGAAGAAAGGAAAAAGTAAAATTAAGCAAATCTGGATGCCTAAGGCCTCTACCTATACTATGGGTGGAACCACTTGGGTAGCCAGATCTTTACTCACATCCTCTTTCTAGGTATGTTGGCAGGCTAAGGACAAAGAAGACGTGTGGTACTTGGACTCAGGTTGTTCAAAGCACATGACGGGCAATAAAGAGAAGTTTCTTAGCCTGGAGATGAAGAAAGGAGGAGTTGTTACATTTGGAGATAATGGAAAAGGAAAAATTATCGGCATCGGTGTTGGGGGTAACGAAAGTTTTTCAATTTCAAATATTTTGTTCGTAGAAGGTTTAAAACATAATTTGATTTCTATTAGCCAATTATATGATAAGGGTTTAAATGTTTTGTTTGAATCTTCTACAAATTTATGCAAAATTATTGATTACAAAATAAATGAAATTGTTTTTACCGCACCTAGATGTCATAACGTATATATGATTAAATTTTATGATTTTTCAAATTCTACTTTAAAATGTTTTTTATCAAAAAATGATGAGTTAGAATTATGGCATAGGCGACTTGGACATACTAGTGCAAAGTTAATTAAAAAACTTTCAAAAGATAAATTAATCAAAGGTTTACCATTGCTAAATGAGAATTTATCTTCATTATGTGAGCCTTTCCAAAAAGGAAAATTTTCAAAATCGTCTTTCAAAAGTAAAAATATTATTTCTACAACTAGGCCACTCCAATTAATTCATATGGATTTATTTGGGCTAATTACTATTTCTAGCTTAGGAGGTAGAAAGTATACATTTGTATTGATTGATGATTATTCACGTTTTGTTGGACTTTGTTTCTAACCTCCAAATCCGATGCGTTTTCAGAATTTTCTAAATTATGTTTGCGTATTCGAAATGAATTTGAGTTAAAAATTAAATGCATACATTCGGATCATGGAGGGGAATTTGAAAATGAAAAGTTTATGTCTTTTTGTACGGAGTTAGGAATCAAACATGAATTTTCCGCTCCACGCACACCACAGCAAAATGGTGTAGTGGAGAGGAAAAATAGGACTCTTTAAGAGCTAGCCCGTACGATGTTATCTGAATTTTCTTTACCAAAATCTTTTTTGAAGCTGAAGCGGTAAAGGAGTACTGCATGTTTTATTTTATGTAATGATGAAGGAATTGAGAGTAAAGCTTATAGAATTTTTAATAAA
This sequence comes from Platanthera guangdongensis, assembly GCA_039583875.1. NCBI lineage: Eukaryota > Viridiplantae > Streptophyta > Magnoliopsida > Asparagales > Orchidaceae > Platanthera > Platanthera guangdongensis. The sequence goes on along the minus strand of CM077155.1, from coordinate 80,092,919 downwards.
CGAACGAAAATAGTTGAAGAATCTATTCATGTTAGGTTTGATGAGTTTGTTCCATGTGTAGATAAGAAAACTACAGGAAAAGAAGAAACACCCCTTCCTTTGATGGAAAATGATGATGAAGAACATGAAAGGAATGAAGAAGGAAAAGAAGAAGAAGAAAGAGAGAAACATGTCCCTCCAAGGGAATTGATATTTTCAAAGGATCATCCGAAGGAGCTTATTATTGGAGATCCACAAAAAGGGGTCAGTACTCGCTCTACTTTACATGTTTTGTTGTCAAACCTTTGCTTTGTCTCTGAAATAGAACCAAAAGATGTTTTCCACCGCTTTAAATGATGAATTTTGGTTTTTAGCAATGAATGAAGAACTTAATCAATTTGAACGTAATAAGGTTTAGAATCTTGTAGAAAGACCCAAAAATCATCCTGTAGTTGGAGTAAAGTGGATTTTTAAAAATAAATTGGATAGTGTTTCTAGAATTGTTAGAAATAAAGCCAGATTAGTTGCAAAAGGTTATGCACAAATTGAAGAGGTAGACTATGATGAAACTTTTGCACCCATTGCTAGATTAGAAGCGGTTAGGATATTTCTTGCATTTGCTTGCTTTAAAAGATTTAAATTATATCAAATGGATGTCAAAACTGCATTTTTAAACGGGTATATAAAAGAAGAGGTTTATGTAGAACAACCCCATGGCTTTATTAATGAAAAATATCCAAGTTATGTTTATAAATTAGATACAGCACTTTATGGGTTAAAACAAGCGCCTCGTGCTTGTTATGATCGTTTAACTCAATACTTATTAAAGCACGATTATAAAATGGGAAGTGCCGATTCTACACTCTTCATTAAGCAAATTGATCATGATTTAGTTATTTTGCAAATTTTTGTTGATGATATAATTTTTGGAGCCACTAATGAAGAGTTATGCAATGAAGTAGTTCAAATTATGAAAAATGAATTTGAAATGAGCATGGTAGGAGAACTTTCATATTTTCTAGGTTTTCAAATTACGCAAAAACATGATGGTATTTTTATTTGTCAATCCAAGTATATTCATGATATGTTAAAAAGATTTGGATTTGACAACCTTAAACATGCAAATACTCCTATGAGTGCTTCATTGAAATTGGGAAAAGATGAAAGTGGTATTTCAATTGACCAAACCCTTTATAGAAGTATGATTGGATCTTTATTATATTTAACTTCTTCTAGACCCGATATTATGTTCGCCGTTTGTTTATGTGCTAGGTTTCAAGCTAATCCAAAAGAATCACATTTAAAAGCGGTGAAACGTATTTTTAGATATCTTATAGGAACATCTAAACTAGGCTCATGGTATCCTCATAATGACTCTTTTATTTTACATGGATATTCTGATTCTGATTATGCGGGGTGTTCATTAGATCGAAAGAGCACAAGTGGCACTTGTCACTTTATCGGCCCAACACTTATTTCTTGGTCGAGTAGGAAACAGAATTCTGTTGCCCTCTCCACTACTGAGGCCGAATATATTGCACTTGGTAGTTATTGTGCTCAAGCACTTTGGATGACACAAACACTAGAAGATTTTGGCGTATACCAAAATAATGTTGAATTAAAATATGATAGCAAAAGTGCTATCGATTTAACGAACAATCCCGTATTACATTCTAGATCCAAACACGTAGATGTTCGTCATCATTTTATTAGGGATCACATAAAGAAAGGACATATTAAAATAAATTTTATTGGAATCGATTCTCAAATAGCAGATATTTTCACAAAACCACTTAATGATTCACGCTTTTCAAGGTTAAGATTAGAACTTGGAATCTTAGAATTATAAATCAAAATTAAGAACTGGTCAACACATAAACATAACATAAAACATAACATAAAACTGGGCAGCACATAGGATAACACTGCAAAAGAGAATACAAACAACAGAACCACAAATTAATAGAGTCTTCACTAATGCCAGGCAACAGCACTATCGTCGGCGATAGCCCAGATTCAGTAAACCACAAAATATTACATCACTGATCATAAAAAGTCATTCATCCATGTTCTCTTCAGCAGACACATTCACATCTTCACTGGAAGTCGGAGTTGGTTCTCTATGCCTTCGCGTCCGCCTTATCGAATGTCGTGGAGGATCCTCGACTGGACTCCCCCATTCTCATTCTTCTTCCGGAGTTGGCTTTAGTTTCAGCCCCTTTACCAGAAATTTCATGAATTTTCGAAAACCGGAATGGCTACGCCTTTGTTCCTCTTTCATCTCCTCCACAGTCTCTCTTAGATCCTCAATAGATTCACGCAAAGAACCTCCTCTTTGGAGTGGTTGTCTTGATGACGAGGCAGCCCTAGGAGATGGACCTCTAGCTGGTTCTACGGTATGTATCGCCGGGATACAATCATCAATGTAGAACTCTTGATCTATCCAATCATATTTTTGATATACGATCCTTTGAATAACACTTCCTAAAGGAAGTGTATTCAGTTTCCTCCTAAGGGGATGCTTCATTTTATACGTATATCGCATGATGGATAACACAAAATCCACCACGTCAAACTTGACTCTCTCTAATACATAGTACGTCACTAAGCTCAATTGAGCCGTGATCTTCCTTGTGTCACCGGACTTCAACATAACCATGTTTCTTAATATATCTTGAATCACAAATGCATCGCGAGAGAGTGATGAGACGTCTTGAATCAAACTCCTATTTTCCTTTCCATGAAGGACTTGGTTCAATATACTCCAATCACGATCCTTACTATAATTCTCCACTATATCAATAAAATGTTCCTCACAAGTGGCAAGACTATATTCTTGTCTTAAATCAGCATGAGTAATATCTATTTCAGCTCCTTGGATTCGAGACCTTACTCCTCCATTCAACCCTGTATATTTAGGGTCTTCCAAGTTATTATAAAAATCTCGTACAAAGATGGAGCTAAAAGTATTCGGTACAATGAGAGACATTATACCTGACTCCACAAGTAGTTCATAGATATGTGGTGGCAGTGATTCATCCAAAAGTTTAGCAATACCAACTGACGCATTCTCAATTCCCGGGTATGTTTGATACGATGCATGTGGGTTGCGGCTGGTGCTTTTTCTTGCACGGGATGATGATGCCATTTCCTGAAACCATTGTGATAACATCGTGATTAACTCAACAAAAAATTTAATTTAACCAGATTTTTTTCTGTCGCCGGCGACAGTACTATCGTCGGGCGATAGTGTAAAAACATCCCCTTTTTTGCAATTTTCATGTAGATCTTCTCTAGTACATTTAGAAACGCTACTAAACTTAAATCCTCTTGTAAATTCAGCAAGATCTACCACCTATAACTGATTTTTTGTAAGGATTTTGCATCAAAATGACATATGTTCTTCAAAAATTATTTCTTAACAAAATCTATGACCAAAATCAAATTTTTTTCCTAGATCTATCTCCTTTCATACTCTAGAGTGCAGATCTATATTTTTTTTGAAGTAAAACACCACCATAAAGAGAGATCTAACCTTACCTTTTGGAGTTCTTGAGGGTTTCCGCTGAAGAAGACGATGCCAAACAGCCCAGGGTCGGTCAAAGCAGGAAATGTGTCAGCCCCCTTCGGTTTTTTGCCTTTAATATAAAAAACTGCTATCGCCGCGCGGTATCACTACCGCTGGCGATAGTGTATTTTTCAGCCACACTTTCCAAAAAATTCTGCCATTTTTTTAAACCGGTTTCTAGTATTATCATAAAGTTTTGGATGCTTATCAAAATACGATACCTAGTACCTGTGTGATTATTAGTTTATCAGTTGTTTGAACATTGTTTTTAACTTGTTGTGCTCTTGATATCTACCTGTATCGTTGATGACTGGAACTTGAATAGACTTTTTTCGCATGCCTCTAAGTATGAGTAACATTTTATGCTTGATAATGTGCTCACACTGACACGAGCTGATATTTACACATCCTTAAGTTTCTACTTACATGCTATTGGTTTGTTTCAAAGATTCGAATACATCGCTAACATTTTCATTTATGTCTCATTCAGATTGATTTTCAAAACTGATGGCCATTTAAAAAAATGTTTTCATGGTTTGCAATACAAGTGAATTCGGAGTCCTAAGTCAAACTTTCTACACAAATAAAAATGAATGAAAAACAAAAACAAAAAAACAAAATATACATATGACTAGGATACTCCAATCAAACTCTACTCACCCTCCTAATAAGTCTTAATGAGCATTGTGAGGTTGAGCACCTTGACAAGGATTGTAAAGTGTCTTGTGCAAACAAACTTGGCCATTTTTTAAAAAAAAAACAGAAAACTCTTTATGACATGAGGTTCTCTATGCAAAGATGTTAGCTTCTTGTATCCATATCTTGCAAACCTTCCTGTAACATTATTTCTTAAGGAATATGTATACTAAATCACTCTTCACATGTACACATCATTATCATTTATAAAATTTCTTCTCATGAGAATTGGACCGATCATAGTTCTTCTCTTCCATTTTATCGATTTTCCTGTTTTCGATATCTTGACCTGACAATTTTCAATGTTTACATTCAACTCTTAAATTAATTTTTCCATAGCATACCTTTTTTTGATAAACTTCCAAATCTTAAGGTAACACTATTCCATGGTTTTTACTGTCTATATCTTACTCCTCGTGCTTCTCCATTCTATTTAAACTCTCTCAGCTTCTTTCAGCTTCCGCATTTCCACCTCTCTACATTTTTTTCCACCGTCTTTTGCTAATACCAAAAGGGGGAGATTAAGTACAAAATAAATTTATTTGTACATTTAGGGGGAGTAACTATTTCTTCTTTTACATAGGGGGAAAATATAGGGGGAGCAACTAGTCTTTATTATATGAGGAGTTTATTATAAGTGTTTATTATAACTATTTATGCACTTTGATTCATAATGATTATTTGAATTGTTTCACATTCTCCTGATCTCACGCAATTTCTTTCTTAGTGGATTTGTTATTATCAAAAGGGGGAGATTGTTGGAGCATGCATTCCGCGCTTCTTAGTTTGAGAATAACAAATCCAGGATGTATTTGATCTTGGTATGTGTTTTAAATGTGCAGGGATAACAACATTTTTATGTACAAAAGAAAGGCTGATCATGGCATTGATGAAAAGGAAAACCGCGCTATCACTGGCGATAACGCTACTGCGGGCGATAGCATAATCAGTTCCTGCTGACGTCAGCCTTAATCCGCACGTTATCACGCACGAAGTCACGGTTCAGCGCTATCGCGGGGCGATACCGATATTGTTGAGCGATATCCCACGATCGTCACGTTCTCCACTCAGATCTGAAAATCAGCGCGACGTGTGCCACGTGTCAAGCAACGGAGAGTTATCACTATCGCGGGGCGTTAACGCTACCGCCGGCGATAGCATGAAGTGATATATACGGCCAAAAATTTCAGGGAAGAGTTGGATCGTGCAGAGCTTTGTTTTCCTAGAGAATTTTCAGAGCCTCAATCTCCGTTTTCCAGACGAACTCCATTGGTCCGTTGAAATCTCAAGAGCGAAGGAGATACGACCGTGTATTCAAGATTGGAGATCTTCTCGTTGGTCCACCATCATCTTCAGAGCTCGTGATTTTGAGGGAGTTTTTAAGTTTTACTATTGTACTTTCATTTTCACTATTTATCTTTGTAATTGGGAAGGGAAAATCACCACCTTGTGTGTGGTGTCTAAGTCCGTGTGTAGCTTAGGGGAAAATCACCACCTTGTGTGTGGTGTCTAGGTCCGTGTGTGTCTTAGGAGTAAATCGCAGCATTTTGTGCAGCATCTAGATCATAGGTTTGATTTAGGGGGAGGCTAGTAGCCATATCTAGGGAGATATTGACTATAGCCTACCGGTTCTTGGGAGAAGGATTGGTGAAAAAGCTAAAAACTATTATCGTTGTAAGCCTTGATTTCAAGCTTTATTGGAATCATTTTACATATATATTTTGGAGAAATATAATCTTGTTTTTCATTTCATTGATCTGTCTCAAACATAGTATCTAGTTTCATATTTTATAAAAAGTTCAAAACAATTTAAAGAGCCCTTATTCACCCCCCCTCTAAGGGCGCCACAAGATACTACAGAACTATGGTTTTCTTAGGTATATCAGAATTCTTCCTAGCTACCTCTACAACTCCCTTACCTTTATCAGAGATAAACTTGATTGGGGTTGTTAATACAACAGGTTGGTTAGATGAGGCACCCAAGCCAAGTGTACTGTTGAATCTTGAGTTCACTGTGCTTGTGATGTCCATTAGTTTGATACTTCTCCCATTGAGGGATTCTTCAAATGTTCTGGCCTCTGATAGGTCACTTTTCAGTCAGGCTATCTGCTCCCTACAATATTCCAACTCCTCAGAGAGTTTGAGGTTTTCCGCTTTTAAAGTGCTGTGTTCAGATAGCGGATATCTGAGAGAAATGATTTCCTTCTCAGATTTTAGTAAATATAAACACAGTACTTTAAACTCACACTTGAAGTCCTCAGAATTAAAATCAAAAGAATTTATTACCTGGTCCTCTTCAGATTGAGTCTCTGGTTCTAACTCTGATTCCTCTGCATCAGAATGTTGTTGTGAGGCATTGATAGCCATCATGCAGAATTCTTTTTCTTCAGCATCATCTTCATCATCACTAGACCTGGATGAAGCTTCAGGTTCTTCTTCTGTCTCACTCAGAGTTTCAGCAACAAACCCCTTCCTGGTGTGTTTGTTCTTGCTGGAGGAGGGTTTGTCATTGTTGTTCTTCCTGAAGTCTTTGTCTTTTCTTCTTTCTTTCCTGTCCTTTTTGTCCTTATACTGATTTTTTGGACAGTCAGACACCATGTGGCCTGTTTTTCTGCATCCAAAACAAATAATCCCTTTGTTATTTAATTTGTCATACCTTGGCTTGTCATGCACTCTGACAAACTTTTTCCTGAAATCTTTCCTGGCCATTTTGTAAAATCTTTTGGCCAGTAGACTTAGCAGCTCTTCATTGCTTGTGACTTTGTCTTCAGGCTGATCTTTAATGGCTTTGAAAGCTATTGATTTTTCTTTTCTTGTAGCTGGTGAGGCAACCTTCTGCTCTTCTTCTTTATTCTTGATGAGCAGCTCATAAGACTTGAGCTTGCCCAAGAGAGCTTCAGTTGTGATCTCATTTAGGCTTCTGGCATCCTTGATTGGCTAGATCCTTGAGTCCCAAGTGCTTGGGAAGCACATTAGGATTTTATCATTGAGTTAAGTCAATGAGGTCTCTTTGTCTAATGTTTTCAGCTCATTAACTATGAGACTGAGTCTATTATACATATCTGCTACTGACTCAGCTTCTCCTTTCTTGAAGTTCTCATATTGGGTTATGAGGTGAGATCTTCTACCTTTTCTCTCATCAGCAGATCCTGAGACTATCTCAGATAACTTGTCCCAGATATCCTTTGCTGAGTTGCATTCAGCTACCTTTTGGAATATTTCTTTAGACATAGTCTGGGCTAGAATATTCATAGCCTTTGCATCAGCCAATTTCCATTTCTTGATTTCTGCTTCTGTTCCTGAAGGAGGTGGAACAGCACTTGTACTTGTATTTTCTGGAGGTCTTGGACACACTGTCAAAACAGAATTGAAAATGTCTTCATCAATAGAGTTCATGTACATTCTAATCCTTGCCTTCCAAAGTGCAAACTTAGATAGATTGCATACTGGAGGTCTGGTGCTAGCATAATCTTTGTTTTGGGCCATGTTCTGTGAAGAAATAAATCTAGTAACAAACTTAAAATAAGAAGATCTAACTAGAGGGATCTTTGGGTTCAGGTGTTAGCCTGTGCAACCACTAAGGTGTGGTATTTTAACCAACCTCGGTTTGATACCAATTGAAAGTGCAGGTTAGATCTGATATACTCTAGAGGGGGGGGGGGTGAATAGAGTATGGTGCTTGCTAAAAACTTTTTACAACTCTTGTTGTATTCCTAAGTGAACAGGGAAGCAAATGAAATAAAGTAAACACAACAACTAACTAAACACAGAGCAATCACAGACCACAGCCAGAAAAAAAAAGAAAATAAGCAACCAGAAGACACAAGGAGCTATAGTGGTTCCCCAATCAATCTGGGTACATCCACTCTTCTACCACCCTAGGTAGGAATCCACTGCAGGATGAGTTAATTAGGTGTCCTGGGCACCAATGGGTTTTGATCATGTTGGGTATTGTATCCACAATGTACCTGATTTGAAGAAGCCCCTGGACAAGCTAAGGTCAATAGAGTATGTATTTGATAAAATCTTTCTAGTTGTGCTTGCAGTTTTTCCACGCTAAGTGCACACCAATGTCAGGGTGCAGTAGGTCAATATACACGGGTCTGCACGACGTAATCCCTCGTTGAGCAGATCAGTGTGTTGGCCTACGTGTATTCTCTCTATTGGAGTGCACTTATTTTCAAGCACAGGGCTGTAAATATGCAGGAGCAGACAAGGAGCAAGGATGGGTCAAGGAGCACCTCATAGGTGGAAAGACGAAAATTCGTCTAAGTTTAAATCGACGAGAATCACCAAGTGATTCTCGCCGATTCGGCGAGAATCACTTGTGATTCTCGCCGATTCGTCGAGAATCAGAAGTTGATTCTCGCCGAACTCGACCCAGCCACTTCTAAGCAAGCACGTCTGCTTCTAAGTAAGAATCGACGAGAATCACCAAGTGATTCTCGCCGATTCGGCGAGAATCACTAGTGATTCTCGTCGAATCGTCGAGAATCACTGGTTGATTCTCGCCGTCTCGACCTGGCCTAAAGCAGTGCGTGCAACCAAGGCAAATTCGACGAGAATCATCTTTGATTCTCGCCGAATCGTCGAGAATCACCTTTGATTCTCGGCGAGAATCACTTTCGATTCTCACCGATTTTGACTTGGGCGTTTTTCTGGAACTTCCTGAACCGGATTCTGCCGCTGTTAAGATTCTGGACCGGGACTTAGGGATTCAGCTTGTGGGTCCCACAACGGTCATTTTGGAAAGCATCTACAGTATTTATATACGGGTATTTTGAACAGAATACCTAGACAGAAAGAAGCCGAGCAGAGCAAACCCTAAAATCGCGAAATAGCTCCGCCGCATCCGTCGCCGCTCGCGCTAGTCCGTCGCCGTTGCTGATCGCTTTTCTTCCCGATCTCCGGCGACAGAAGCTTAGCAAAGCTTTGAGTCTCACGTGTCTATCCAGAGATCTCTTGTCTCTCGATTTGTTGATCGAGAAAAACTTCCCCGTCCGAATCGATCGAGACGACCGATCCTCGTGTGACCGTTGGAAGACCAAGCTAGCTTCGCTACGAAGTTTGGATCTCCAAGTTCAGCAGCCGCTCATCATCGTCGCCGCCGATCCCGAAGCTAGCCGCCGCTCGTGTTGCCGCCGCCGGTTCCGGGGAGATCCTCTCCAAGAGAGACCCAGGTTGTAGACTCTTCGTTGACTTCACGAACACGTCGTCGAACGAAGAGGAACACCGTAGTCTCCAAACGAAGTTTGTATCTCGTGTACATTCTATATTTACTTTTGTTGTAAAGGAACGTTTGTTCCGTGTTGTAAGGGTTGGGTGCAACCCGTCTTGTGGGAGTGTTGACTCTCACGTGTGGAAGGGTTCCTTCCGATAGTGCAGGGATTGGATTTCAATCCTGTTGGAGAAGAGACCGAGTCGTCCCTTGTTGGGAGATAGGTCGAAGGGGGAAAGTGGATGTACCCAAGTCGGGGAACCACTATAAATTGCCTGTGTATTCTGTGTGCTGTGATTTTTATTTTTATTGTGCAGGTACATTCGTAAATTCCGCAAAAGCGCTACACGTCACCTATTCCCCCCCATAGGTGCACATAGCCGACACTAGGTGGACCTTCAAGTGGTATCAAAGCGAGGTTAGCTCATCAAAAAGGTTAACACCTTGAGTTGAATCCTGCCACTAGTGTCAACAAGGAGGCATACATCTACTATGGACGGGCTCAAGTACTCCGGCAAGATCCCAGTGTGCAACAGACTCAACTTTCCTATCTGGAAGGAAAGGATCAGGTTCTACATGGAAGCAGTGGATCCTCGACTTTTCATGATCGTGTTGGAGGGACCTTATGTCCCCACTAAGGCCTCCACCATTGATCCCACCAAGAAAGTGCCGGAGACACTTTCTGAAATGGACAAGGACGAGATGGTGCTAGTGGGCCTTGACATGAAGGCAAGAAAAATCCTGGTCAGCGCAGTTGATGACTCTATGATGCAAAACTTCAGCAACTGCAGGACAGCACAGGAGATCTGGCAGTGCCTGATCATCCTAATGGAGGGCACATATGAAGTGAGGGATGATCGGAGATCCCTCCTGAACCAGAAGTATGAGGCCTTCAGACAAGGGCCTAAGGAAGAGATCGGAGTCACCTACGAGAACTTCCTAAAGATTGTCAACGCCCTCAAGGGCTACGGAAGAGTGTTCACTAATGGTGAACTCAATGACAAATTCCTTAGGTCCCTTACTAAGGAATGGGACACAAAGATCTGCGCCATCAGAGAATTTGGCAGACTAGCAGAAACTGATCCACAAATTCTGTTTGGGAAGCTGATGTCCTATGAGCTTCAGCTGAACACTAGGAAAGCTGAGGAAGAAGCAGAAAAGGCTGCTGCAAAAGAAAAGACTGTGGCTCTAAAAGCCAGTTACTCCAGAAAAGGCAAGGGTGCGGTGTCATACCGTGCCAGGAATAAGGAAGAGGAGGAGGACTCTGAGCCATGCTCCTCCAGCTCAGAGCTGTCGGAGGAGGATTTCTCCCTCATCACCCGAGAGTTCAAGAAGTTCCTCAAGATGAGGAATCAAAGAAAGAAAGACAGCTCCTCCTCCAGGCATCAGAAGAAAAATTATTCTTCTGACAGGTATGCATCTAAACCTAACAAACATCGTTCTTCTGACATTATTTGCTTTGGATGCAATAGGCCAGGACACGTCGTGGCCGACTGCTATCAAAGCAAAAAAGAAAAGGGGAAAGGAGAGGAGCTCAAATTCTCCAGAGATAAGAAGAAGGAGCGGAGCTACATCGCCAAACGGCCAAAGACACTGAGTGAGTGTGACTCCTCAGACTCAAGTGATGATGAGGAAGCCTACTTCGGGCTGGTGGGTCGCTCGGACTCAGAAGGAGAATTCCCCCCATTTACTGGGAAGGTAAAAGCTCACACCACTCTCTCCGACTCCGACTCTGATCCTGAGTCTCAGGATGATGAACCTGAGGATGGCCCTTCGGCCCGTGAAGCTGAGCTCCTCGAGAAGTATGAGCTTCTGCTCAACACTTTCGATGAGTGCCGTAAGAGACTGAAGGCTGAGAAGAAGGAAGTAAAATTCCTTAAGGGTGAGTGTGTATCCCTAAGGGAAGAGGTCACTAGCTTGATTTCTCTCCGACAGGAACACCTTGACCTGACTTCAAAGCATTCAAAGTCTTTGAAGCTCCTTGATCTAAAGCAGGAGGAAGTCGACAAGTTGGAAGAACTACTTGCGGCAGAAAGGAAGATCGTCAAGAGCTTCTCCATGCCAAAAACAGTTCTTCCAGTCGTTGATAACTTCTCTGCTCAGGCCAAAGGAGCTGGCTTGGGGCATATAGGGGTATCTGGTTCTTCATCTAGGAGAAACAAGAACCAGAGGAAGAATAAGGCCGCCAAGAAGGCCTCTACTGATGAAAAGGGTAAGGCTCCTCTTAGTCCTGTTGCGTTCAGAAAGCCTGGCTTTCCTTGCAACCAACATGACTTTGATTCAACATTTGGGCATCATTTCCGTCCCTCGGTTGCAAAGCCAAAGAGCCGGTATGACGGTTGTAACTTTCCCCGGAACTTCGGTGAGAGTGCCTTCAAGGCACCTTATGAGGAAATCCACATAGGAAATTATGGTCCGTTCTCTAGCGGCCATAATGGAAAGCAGGCACCAAAAGCCAAGCCTGTTATACAGAAGGTGACAAAGTCATGTGACTGTTGTCACCATGAGGCCTCCACCTCCAGATCCAAGGCCCCAGCAGTACCCACTGTTCCCAGGGTAAGGCAGGAGCCTAGGAAGAGGTACAACAGATTCGACTGTTGGTGCTGTGGCAAAGTCGGTCACTTTGCCGTGGATTGTTGGTTTAATCCAAGGAATTACGAGACTCCCTATGTTAGCAATGCGAGACCGACCACTCGTAGGGTTAACCAACCGAGGGGGAGTGTGCTAACCAGAAATCTATGACCCAAGTTCGATTGGGTTCCTAAGGCAAATTAATTTTGTTTTGCAGGAATGTCCAAAGGCCACCAAAACGCCGATCTGGTATTTGGACAGTGGATGCTCCCGGCATATGACCGGGATAAGAAGCCAACTACGTGATTACACTCCAGTCGAGAATGGACCCAAAGTCATCTTTGGAGTGTCAGATCGAGGAGTCACCAGAGGTTACGGTATGATTTCCAACGGTATAATCTCTATCACCGACGTGGCTTATGTTGAAGGGTTAAACCATACCTGATCAGTGTAAGTCAGTTATGTGATAAAGGTTATGACGTTAAGTTCTGCAAGGATAAATGTCTGATAATTTCACGTACCTCTTCTGAAACAGTATTATCAGGCATTAGGAGCAGAAATATCTTCTGTTTAGATTTTCTCAGTTTAGATTCATCTACCCCCGTATGCCTTGTGGCAACAGGCAGTGCATCTCTTTGTGAACAATGGCACAAGAGATTGGCACATATTAATTTCAAGACAATTAGTATGCTGTTTTCTAAGAACTTGGTAAGGGATGCTCCCAGTATCAAGTGCATCAAAGATAGCCCCATGTCCTGCATGCCAGATGGGCAAACAGACTCGGGCTACCTTTAAGAGCATCGCAGACAAAGACTCTTCCCGATGTCTTTACCTTTTACATATGGACTTGTTTGGTCCAATGCATGTTCATAGCTTGGGAGGCAAGTCCTATACGCTAGTGATAGTTGATGATCATTCTCGTTTTACATGGGTGTTCTTTTTGAAACGAAAGTCAGATACGTTTGACATCTTCACTAATTTTGTCAAGCAGGTTCAGAACGAATTTAACTGCTCCGTGGTCAAAATCAGAAGTGACCATGGAACAGAATTCGAATCTGGTGCTATGACAGAATTTTGTGAAGAACAAGGTATCTTTCATGAGTTTTCCTCCCCGCGCACTCCTCAGTAAAATGGAGTTGTGGAGAGGAGAAATAGAACTCTCATTGAAGCCTGCACGACAATGTTGAAAGACGCTTCTCTCCCGGAATACTTCTGGGCAGAGGCTGTCAATACAGCTTGTCATGTACAAAACCGAGCATTGATCAACAAGCATCATCGTAATACGCCTTACGAACTACTGAAAGGCAGGAAACCAACCATGTCCTACTTAAGGATTTTTGGTTGCAGATGCTATGTACTAAATAATGGGAAGTACCCGCGTACTAAATTCGGTGAAAAATGCTTCGAAGGCATATTCATGGGCTATAGTTCCCATAGTCGGGCATATAGGGTCTTCAATAAGAAAACCCTAGTGGTAGAAGAATCAATAAATGTTGTATTTGATGAAGGAAGTTTGCTTAATAACAATTCTTCCAGTAGTATTCTTGAAGATGCAGGTGCTCGACTTGAACAGCTGAGTCTGGATGAGACCGCTAAAGATGACGCTCCTCAGTACGTCAAAGTTTCCACCTCCACGTCATCTGAAACTGTTGAAGATCAAAATGGAACAAATATCTTAGAAGAAGGAGAAGCCCAAGAAGTAGTCGAAGCTCCAGACGCCAGACTTCTTGAGCTCCGGCACGTGAGGGATCATCCTAGAGATCAGATCATCGGAGATCCTCGTGTCGGTGTCAGAACTCGAAGAGGTACTATTAACGAAGTATTGCATCTTAGCTTCCTGTCACAGGTTGAGCCAAAGAAGTTCGACGAGGCGAACAAGGATGCGGCATGGATTCTGGCCATGCAAGAGGAATTACATCAATTCGAACGTTGCAATGTTTGGACGCTGGTTCCCAGACCATACACGCAGAATGTGATTGGCACGAAGTGGATCTTCAGAAACAAGCTGGATGAACATGGTGTCATCATAAAGAACAAGGCCAGGCTGGTGGCTCAAGGTTACAGACAGGAGGAAGGGATTGACTTCGACCAGACCTTCGCACCAGTAGCAAGGCTCGAGGCAATCAGGTTGTTCCTGGCGTATGCTTCACACAAAGGATTCACAGTCTATCAAATGGATGTGAAATCGGCATTCCTGAACGGAGACCTGAAAGAGGAAGTATACGTCGCTCAACCCCCAGGTTTTGTCGATCCTACTTATCCCAATCACGTTTATTTTCTTAATAAGGCCTTATATGGGTTGAAACAAGCTCCACGAGCTTGGTATGAGACTTTATCTAGTTTTCTTCTTGAGAACAAGTTCTCCAGAGGTAAAATAGATAAAACATTGTTTCTCAGGGAAGTCAAAGGCAAGATTTTGCTGGTGCAAATCTATGTCGATGACATAATATTCGGCTCAACGGACAACAATCTTTGCAAAAAGTTTTCTAAACTTATGCAAGGAAAGTTTGAAATGAGCAGTATGGGAGAGCTCAAGTATTTCTTAGGACTTCAAGTGAAACAGTCTGAGGATGGAATCTTCATCTCTCAGACGAAGTTCACAAATGAACTCCTTAAGAAATTCGGAATGGAGAGTGCAACCTCTATGAGGACTCCAATGGGATCCACCTTGTCTCTGGATAAGGATGAGAAAGGTAAACCTTTCGATGAAACCAAATACAGAAGCATCATTGGATCCCTGCTCTACCTTACTGCCAGTAGACCGGATATTATGTTCTCCACATGTGTCTGTGCCCGATATCAGGTGAACACTAAGGAATCTCACTATGTCGCTGCAAAGCGAATTCTAAGATACCTTAAAGGTACTCCTAATCTTGGCTTGTGGTACCCGAGAAACAATGATGTCGAGCTAATAGGCTTTTCAGATGCTGATTTTGCAGGGAGCAGGGATGACAGGAAAAGCACCTCCGGGACGTGTCAATTCCTCGGCAGGAGGCTTATCTCATGGAACAGCAAGAAACAGAATTGTGTTGCAACCTCCACAGCAGAGTCAGAGTACATCTCGGCAGGAAGCTGTTGCGCACAACTTCTATGGATCAGAAACCAGTTAGCCGACTACGACCTTCAGTTCAAGGAAGTACCCATGTACTGCGACTCCTCCAGTGCAATTGCCATTGCCAACAATCCTGTATCGCACAGCAGAACGAACCATATTGAAGTGCGCTACCACTTCATTCGGGAGCACGTGGAAAACAAGGACATCTCTCTCTGTTATGTCCCCACGGACAAGCAGATTGCTGATATATTCACAAAGCCCTTAGACGAGGCCAAGTTCAATCTTTTCAAGACTGAATTGGGGATGCTCAATTATGAGGAATGAAGACTACAGAAGCTCCAGGCTCGTGCATGATCTGAGGGGGAGCAAGGAACTCCAGCGTGAGTACAGATGCAAGAACTGAGGGGGAGCAAAGGGCCAAACGCTACAGACCCCTATTTGCAGAAGCCGAAAAGGGGGAGATTACCCTCTCGGCTAAGGCTAAGGTGGCTCCAAGCTTGCTCCCAAGAAATTGGTATTGGTAAGGGATAACTCACTCAACTCAATTTTAAGTTTATGGTTTTCATTCCCATTTGCTCTATTCACCTTAGCTTGTAGGGTTTAGGCTTCTTCAAATAGGGGGAGATTGTTGGGTATTGTATCCACAATGTACCTGATTTGAAGAAGCCCCTGGACAAGCTAAGGTCAATAGACTATGTATTTGATAAAATCTTTCTAGTTGTGCTTGCAGTTTTTCCACGCTAAGTGCACACCAATGTCAGGGTGCAGTAGGTCAATATACACGGGTCTGCACGACGTAATCCCTCGTTGAGCAGATCAGTGTGTTGGCCTACGTGTATTCTCTCTATTGGAGTGCACTTATTTTCAAGCACAGGGCTGTAAATATGCAGGAGCAGACAAGGAGCAAGGATGGGTCAAGGAGCACCTCATAGGTGGAAAGACGAAAATTCGTCTAAGTTTAAATCGACGAGAATCACCAAGTGATTCTCGCCGATTCGGCGAGAATCACTTGTGATTCTCGCCGATTCGTCGAGAATCAGAAGTTGATTCTCGCCGAACTCGACCCAGCCACTTCTAAGCAAGCACCTCTGCTTCTAAGTAAGAATCGACGAGAATCACCAAGTGATTCTCGCCGATTCGGCGAGAATCACTAGTGATTCTCGTCGAATCGTCGAGAATCACTGGTTGATTCTCGCCGTCTCGACCTGGCCTAAAGCAGTGCGTGCAACCAAGGCAAATTCGACGAGAATCATCTTTGATTCTCGCCGAATCGTCGAGAATAACCTTTGATTCTCGGCGACTCGGCGAGAATCACTTTCGATTCTCACCGATTTTGACTTGGGCGTTTTTCTGGAACTTCCTGAACCGGATTCTGCCGCTGTTAAGATTCTGGACCGGGACTTAGGGATTCAGCTTGTGGGTCCCACAACGGTCATTTTGGAAAGCATCTACAGTATTTATATACGGGTATTTTGAACGGAATACCCAGACAGAAAGAAGCTGAGCAGAGCAAACCCTAAAATTGCGAAATAGCTCCGCCGCATCCGTCGCCGCTCGCGCTAGTCCGTCGTCGCTGCTGATCGCTTTTCTTCCCGATCTCCGGCGACAGAAGCTTAGCAAAGCTTTGAGTCTCACGTGTCTATCCAGAGATCTCTTGTCTCTCGATTTGTTGATCGGGAAAAACTTCCCCGTCCGAATCGATCGAGACGACCGATCCTCGTGTGACCGTTGGAAGACCAAGCTAGCTTCGCTACGAAGTTTGGATCTCCAAGTTCAGCAGCCGCTCATCATCGTCGCCGCCGATCCCGAAGCTAGCCGCCGCTCGTGTTGCCGCCGCCGGTTCCGGGGAGATCCTCTCCAAGAGAGACCCAGGTTGTAGACTCTTCGTTGACTTCACGAACACGTCGTCGAACGAAGAGGAACACCGTAGTCTCCAAACGAAGTTTGTATCTCGTGTACATTCTATATTTACTTTTGTTGTAAAGGAACGTTTGTTCCGTGTTGTAAGGGTTGGGTGCAACCCGTCTTGTGGGAGTGTTGACTCTCACGTGTGGAAGGGTTCCTTCCGATAGTGCAGGGATTGGATTTCAATCCTGTTGGAGAAGAGACCGAGTCGTCCCTTGTTGGGAGATAGGTCGAAGGGGGAAAGTGGATGTACCCAAGTCGGGGAACCACTATAAATTGCATGTGTATTCTGTGTGCTGTGCTTTTTATTTTTATTATGCAGGTACATTCGTAAATTCCGCAAAAGCGCTACACGTCACCTATTCCCCCCCCCCCATAGGTGCACATAGCCGACACTAGGTGGACCTTCAGATCAGGTCCCCCAAAACCAAACCCTCAAGTCTTTTGGAAGGAGACTTGCAACCAGAATAATTTTGAAGGGATTTAAAACCCTGTACAGGAATTGGAGAGAGGGTGATAGTGTCTTCTCTGTCAACAGTCTGAGAGAAGACTTGTGGATTGATGTAGCAGATCTTGCTCCCCCTGAGATCTTGAATTGGTTAGGAATGCTGGAGTACTACTTCAGGGTGATAGGCCTTCAATGACCTAGAATGCCTGGACCAGAACTGCTTCAGGAACGTTTTTTGACTGATAAAGTTCTGTTGTCCTTTGAAGTTGTCCTGAGAATAGAAAGAAGAAGACTCTTGATTGAATTTGGGTTGTTCTTCTTCTTCAAAAGTTCTCTGGTCAAGGCTGATTGCAGTCAAGAACTTTAGATTTGAGAATGTATTGTTCTTCTACAACTTCAGAGTGTCTGTCAGATTGTTTTCTGTACCGTGAATCTTGAACTCTGCTTGATTCTGTTCTCTTACTGTGTCACTATTTTTTTGTGTATCTGTATGTCTCTTGTGTCTATCTGTGACTGACTGAGGAATGTTCAAACTTTTGAAATGTCGAGCAGTAATTATAGTCGGCCTTGGAAAGAATCAGCAATCAATGGCTTTCCTAACTGTCCCATGGAAAACGGCATGTAATCGTCCATAGTCAATGCACGTTCTAACGGTAACATTCCGAGAAGATCTGACATTAAATGTTCAGGAATCAGCGTCAAGAAACGAGACGGGAACCTTGAAGAAAACCTAATCTGGATTCATCGAACAAAGAACACAATTCGTCGAGCTGAACTTGAGTTCGTCGAGCTGAGCTTGAGTTCGTCGAGCTGAGCTTGAGAGAGTTCCTCGACCAGACAATCTTCATTCATCTAACAGACAGTCTTCATTCGTCGAGCTAAGAATCGAATCGTCGACCTGAGAAAAGTTCTGGACTTAGACAAAATATCCTGCATCTGTTGAAATGCTGTGTCGACATAAATTGGTGTCGACAGATTGATCTTAGTGTCGACACAAATCCTGGTGTCGACATAAGCTGGTGTCGACTGAAATCCTGGTGTCAACATAAGCTGGTGTCGACTGAAATCCTGGTGTCGACACAAATCCTCTGGTGTCGACACAAACCCTAAGTGTCGACACAGATTCTCTGAGTCCAGAAATCGTCGAGTAGAGAATAGCATTCGTCGACCTGAGAAGCTGTGAACTTGAGGTCCAAGTTCGCCGAGCTCAAAATATAATTCATCGACCGAAGCATGAAGCTGGACATAGTAAAATTTGAAGTCATCCTGACTTTGGCTTGATGTGGAAACTAAGTTTTCTTTGAACAGAGGACATAGATCATCGAGCTCAGCACTAAGAATTGTCTCACGATCGTCGAGCGCAAAACTCCTTTCGTCGAGCTGAGTTCGACGAACGTCGAACTCACTTTACTTAGTCTTGAAAACTTGTGAGTCTGGAGTCTCTGAGGGTCTTGTTGAAAGCTGCTCCATCTGGAGTTGAGCCTAAGGACTTAACCTAGACTCTAGGACACAAATTGACCCTGGCTATACAAGATGGGTCACAACCTAAGTCAGTTAAACTAGACCAAATCAACTAGGGATGCAACAACATGTGTGCGTGAAAGCACATTATATGAGATATATTGTCATGTTTGTGATATGCTATGCCTGCAAGGAAGATTACCGCTGCCCCGAGAAAAGGGGTAGGGTCGTTATATTTTGGTCAGCTGAATGCTGACCGTTGCCTCTGTTTGCCACCCTTGGGTGGAATATCCCTCTGCAGGTGCTGGAGAACCGAGCGGGACGCATAAGAGTTGAATACCCTACTACTTTTGTTGTTGCCGCTGCTAGCCCTCGAAGGCTAATGCGGATGTAACTGTTATGTTTTCTTTTGATGTGGCCGGCCTGCGTGCCAATGTTTGGGCCACTGTTTGAAAGCCTTGTACGGCCATAAGGCCAACGATGTTTACATGTTGTAAGATATTCCTATGATATATAGACAATGTGGAGTTGTTTTATATGTTGGGCTGTTACAACCCTCCCCTCCTACAAAAATTTCGTCCTCGAAATTGGTATAGAGGTTGTAACCAACAAGCAAATGGTTATAACATGACATTTGACATGTTACAACAAACTTGTTTACTCTCCACTTATTACAGAAATAGCTCGGGAAACTCCACTCGCATGGTTTGCTCTCGCTCCCATGTAAGTTCCTCATGGCCGTAATTGTCCCATCGGACTTTAACCATCCCGACCGTCTTGTTCTGCAACTGTTTCTCAGCTCGATCCTCGATTTGAATGGGTCGAACTCCCGTTGTTAGCCCATACTCCACCGGCACACGATCATCCGTGATCACTTGAGCTGGATCTTTCACGGCCTTCTAAAGCACCGAGATGTGAAACACATCATGTAGTCCACCCAAGTCTGCCGAAAGAGCAAGCCGATATGCAGCTTCTCCGCTTCGCTCAACCACTTCAAATGGACACAAATATCTTGAACTCAACTTTTTCAAACGTCGAATCCGGGAAACGCCTTTGAAGGGCTTGATCTTCAAGTAGACCCAATCGCCTACCGTGAAATCCACGTTCCGGTACTTGGCGTTGTAGTACTTCGCTTGATGATCTTGGGCTATGAGTAGCCTCTCTCTAGCTTCGCCCGCTTCTACCCAAGCCAAGGGAGTACGACACTTCCTTCCATATAGAGCTTCATACGTTGCCATCCCGATGCTCGCCTGGTAGCTATTATTATAAGCAAACTCCACCATGTAGAGATGATCTTCCAATCTCTTCCCAAAGTCGAGGGCGCACATTCGGAGCATGTTCTCCATCGTTCCGTTGGTTCGTTCAGGTTGGCCATCCGTTTGAGGATGAACGTTAGTACTGAAAGTTAATTTCTTGCCCAACAGCTGGTGAACTAGCCTCCAGTCTCTTGACGTGAATCACCTATCTCGATCACTTACGATGCTCCGATGAACACTGTGAAGCCGTAAAATCTGTTCCACATACAGCTTTGCCAAACTTTCTACCGACTCATCTCGCTTGTTTGGTAGGAAATATGCCACTATCGTTAGTCGATCAACAAGCACCCAGATGGAATCATTCCCTCGCTGAGATCTCGGCAACCCGTGCACGAACTCAATAGAACTATCGCCAAATTTCCACTCTGGAATCGGCAACGACTTCAAATAACCACCCGGTTTCTGGCATTCCGCCTTCACCATAGCACATGCCACCAGAATAGCTTTTTCACATCATTGAACATCTTCGTACTCCCGGGGTGAATGGAATACTTTGTATAATGCGCTTTATACATCAGTTCTTCCCTCAATTTACCCACATTCGGGACGCACAAACGGCCGTCTTTCCACAAAAGACCGTCATTCCAGGAGAATTTGCCTTGTAGCCCAGCTTTCGCATAACGTAGGAGATCTTCGTCCAACTTTGTTGCCTGTCGAACTCGGTCCGCAAGGACACATTGCACCTCCGTCCAGTTTAAACATGCATTGGCAATGGAATTCCTGTCAACACAAGAAATCTCTAACGCTTCCAGCTCCTGGATCATGCCTTTGCAACCAAGCTGTTCTTGCCGGAGTCCACTGACTCAAGGCATCAACGACAACATTCCCGTTCCCGGGAGTATAGTGAATCTCAAAGGTGTAGTCCCCGAGGAACTCCAACCACCTTCGTTGTCGCATATTCAAGTCCTTCTGCTCCAATATGTACTTCAGGCTATTGTGATCTGTATAGATGTCCACCTTCACACCATAAAGATAGTGTCGCCACAGTTTTAGGGCAAAGATCACCGCCGCCAGCTCAAGATCATGGACGGGATAGTTCCGCTCGTGCACTTTCAGCTAGCGTGAGCCATAAGCAATCACCTTTCCGTTTTGCAGAAGCACGCAGCCTAAGCCACTTCCTGAAGCATCACTTTAGATTACAAATCCATCGGTACCACATGACGTTGACAACACAGGCGCCGTGGTCAACCGACTCTTCAGATCTTCAAAAGCTCGCGTGCACTCTGGCGACCAAACGAACTTCTGTTCTTTTCGCGTCAACGTGGTTAGCAGCAAAGCAATCTGCAAGAAGTTTTCAACAAATCTTCGGTAGTAGCCTGCTACTCCAAGGAAACTCCGGACCTCGGCCACTGAAGACAACTCTGGACACTCTTCTATGGCCCTTATCTTCGCTGGATCCACAGCGATGCCCTCTCCACTCACCACATGGCTCAGAAAAGCCACTGACGATGGCCAACACTCGCACTTCGAGAACTTGGCATAGAGCTGATTTTGCATCAATGTATTCAACACCAACCGCAAATGTTTCTCATGATCGGCTTCCGATCTCGAGTACACCAGGATATCATCAATAAACACTATCACAAACAGATCCAGGTACTTTCGAAACGTGCGTTGCATCAAATCCAGAAACACCGAGGGCACATTGCACAGCCCAAATGGCATGACTGTGAACTTATCGTGTCCGAAACGCATTCCAAACGCGGTTTTGGGAAGGTCACCTCCTCGAATTCTCAACTGGTAATAACCAGACTTCAAGTCCAACTTTGAATAGACGGTCGAGCCCACCAGCTGATCGAACAATTCATCAATGCGGGGTATCAGATATTTATTCTTCTCGGTCAGCTTATTCAGTTCATGGTAGTCAATACATAACCGTAACCCACCGTCTCCGCCATTTCCTTAGGCGCGATGCGATATAGCGAGCGGGCCACAGGTTTCGCACCTATCACCAACTCGATCGTGAAGTCAATCTCACGCTGGGGTGGTAGCCTAGGGAGATCTTTGGGAAACACATCTGCAAATTTCGACACAATCAGAACATCACGCACATTGGCATTTGGCTCAACAGCCTGACTTAGAGCGAAGTAGCACTCCGCACCTTTCCGAACAGCCTTCAAGACTTGGAGTGCAGACAACAACATCAATCAAGGCATGCTACTCCGCAAGCCAATCCATACCAAATATCACGTCGAATTCCGATATTGGCAATACAGATGCAGTCAAACTGAAATCCCGACTTACTACTTGGACCGCCACATCGCAAGCGTGATCCACAAGCATCCAACAGCCATTTGTAAACACATTCTGATGCTATCTGTCTTCACATGACGAATAGCCGCGCTCGAAACTCGCTAGACAGGAAAAAAATATGGATCATCCGTATCAAACAGTGCTTGTGTGTTCTGAATCATTGCAAAACCTATGGTGCACGTAACACACACAAGCAACATACACAAGATGCAAACAAAAGCAAGCAATACGATTATCACGCCCTCGTAACACTTAGGATTGCACCTGGGACGCAGAGGACTCAACCACTGCTTTTTCTGTCTCCAAATAAGACGCTCCGATTTCCTGCTCAACCAGACGTCGACGACTCTTGACAAGGTTGGGCACAAGTGTCCCCATGGCATAAAACATCAACAATCTAGTCATGTTCACAGCTATCGTCCAAACACGTTAATTCTACACATCCATGTATTGGAGTTATCTAGCATAAACGCCATCATAGAACTATCATCCAAAACGTCTTACTGTACTTATAACACATGCAAAAACCACCATACAGGAGGAGCCTAATTATTTATGTACATCATTATGTCGACATTTCCTTCTCCTTTCTTGCCCGCTATGAGCCAACGCGGCAATCTCGGGCTTTATGTCCTGCTTTACCACACAAATAGCACTTGTAGTGCTTCTTTGGCTGTTGAACACCATCCCAACAGTCACGAACGAGGTGTCCTACCTGACCACAAGCATAACAAGTACACTTCTCGAGTATTTGCCTCTTACGGTGAGCAGACTGCCCAACCTTTGAAGTGCACACTTTCCTGGTCGCAGGCATCTGCTGGGCTCTCATCAAGTCCATTTGCAACAGTCTAGCTGCCTCCACCAGTGGTTGGAATCCCAAGAACT
The DNA here is from genome assembly GCA_039583875.1 of Platanthera guangdongensis. Taxonomy (NCBI): domain Eukaryota; kingdom Viridiplantae; phylum Streptophyta; class Magnoliopsida; order Asparagales; family Orchidaceae; genus Platanthera; species Platanthera guangdongensis. The sequence continues at coordinate 80,069,564 of CM077155.1, read as the reverse complement.
TAGGACCCATCAACAAGAAACGAAGTTCCTGACGTAGCCCATCATAAAACCGATTGATCTTCATCCCCTCGGTTTCAAACACAAACTCGGGTTGTTGTCTTATTGCAACAAATGCATGAAAATAGTCCTCAACCGTGTCCTCACCTTTGCTCAAACACACATTCACCGACGAACCTGAGGCACTTCCCCTTGCCGTCTGCTCAAGTTCACTACCCGGCATGGAACGCATCACCTGATCAGAGGGTTGAACCTGTCCCTCATGGTAAGCCTTGAGCGTTGCAAAAACCACATCGGCAATCAGTCGAGCCGTTTCTATCGATGGAGGAGATGCTGGTACCACAGTTGATGTTAGGCTTCCCATCGAGTTTTGGGGTTCCTGCTTCCATGCCATCGCACTCGTCGCCTACATTCGGAAAATTACACAAGTAAGCAACAAGATAGGAACGCACAGGTTCCTCAAACAAAAAAATTTGCATTCCTATCATGGACATTCAGGAGTTCAAACGTGTTACCGTGGTTGGCAAAGACACGAGCCCTCGAAGGCTAATGCGGATGTAACTCTTATGTTTTCTTTTGATGTGGCCGGCCTGTATAACACCCCCATCTGCCGCATGACATATAACAGAAGGTCCAGCTGGAACCCGACGCCATATACCACAGACAGTCGGAAGGATTACCAAATAAATAATCAAACCATCCAATTAAGACTACTCGTCCTACACAGAGCATTCTAGCGGAAGCTTTTAAAGTTGAAAGAACCCAAATCTTAAATCCAATACATATGAATGTCCACGACTACAACCACAGGAATGAAACCCGAATACACTGAAAAGGTACATGGCCTTATGGCCTTACAAATGTTCACTTAATAAAACATGTCTTACATACATCGGCTCGCAGGCCGGCCACACATGATAAAAGTAAAAAACAACTATTCTACGGCCTTCTAGGGCCAGCACAGCAACATGGGCTCTAGCCCGCTATTTGGTACTCTGCTCCGCAGCACCTGCAAGTACTTTCCACCGCACGGTGGCAAACAAAGCAACGGTCCGCCAAAAGCCGACCAAATTATAACGACCGCGCCCCTTACTCGGGACGGCGGTGCTCTTTCCCTGCATAACATTATCCCAGTAAAATAATAAAGCGCAGATACACTACGCCACAGGTGTAGGCTCGCATGGCCAAACACCCCGTGCACTCAGGGCACATTAACGGTGAATCCTGACATATCAGTGTCTTCGCCACCATCCCAGAGATGGCAACCAAGTGAGCATTTTAGCCTTTCTAACCCTGTCTAGTCTAAGGCTCCCGACTATGCCAACGGCCAGTGCCCGTCTTCGGATTTCTCGCACCGTTCCACATAGCCTAGCTCCAATTCTACTTGCCCGTTGCTCACGCCGCATATACAATTTAAGTCCTACGCGCTGGCCAAGCTTCTCTCGGATCCCAAAATTTTCCAAACATTCTCATAACCCAGTTATGATCAAGGCCGGTTCCCAGACCGCCAAATTAGCAGAACACGTTTTCGCTCAGTTTTTCGGGTGTGCCTTGAAGCTAACCTCCAAGGATCCCTGCTGCAATCTACCGCGTAGAAACTCGAAAAACCCAAAGCACGGAGTTTTCTCCGGCAAAAACATATCAAATGGAACATCACCGATCTAGACGATACACGTCCGGGTAGGCTTCACACACAATGTCTATGTCCGTACATACGATTCCGGACTCTATATGCAACACAAGGGGGACTATAAACATCAACCCCAAGGAACACCACGCACGCACCGCACACTCGCAGGAGCGGGATTCCCTATGCAGAAAGAAAGTGCTTCACATGCTCAAGTTGAGAATCGTTACCCGTGTAGTACGTTTTGGCGTCATGTAAAAACTACGCGGATGGAAATCTTCGCAACAAACTTTCTTCCACAGATCCGCTCTCAGATTTTGAAACGGTGCTCTGATGCTCCGCCGGTGGCCGGAAACCTCCTTATTCTTCCTCTTCTCTCTTACACCTTGGAAAGAGAAAGCATTGGAGAGAAATGAGGGATTAACTCCCCTATTCTCAGCCTTAACAGAGAAGAAAATCATCTGGGCCTTTGGATCTTAATTAAAGAAAACGAACGGCTCAGATCTGCACAAAATTTCCCAGACGTGGGCCGAACACGGCTTGGCACACGGCCGTGTCCCAGGCCGTGTGCCTCGCTCCAGGCACGATTGTCGAACTCAGAACAATCACACGGGCACAGACACGCCCGTGTCTCACCCGATACGCCCGTGTCGGATTCCTCGACACGCCCGTGTTTGGGGGCGTGCCACGCATAACCGCAACGACAACGGACACGACCCAAAAGAACACGGGTAGGGACACGGGTATGCACATGCCCGTGTCACCTGAAAATCATCGAACAACAATCGTCGATCGCCGAACGCAGAATACGGGTACAGACACAGTTAGGCACACGCCCGTGTCCAACGACACGCCCCTGTCCAACGACACGCCCGTGTCCTTTAGCCGTGTTTGTAGCCGTGTACTTCTCGGGAAGAAAATGGCCAAAAACACCAGCCAGACACGGCCTTGGACACGCCCGTGTCCTAGGCCGTGTACCCCTATACAGGCACCAAAAATCCCCTTTTTCGCGACCGACTCAAATACAATTTTTGGGGCGTTACAAATCTCCCCCACTTAAGGAATTTTGTCCTGAAATTAAGTAAAGGTACACAAATCTAGATAATACCTGAGTGGAATAACTCGGGGTATTCCTCCAACATAGCTTGCTCTCGCTCCCAAAAAAGCTCCTCACGTCCGCAATAATCCCATCGGACTTTCACCACACGGATATCCTTATTGCGGAGTCGCTTGACTACAACATCTTCAATACATACTGGCTTGACCCTTGTGGTCAACTCATAGTCAACTGATACTTGATTATCCGCAATGATCTGCGAAGGCTCTTACACCGCCTTATGCAACACTGATACGTGGAACACGTCATGCAGCCCACTCAATTCCGCCGACAGCTTCAATCTATACGCCGCCTCGCCAATACGCTCCATGATTTCAAATGGTCCAAGGTATCTCAGACTCAGCTTTTTCAAGCGTCGAACCCGCGATACACCCTTGAACGGTTTAATTTTTAGAACACCATGTCGCCAACATTGAACTCCACGTTCCTATGCTTGGCGTTGTAATACTTTGACTGTCTATCCTAAGCCATCTTCAACCTTTCTCGAATTGTTCGTATCACTGATGTGGCATCCTCCACTGCTTGACGTTTATACAACTTCGATTCGCCTACCTCCAACCAAGACAACGGCGTACGACAATTCCTCCCGAACAAGGCTTCGAAAGGCGCCATTCCAATACTTGCCAGAAAGCTGTTGTTGTACGTAAACTCCACCATGTACAGGTGATCATCCCAAAGCTTTCCGATATCTAGGATGCACATGCGAAGCATGTCCTCCATAGTCCTGTTTACCCTCTCGGTCTGACCATCCGTCTGTGGATGAAAGGTTGTGCTGAAACTCAACTTAGGTCCCAACATACTATGCACCAACCTCCAATACTTCGACGTAAAGCGTCCATCTCGGTCACTAACAATACTGAGGGGCACATCATGCAATCGTACAATATTCTCCACATAAAGTTTGGCTAATGTTTCCACCGGATCTTCCTTCCTGACCGGAATAAAGTGCGACACCTTTGTCAACCTATCCACGATCACCTAAATGACGTCGTTTCCCCTCTGTGACTTCGGCAAACCATGCACAAATCCATCGATATGTCATCGAATTTCTATTATGGGATAGGTAGGGGCTTCAAGAAACCTCCGGGCTTCTGGCATTCCGCCTTCATCAATGCACAAGTACGGCACTTGGCCACATAAAGTGCTACATCTTACTTCAATCCCGACCACCAGAACAATTTCTTCATGTCTCTATACATCTTCGTGCTTCCCGGGTGGATTGAGTACTTAGTATGATGAGCCTTATACATCAATTCCTCCGGAAGATTATCCGCACTAGGAATGCATAGGCGACCGTCCTTCCTTAGCAACCCATCTTCAACAGCAAACTGGGAATTTGACCCTTCCAAAGATTCATCCAAGATCTACTTCATGTTGTTATCCTGAACCAAAGCCCGCTAAACTCTATCCGCTAGGTCACACTGCACCTCTATCCAAAACAGTTTCGCCTCGGCGCTAGACTGCTTGTCGACGCATGATATCTCCAAAGTCTCCAACTTATGAACCAATAACTCATCATGTACTGATAACCAGTTGGCCTGCGCTGAAGTCCTGCGACTCAACGCATCCGCCACTGCATTTCCCTTCCCAGGCACATAATGTATCTTGAAGGTGTAGTCCCCCAAGAACTCCATCCACCTCCGTTGCCTCATGTTCAGATCCTTTTGGTCCAATAGGTACTTCAAGCTCTTATGATCGGTGTAAATATCGACCTTCACACCGTACAAGTAGTGCCTCCAAAGCTTTAGAGCAAATATCACGGCCGCTAACTCTAAGTCATGGACTGGATAATTCCTCTCATGGACCTTCAGTTGTCGTGAACCATAGGCTATGACTCTCCCATGCTGTAACAGAACACAGCCCAAAAATTTCCCGAAGCATCACTATAGATCTCGAACCCTTCGGTTCCAACTGGCGAACATAAAATAGGCATTGTGGTCAACCGCCTCTTCAATTCTTCAAAAGCCTGTTCGCACTCCGGAGACCACACAAACTTCTGATCCTTCCTAATCAATGTTGTGAGTCGTAGCGCTATCCGCAAGAAGTTCTCTACGAAGTGCCTGTAGTAGCCAGCAAGCCCCAGAAAACTCCAGACCTCTGCCACTGTATTCAAAGCAGGCCACTCCCGTATCGCCACTATCGTCGCCGGATCCACAGCTATCCCTTCTCCACTGACAACACGACTAAGGAACGCTATCGAGGATAACCAGAATTCACACTTGGAGAACTTAGCATACAACTGATTCCTCCTTAATGTTTCCAACACCATGTGTAGATGATTATGGTGATCCTCCTCGCACCGCGAGTACACCAGGATATCATCGATGAATACTATCACGAAACAATCCAGGTACTCTCTGAACATCCTGTTCATCAGATCCATAAACACGGATGGCGCATTCGTCAACCCAAACGGCATGACCGTGAATTCGTAATGCCCAAACCGCGTACTGAATGTTGTCTTAGGGTTGTCGCTCTCCCTTATCCTCAACTGGTATTATCTGAATTTCAGATCTAACTTCGAATATACCGTTGACCCAACCAACTGATCAAACAGATCATCAATCCTCAGAATCGGATACTTATTATTTTTCGTAAGCTTATTCAATTCCCGATAATCAATACAAAGCCGCAAGCTCCCATCTGTCTTCTTAAGTAAGAGAACTGGTGCACTCCAAGGCGACGAACTTGGACGCACATAACCTTGCTCTAGCAACTCTTGCAGTTGTACCTTCAACTCTGCCATCTCTCTTGGCGCTATCCGATAAGGAGAGCGTGACATCGGTTTGCCGCCCGGTACCAGCTCCATGGTAAAATCAATCTCCCGCGGAGGAGGGGCTCCTGGGAGATCATCTGGGAACACATCGGGATACTCAGACACAACTAGGATGCTGTCCAAAATAGACTTAGGCATCGAAGTCTGCACTAATGTCTCAAACAGCTCTACCCCAAACCGAGCTGCCTTGATCACCTGAAGGGCCGACATCAAAATCTTACCCGACAGCTTCATGCCCCCAAAATTATCCTAATGACTAGCTCCCAACTGACCCACTAGCAACTTCGATCAGTGTATGCCTGCTGCTCCGAGAGCCCGACCATACTAAAGATCACGTTGAACTCTTCTAGCGGTAGTAACAACGCTTGCAAATAAAACTATTGACTCACAATCCAGACCTAAGCGCAACAGATTCTATCGGCGCGCATTGAGTACCATAAGACAACATCTCCGAAATGTCTTTTGCCATCAAAAGAGGTACTCCGACGTGCAAAACAATTCCTTTGGGCAAACGGAGACGCGAAGCCCCCTTTAGCGAACGGTGCTCCCGCCGGATAAACGAAATTCAGAACAAAGCTTAGCACAAGTGGTTCTAGGCTAACATGCACAAAGGCAACAAGTGTCTAAAGCTAAATGCTAGAATTTTAAACCTTACCTGTCACCACGACCGCGTGCTTTCTGGCCTCTTGCTGACCCAGGCTGTACACTTCAGACTTCCTCTCGGACTTTGCACGTCCGCTCCAACACTCACGAGCAAAATGCCCCGTCTTCCCGCAATTGTAGCAAGCTCCTGGGACTCGACTTGTAGTTTCTCCCGACGCATCAGCCGAAGGGGCTGAGTTCGAAGTCCTATGCTTCTTGTTCCATCTGCGAAATCCTGACTTAGAACTAGGCACTTTAAACTCTGCCTTCTTTTCTCTTGAGTCCTTACCTACTCCTGACATAGCTTCCTTAATCTTCTGAGCACCATCCAAACATTCTCGGGCAAAGTGCCCTTTCTTTCCCCAAGCTCGACAGTTCTACATAACTTTGCTAGTCCCAGCCTTAGCCCCCTCTTTGGATGTTCTGCGGGATGCAGACCTCCTAGGATTTGCAGAGTTCGATACCCCACTCACTGGCATCGGGTGAATCCTCCCCAAATCTACTTCCAACGATCTAGCCGACTCCACCATGGCTCGGAATCTCAATAGTTTTGGTCCTACCAGTAGGATTCACAGCTCACCACGCAGCCCATTATAGAATCTATCAACTATAGACTGTTTGTTCTCCAATTCAAAGCATGGGTAGTGGCTTATCAAAAGAAAAGCCTGCAAATACTCATCGACTGAGTGCATACCCTGCACTAAGGACATGTTCAACTGCTGGCCTGCTGGCCTTCTTAAAGTCCTTTGATCCAACACACCACCCCACATTGAAGTCATCACAGGGACAAATGGTTGCACATTGCTTCCCTATTGTGCACTAATTACAGCGAGCACCACTTCAACAATCCTTCTTAAGGTTTCAAACGATGGAGGGGTCTCAAGCACGTCACTGGGTGCACTATAATCCTCAAAAACCAGACATTCTGTCGGCTCTGCGCCACTCCCGGTCACCTATAGTCGTACAAAAATACCAATAAGTGACTAAACAAAATTGTAAAAAACAAATATAGGAACATGCAGGTTCCTCAAAACAAGTGTATTTTTCATTCCTAAGTGGACATTGATGGGTTTTTTTGATGTTATAACGATGACGCACACATGTGCTCACCACCACTTAAAAGAATTCGCCCACGAATTCATTCAAGCCAGACCGTAACCAGAAGTATGATACCAAATTGTAACACCCCCATCTGTCGTATAGCATATAACAGAAGGTCCAGCTAGAACCCGACGCCATATACCACAGACAGTCGGAAGGATTACCAAATGAATATTCAAACCATCCAATTAAGACTACTCGTCATGCATAAAGCATTCTAGCGGAAGCTTTTAAAGTTGAAAGGACCCAAATATTAAATCCAATACATATGAATGTCCACGACTACAACCACAGGAATGAAACCCGAATACACTGAAAAGGTACATGGCCTTATGGCATTACAAATGTTCACTTAATAAAACATATCTTACATACATCGGCTCGCAGGCCGGCCACACATGATAAAAGTAAAAACAACTATTCTACGGCACATCAACATGGGTTCCAGCCCGCTATTTGGTACTCTGCTCCGCAGCACCTGCAAGCACATTCCACCGCACGGTGGCAAACAAAGCAACGGCCAGCCAAAAGCCGACCAAATTATAACGACCCAGCCCCTTACTCGGGACGACGGTGCTCTTTCCCTGAATAACATTAGCCCAGTAAAATAATAAAGCACAGCTATACTACGCCATAGGTGTAGGCTCGCACGGCCAAACACCACGTGCACTCAGGGCACATTAACGGTGAATCCTGACATATCAGTGTCTTCACCACCATCCCAAAGATGGCAACCAAGTGAGCATTTTAGCCTTTCTGACCCTGTCTAGTCTAAGGCTCCCGACTATGCCAACGGCCAGTGCCCGTCTTCGGATTTCTCACACCGTTCCACATAGCCTAGGTCCAATTCCACTTGCCCGTTGCTCATGCCGCATATACAATTTAAGTCCTATGCGCGGGCCAAGCTTCTCTCAGATCTCAAAATTTTCCAAACAATCTGATAACCCAGTTATGATCAAGGCTGGTTCCCAGACTGCCAAATTAGCAGAACACGTTTCCGCTCAGTTTTTTGGGTGCGCCTTGAAGCTAACCTCCAAGGATCCCTACTGCAATCTACCGTGTAGAAACCCGAAAAACCCAAAGCACGGAGTTTTCTCCGGTAAAAACATATCAAATGCAACATCACCGATCCAGATGATACACGTCCGGGTATGCTTCACACACAATGCCTATGCCCGTACTTACGATTCCGGACTCTATATGCAACACAAGAGGGACTATTCACATCAACACCAAGGAACACCATGCACTCACCGCACACTCGCGGGAGCAGGATTCCCTATGCAGAAAGAAAGAGCTTCACATGCTCAAGTTGAGAATCATTACCCTTGTAGTCCGTTTTGGCGCCATGGAAAAACTACGCGGATGGAAATCTTCGCAACGAACTTTCCTCCACGGATCCGCTCTCAGATTTCGAAACGGTGCTCTGATGCTCCACCGGTGGCCGGAAACCTCCTTCTTCTTCCTCTTCTCTCTTACACCTTGGAAAGAGAAAGCATTGGAGAGAAATGAGGGATTAACTCTGTTGGGTACATTGGTCAAATGTACCTGATTTGAAGAAGCCTCACCTAACTCAATGATATACATCAGAATGTATTTGATGTTTGTTTGAGTTATTTGTGCAGGTTAGGTATACACTGGACTGAAGCTGAAAATTTCTAAGTCCATGTGTCGACACCCAGAGGCAAAGTGTCGACACTTGAGAAAGCTTGTGTCGACACCCAGACATGCAGTGTCGACACTTGGAGTCATTGTGTCGACACCTGGGAAGAAGTGTCGACACCAGTCAGAAAGTGTCGACACTTGGAGCTGTGTCGACACTCAGTGTAGAAGGATGCAGAAAAGCTGTGTCGACACTTAGCAGAAGTGTCGACACCTTGAAGAGCTGAGTCAACACCAGACAGTGTCGACACTTGGAGTTGTGTCGACACTCAGCATAATTCTGCAGAGACTAAGTACAAGTGTCGACACTCAACACAATGTGTCGACACTCAATCTAAAGAGTCAACATATGAAGAATGTGTCGACACTCAGCACAATGTGTCGACACACACTCAAAAGAGTCAACATATGAAGAATGTGTCGACACTCAGCATAATGTGTCGACACACACTCAAAGAAGTCAACACTTAAAGAATGTGTCGACACTCAGCACAATGTGTCGACACATAACCAGAAGACTCAACACTTGAAGATAGTGTCGACACAAGGAGCTGTGTCGACACTTAGCAAAGAACAGAAAACTTGTAAAATATTCTAAGTATAAGTGTCGACACTCATGGGATGTGTCGACACTCAGCTGAAGAATCAAGAATGAAGACTTGTGTCGACACCAAGAAGCAGTGTCGACACTTGACAGTTTCTACACATGAAGATGTGTCGACACAAAGGAGATGTGTCGACACTTAGAAGAATACAGAAAGAATGAAGTACAAGTGCTTGTGTCGACACTCAATTTCAGTGTCGACACATGCAGAAGAAACTGTGTCGAGACATACAAGGGAATGTGTCGACACCTTGTAGACTTGTGTCGACACTTACACAACATGTGTCGACACTTGGTCTATAAGTGTCGACACTTAAGAACAGAAAGTCTCGACACTAACTGACAGTTAGAGAATTTCAAGAAGTGACTGGTTGACATGACAGCTGCCAATCCAGCCGGTCTACAGCAACTGTCAGCAAAGTCAAAAGACTGTTATAAACCGGATCAGCCGGTTACCATGAAGGAAGCCTATAAATAGGCACCCACAGTCTACAGAAAAGTAGAGATAATAATTAAGAAGTTCACAAACATTACATGGTGTGATTGAAGTAGTTGATCAGACTAAATCAAGAAGTGATACACAGAAGATCAACACAAGAAGATCAGGCAGTCCAACTGCAGATCTAAGTAGTTGGAGAGAGAGAGCTCCAACCAAGGATTCAGTCTTTGGAACTAAGGCTGAGAAGAAGAATTCAGAGTCATCTGGATTTCAAGAAGCAGAGATCAAGGATCAACTGCAGAAGATTCAGACTAATTCAGTTCTACTCAAGAAGCTTTGAAGAAAGCTAAGTCAGTTTGGATCAAGCTGAGTTCTTCCAAGAACTCTCCAAGAAACTCTCAACTCCTCTCATTCCTTCTGAGTTGTAGAGTTAGAATTTGTAATTTCTATTATAACTTGTAAGATCCATTGGATCTGAGTGATTGTAAGCCTATTTTATAAAGGCTGAGGGTAGGGCTTGGTGCCTGAGTGTAGGAGTTGAAGAACTCTGAGTGTAGGCCTTTGATTGGCTGAGTGTAGGCCTGGGTGGCTGAGTGTAGGCCTTTTGGCTGAGTGTAAGGCTTTGGGCCTGAGGTAGGAACCTTGTTGGGTTCTGAGCTAGTGGAGAAGTTTGGCCGAATCTAGTACACTGCTAGATAGGCGAAGGGGGAAAGTGGATGTACCCAAAGATTGGGGAACCACTATAAAATTAGTGTGTCTGCTGTGCTGTGCTGTGGCTTTTCTGTGTGATTTCTGAAATTGTTGTTAACTGTAATAATCTGTGATAAACTGTTGTGCTGTCAAACAAAAGTTAAAAAGGTTTAGGTCACCTATTCACCCCCCCTCTAGGTGTTTAGGTACCATATCTTTCAAGTGGTATCAGAGCCAGGTTCCTCAAAATCAGGACTAACTGTCTGAGGAGATCCAGTTTGGCAGATTCAGTTAAGTCAGGAAACAGGAAACAGTTTCAAGAAAATCAAGAACATGGGTTCTTCAGAGAATCATAAGGAGTTGGGTTCAATGAAACTACCTATATGCAGAAAAGAGATCTTTGGGATCTGGAAAGAGAGGGTTAGGCTGTTTATGGAAGCCTCTGACCCTAGAATATACATCACAGTCAAAGAAGGGTCATATGTGCCTATGAAGATTTCAGTTTTGGATGCAAATCAGAGGACTCCAAAGGATTTCTCTGAAATGACCAAGGATGAGATTGTCCTAGCAACTATGGACAAAAGGGCACAGAACATCATAGTCAGTGCAATTGATGATGCCACCTTCCAGAACCTTATTCACTGTAAAACTGCAAAAGAAATGTGGGATACCCTCATTGTCTACATGGAAGGTTCTGAAGAAGTAAGGCAAGATAGGAAGTCCTTGCTTAATCAAGAATATGAGAGTTTTAGGCAAGGAAGAGGAGATAGCATCACTGAATGCTATAAGAAATTTTATAGAATTGTAAATGAACTCATGTCATATGGAAGAGAGTTCACAAACTATGAGTTGAATGACAAATTCTTAAGGTCCCTAACCAAAGACTGGGACACCAAGATTTGTGCCATCAGAGAAATGGCAAAGTTGGGAGAAATTCCTCCTCCCACACTTTTTGGCAAGTTGTTATCCTATGAGATGCAATTGTCAGTAAGAAAAGAAGAAGAAAAGTCAACAAGGACTGAATACAGAGAAAAGACTGTTGCCTTTAAGTCAGATGTACCTAGAAAGAGCAGGACCAAGTCATCAACTCCTCCTCCTGAGGTAGTTGAATCAGAATCTGAAGAATCTGAAAGTACAAAATCTACAAGCAGTGAAAGTGATGAAGACTTTGCTGCATTCACCAGACATTTTCAGAAGTTCCTTAAGAAGAAACAGTGGAGGTCTAGACCTTCATCTTCCAAAGGGAAAGAGGTTCAGTATCTGGAAAAGAAGCCTTCAAAGAAGGACAAGAAAAGGACCAAGACAAGTAAGGCAACTGGATCCAAGATAATTTGTTACTGCTGCAATAGACAGGGCCATGTTATTGCAGACTGTCCTGAAAGAAGGAAGGAATCCAGTGACAAGAAGAAAACACACTTCAAAGGAAAGAAGGAGAAGTCCTTTGTTGCAAAGAATGAGAAGACTCTTTCAGATATGTCTTCTTCAGACACAGAGACAGATGCTGAAGCCTATATTGGGCTATTTGCTGAAGAAGAAGAAGAGTTCATGCAGATCATGGAATCTATCTATGAGCAAGAAGACTGTCAAAGCCAAGGACTGATGGCTTTGACTGAAAGTACCAAAAACCTGGAGCAGCCAGGACCCAGTCAGGTACAAGGCTTAACTCAAAGTTCTGATTCCAGTTCAAGTTCAGAGTCAGAGTATTCTTCATCAAGTGATGAGAATATGTCTGAGTCTGAGGGAGATATTCATCAACTCCTAGATGAATATCAAGTACTATTGCTAGCCTATAAGAAAAGCAAGACCCTAGCCAAAAATTTGGCCAAGGAAATTGCTGATCTCAAGACAGCTGCAATAGATTATGAGAAGAATTATGATCAAAAACTAAATGAAGTGGCCAGGCTGAAACACATTACTGTGATTCAGATGGGTACCATTACATTTAAGAATGATCAAATTAAGAAACTGGAGATTAATCTTCAGAAGGAGAAAGAGCTAGTAGCTAGGTTTTCAAAACCTAAATCAGTGCTACCCTTGATTGATGATTTTGTTCATCATAAAGGAAAGACTGGACTGGGATTTGTTAATCCAGCATGGACTGTTCAGAATCAGTCCAAGTCCAAGGGCAAAGCCCCAACATTCACTAAGACTGCTGTAGTTAAGACAGCCAAGTCTGTACCTAAGCAAAGGTACAACAAATTTGAATGTTGGTGCTGTGGCAAAGTTGGCCACTTTGCTTTGGACTGTTGGCACAATGTTAGTGCCAAAAGTAGTAACAAGATACCTGGTGGAAAGCCAGTAGGTAGCCTTGTTGAGTTGCAAGCTAACGGTTACCAAGGACCCAAGAAACCATTGGGTTCTAAGGTTCAGTAATTTGTTTTGCAGGAGAATCCAAGTGGCCATACCCCAACATGGTACTTGGATAGTGGATGTTCCAGACACATGACTGGAACTAGGGGACTACTGAAGGATTTCATTCCAATCAAGAATGGTCCAAAGGTGACCTTTGGTGGTTCAGAAAAAGGAATCATCAAAGGGTTTGGTAACATATCTTCTAACTTAGTTACCATTACTCAAGTGGCTTATGTTAAAGGTTTGAAACATAACCTCATTAGTATAAGTCAATTAAGTGATGTAGGGTATGACATCTCATTTGTTAAAAATGGTTGTCATATCAAGAGGTCTAGTGATCAAAAGATCATTTTGACAGGTTATAGGAAGAGAAATGTCTATTGTTTAGACATTATGGTTGAGAACAATAGTTCTCCAGTTTGTCTTGTAGCTGATGAGACAGTCTCTCAATGTGTCAAATGGCACAAGAGGCTTGCTCATCTTAATTACAAGACTATTGGCAAACTCTTTAGTAAAGAGTTAGTGAGGAATGGTCCTCAAGTTAAGTGTGTCAAAGATGGCATTTGCTCAGCTTGTCAAAAGGGCAAGCAGACTAAATCCACCTTTAGAAGCATTGACAACAAGGATGCTGTGAGATGTTTATATCTCTTGCATATGGATCTATTTGGTCCAATGCCAGTTCACAGCTTAGGTAGGAAGGTCTACACCTTTGTAGTTGTTGATGACTACTCAAGGTTTTCCTGGGTGTTCTTCTTAAAGCAGAAATCTGAAACACCTAGTGTCTTCCACAGTTTTGTTAAGCAAATTCAGAATGAATTGAACTGTACAGTGGTCAAAATTAGAAGTGACCATGGTACAGAGTTTCAATCTGAAAGCATGACAAAACTATGTGAAGACTATGGGATATTTCAAGAATTCTCTTCACCAAGAACACCTCAGCAAAATGGCATTGCTGAAAGGAAAAATAGAACCTTGATAGAAGCTGGTAGGACTCTATTAAGTGATTCTTCACTACCAGAATATTTCTGGGCTGAAGCAGTAAACACTGCATGCCATGTGATAAATAGAGCTACCATAACTAAAAGGTTAAACAAGACCCCCTATGAAGTAGTGAAAGGCAGGAAACCAAACCTATCCTATTTCAGGATTTTTGGTTGTAAATGCTTTATACTTAACAATGGGAAGACTTACTTAACTAAGTTTGCTGCCAAATCCCAAGAGGGAGTGTTTGTTGGGTACAGCAGTAATAGTAAGTCTTATAGAGTCTACAACTTGACTACACAAGTTGTAGAGGAGTCTGTGCATGTAGTTTTTGATGAGACACTTCTTATTAACAATGAGTTGTCTAGTAGTGTGTGCAGCCCCACAGGTCTTTCTAAGAAGATGGACAAGCTAACCATAGAAGATGTACCTGCTGCAAGACAGCAAGTAGAAGAAGATGGCTTATGTCCAGGGGGAGAACTACATGTACCAGGAGCTGAAGAAGTTCAAGGAACTCAGCATGATGAAGATGATGAAGAAGTACAACCAGAAGTAAGGATGCCTCCAGCCAACAGGCATCTAAGAGATCATCCAGTGGAGCTGATCATTGGAGATCCAAGACAAGGTGTTCAGACAAGGAGCAGAAATCAGAATGCTGCAATATATTCAAGTTTTCTGTCTCAGATAGAACCAAAGAAATTTGAAGAAGCTATACAAGATCCACAGTGGACTGAAGCTATGCAGGAAGAGCTAAACCAGTTCAAGAGGTGCAAGGTTTGGGACTTAGTTCCTAAGCCTAAAGATCACAATGTGATAGGAACAAAGTGGATCTACAGAAACAAGTTAGATGAACAAGGAGTCATCATTAAGAATAAGGCAAGATTGGTTGCAAAAGGATATAGGCAAGAAGAAGGTATTGATTTTGATCAAACCTTTGCTCCAGTAGCCAGACTGGAAGCCATAAGGATGTTCTTGGCCTATGCAACCTACCAAGGATTCAAAGTATACCAAATGGATGTGAAGTCAGCATTCCTTAATGGTAATTTAAAAGAAGAAGTATATGTGGAGCAACCTTCAGGTTTTGTTGATTCTACTTTTCCACATTATGTCTATAGACTTAGGAAAGCATTGTATGGGTTAAAGCAAGCTCCTAGAGCTTGGTATGAAACCCTATCTAGTTTCCTCATTGAGAACAAGTTCACAAGGGGGAAAATAGATAAGACTCTATTCCTTAGGGAATCTAGAGGCAAAGTAATACTTGTCCAAATATATGTAGATGACATTATATTTGGGTCTACTGAAAGTAGCCTTTGCAAAAAGTTTGCAAAGCTTATGCAGAGTCAATTTGAAATGAGTAGTATGGGAGAACTGAAGTTTTTCTTGGGTCTCCAAGTTAAACAGACTGAAAGTGGTCTTTCCATATGTCAGTCTAAGTTCACCCTAGAACTCATAAGGAAATATGGTATGGATTCCTCCAGTACCATGAAGACTCCTATGGGGTCAAGTATGTCTCTAAGCAAGGATGATGCAGGGAAACCTGTAGATGAAACCTTGTATAGAGGGATAGTTGGCTCCTTACTATACTTGACTGCAAGTAGGCCTGACATTATGTATGCTACATGTGTTTGTGCCAGGTATCAAGCCTGCCCCAAAGAATCTCACTTGACTGCAGTCAAGAGAATCTTGAGATATCTAAAGGGCACACCTTATCTAGGCCTCTGGTACCCTAGGAATGGAGATTTTGATCTAACAGGCTATTCAGATGCAGACTTTGCAGGATGCAAGGAAGATAGAAAAAGCACAACTGGATCCTGTCAATTCCTAGGTGGAAGACTTATCTCTTGGAGTAGTAAGAAGCAAACCAGTGTGGCCATCTCCACAGCTGAGTCAGAGTATATAGCTGCAGGAAGTTGCTGTGCTCAACTTCTATGGATTCAACATCAGCTAGAAGACTATGGATGTCAGGTAAGTAGAACTCCACTTTATTGTGATTCTACTAGTGCTATTTCCATAGCTAATAATCCTGTATCTCATAGTAGAACTAAACATATTGAGATAAAATATCACTTTCTTAGGGAGCATGTAGAAAGAAATGATATTGCACTTGAATATGTTAAAACAGATAATCAGATAGCTGATATGTTCACTAAGCCCTTAGATGAAGCTAAGTTTAATAAGTTCAAAATTGAACTAGGTATGATAAACTTAGACTAAGTATACAGAACAAAAATTGGCTAAGTAAAAAGGTGTCGACACATAGACAAGTCTATGTCGACACAGAATAGTAAGTGTCGACACTTCAGAAAAATGGTGTCGACACATCTAGGAAGTTAGTGTCGACACTTCAGAATGTTAGTGTCGACACATGTCGAGTAGGTGTCGACACATCCACTAAGGTGTCGACACTTAAGTTTTACTCAGAATTTTTCTAAGTAAAGTCTCGACACATGTCGAGTATAGTGGTGTCGACACTTAACCAAGTGTCGACACATAGAATCTGTTAACTAAATTTGTGTCGACACATGAGTGTCGAGACATTATAGGTCAGTGTCGACACTTATTGACAGTGTCGACACATCATTAGAAATTCCTCCCGCCTGTTCGTCTTCAAACAGGAAAGGTATAAATAGGGTTCTGTCTTTGATTGTCGACACGCTTTCAAAGTTTCGAGACCTAAACTCTTGTGTCGACATTTCTCTCTTCTCAAGACTAAATCTTCAAACCCTAATGGCTCCCAAGCTGGAAGAGAACGTCAACGAGGGCTATGAGCTCGTGCGAGGCGCATTTGACGACAGCGATCAGGAATTCAAATCGGTGATTACCCTAGTCAGCGATTCAGGACTGGAATTCTTGGTTTCAGAACCAACGAAAATCTGGAAGAAAGAAGTAATTGAATTTCTTACTCAAGCAACTGTGGACGACTCAGGATTCAGAATCAAGTCCAGGGTGCATGGCACCAAAGTCAAACTATCCCCCAAGTCTTTGAGAAAGGTACTTCAGCTACCTAAGATTCAAGAAGAAGAGGAGGTAACTGCTTCTAAGACCAGGGAAGCTCTTACTTGGTGTGGACTGGATTCACAGATGAAGGTGGGATCAGTCTTCAATAGGAGGGGATGAACAATCAAGGCAAGTTCTTGTCAGAAGTAGTGGGCAAGGTAATTCTGTGCAAACCAGGAGGGCATGACAGGGTGTCTGCCTCCATGTTTGAAGTAATGACCAGAATCATCTTCACTCTGAAGACAGATTGGTCAATGGTGGTTTTTGAGAAAGTAAAGGAAAGCCTGAAGAAGCCCAATCTGGGCAGGATTATAAGTCTCTACCTGGCTGGATCCATTCCAGAGGTAATGAGCACTGCTGCAGGAACAAAGATAAATCATATGAGGAGAATGGACTCCAGAATATTCTCAAGATGGGAAAGGGTGCTGGTGTCAAAGGACTTGGCCACCCCTGAGAAACAAACTTCTAAGACAGACTCTCCTCCCAGGAAGAAAAGGAAGACAGCTGCTGTGCCTCAAGAGTCCTCAAGCAGCTCAGGCAGTGAAGAACAGGTGGTCTTCACTCCTGAAAGTCCAGTAGATGTGACTGCAGCAAAGTCACCTGCTCCTCAGGAGCCAGCTGATATCCAGGGGGAGCCTCCAGCTGTAGAACATCCATCTACACTGGATAGTGAGCAGGCTACTCTCATCATTCAAGAGGTACTTGTTGATCTTAACATTTTGAATTTTTCTATATCACATTCTGATTTGTCTGATGACCATCAGCCAACTCAGCAAGCACAAGAACCAGATGTTGTTCATCCAGACACATCTATTGTGATACCTGATGCAGTGGTTGAAGAACCAAGGACATCTCCTGCACAGTCTCCACCAGAGTATACCATGGAAGATCTGTTTTTGAACTTGGATCAAGAAGATTTTGATATGGAAAAGACTGCTGCTGATGCAGTGAAGGATGCTGTTGCTGAGGGGGAGACTTTGGATATACTAGAAGAGCCTATAAGGCTAGATTCTGAGCAGGCACAAGATGTGCATACTGAAAGAACATCCAGCCCTAAGGATAGGGTGGATATAGCAAGTACATCTGACTCTGAAGATGAGGAAGCTGAGCAAGCTAAGAAAAAGAAGTTCTTTGTATTCAAGAGGAGGAGCCAAAGCTATAAGAAGGCTCTACAAACAGTTGCTCAGCATTCACTAGTTCAACAAGCTCCATCCACTGATTATAGTGCTCTACTGCTTGCAATGCAAATCAAGATGGATGAACAAAGAAAAGCCTTAGAAACTTATGTTGATGAAGGGCACAAAGCACTACAGTCTGATCTGGGCCAGGAAATCAAGTCTATAAGGTTTGAAATGAACCTTAATAAAACAGCAATGACTGATTGTTTTACCAAGGGTGCTAATGCTGTGGTATATCTGGCTAAACATCAAGAAGCAATTAAAGAGAAAGTGGATGATATAGCAGTCAAGCAAGGCTATGTGCTGGAGAATCAGTTGAGAATGAATGATAATCTGACTGCATCTCACAATGCCATAGTCACTGAAATCAAGAATAAGTCAGATGAACCTTCAACTTCCTCTGCTGCTGCCAAAGCTGATTTTGATAAGATATTTCAAGCAGAGATTGCTGCTGTTAAAATGCCATAAAAGATTCCCAGAAGGTCATATCAGAACAGCTTACAAAGCTTAGACCTTTCTTTAAAGAGGGCATAAGATATTTGGATAGCCAAATCCGATTTCAGAAAGATGATGTAAGGGATCATATGGCTCAAGAAGTCATAAAGGGGGAGAGAGTGTTAGTCAAGGCCAGTTCTGAGCATGCAAAATGGATTTCAAATTCTATAAGGGCTACACTTGGATATCCTCCCCTGTGTGATGACAATGAAGTAGGTGAATCTGGTATTCAAGGAACATTTCTTGGAGGTGAGCAACAAGCAGTGGCTGATGTCATCTATCCACCTCCAGACTTTGAAATGATTCATGCTGATGTAAGCACTATGTATAGTCCAACTGCTGGCAAGCCAAATGTTATTCTGGAAAAGGTTGTTCAACCTATCACAGCTGCTATGCAAGAGGCTTTGGACAAGGAAGAAGAAACTAGGCTGTCAAAGAAGAAGTTTAGGGAAATTGCTGAGCAAAAGCCAGATTTTGAACAATGGAGCCCTACTTCTAGAAACATAATTCTTACAGCCTGGAAAGCAGCCAAGGATAATGCCCATGAGAGAGAAACAAGTGGTTCTCAGAGGCTGAATGGAGAAAGCATGAGATTAGACAAGAAGCCATTGTCCAACACAGAAGGAAGGCCAAGTTAGGAAAGCTACCTCCAACAGCTGTGGAGCCTAGCAAGTACTTTCCCAAGCCTTATCATTATTTTGAAAGGCAGAAGATCAAGGCAGATAAGCAAGATCTAAAAGGGAAGAAGACTGCTGAAGCTGAGCCTGCTGCTGCTGCTGCTGTGAAAGCTCAAGTTAAAGCTGGAAAAGGGATTGTTATCAAAGAACCTGATCAGCACTAGATTAGGGATTAACTTGATGCTTATTGTAATCTGTTAAGAGAAAAACATTGTAATACTTCATTGAAAATGTATAAGAAACATTATTGGAACAGTATATGATAAATATAGTTTGAATGTTCTGAAATATGTGTGTTTCTTAATTGTTCTGCAATGTTTAATAAGTATACATGTGTGTGTTTATTACATGTTCAAGTTTACCCTGTTGTCATTTATATGTTTTACATCATTTTGTAATTTTTAATTATGAGTGGTGTATATCATTGACTAAGGGTTATGACTTCTCCAAATAGGGGGAGATTGTTGGGTACATTGGTCAAATGTACCTGATTTGAAGAAGCCTCACCTAACTCAATGATATACATCAGAATGTATTTGATGTTTGTTTGAGTTATTTGTGCAGGTTAGGTATACACTGGACTGAAGCTGAAAATTTCTAAGTCCATGTGTCGACACCCAGAGGCAAAGTGTCGACACTTGAGAAAGCTTGTGTCGACACCCAGACATGCAGTGTCGACACTTGGAGTCATTGTGTCGACACCTGGGAAGAAGTGTCGACACCAGTCAGAAAGTGTCGACACTTGGAGCTGTGTCGACACTCAGTGTAGAAGGATGCAGAAAAGCTGTGTCGACACTTAGCAGAAGTGTCGACACCTTGAAGAGCTGAGTCAACACCAGACAGTGTCGACACTTGGAGTTGTGTCGACACTCAGCATAATTCTGCAGAGACTAAGTACAAGTGTCGACACTCAACACAATGTGTCGACACTCAATCAAAGAGACTCACATATGAAGAATGTGTCGACACTCAGCACAATGTGTCGACACACACTCAAAGAGTCAAATATGAAGAATGTGTCGACACTCAGCAATGTGTCGACACACACTCAAAGAAGTCAACACTTAAAGAATGTGTCGACACTCAGCACAATGTGTCGACACATAACCAGAAGACTCAACACTTGAAGATAGTGTCGACACAAGGAGCTGTGTCGACACTTAGCAAAGAACAGAAAACTTGTAAAATATTCTAAGTATAAGTGTCGACACTAATGGGATGTGTCGACACTCAGCTGAAGAATCAAGAATGAAGACTTGTGTCGACACCAAGAAGCAGTGTCGACACTTGACAGTTTCTACACATGAAGATGTGTCGACACAAAGGAGATGTGTCGACACTTAGAAGAATACAGAAAGAATGAAGTACAAGTGCTTGTGTCGACACTCAATTTCAGTGTCGACACATGCAGAAGAAACTGTGTCGAGACATACAAGGGAATGGTGTCGACACCTTGTAGACTTGTGTCGACACTTACACAACATGTGTCGACACTTGGTCTATAAGTGTCGACACTTAAGAACAGAAAGTCTCGACACTAACTGACAGTTAGAGAATTTCAAGAAGTGACTGGTTGACATGACAGCTGCCAATCCAGCCGGTCTACAGCAACTGTCAGCAAAGTCAAAAGACTGTTATAAACCGGATCAGCCGGTTACCATGAAGGAAGCCTATAAATAGGCACCCACAGTCTACAGAAAAGTAGAGATAATATTTAAGAAGTAGTTCACAAACATTACATGGTGTGATTGAAGTAGTTGATCAGACTAAATCAAGAAGTGATACACAGAAGATCAACACAAGAAGATCAGGCAGTCCAACTGCAGATCTAAGTAGTTGGAGAGAGAGAGCTCCAACCAAGGATTCAGTCTTTGGAACTAAGGCTGAGAAGAAGAATTCAGAGTCATCTGGATTTCAAGAAGCAGAGATCAAGGATCAACTGCAGAAGATTCAGACTAATTCAGTTCTACTCAAGAAGCTTTGAAGAAAGCTAAGTCAGTTTGGATCAAGCTGAGTTCTTCCAAGAACTCTCCAAGAAACTCTCCACTCCTCTCATTCCTTCTGAGTTGTAGAGTTAGAATTTGTAATTTCTATTATAACTTGTAAGATCCATTGGATCTGAGTGATTGTAAGCCTATTTTATAAAGGCTGAGGGTAGGGCTTGGTGCCTGAGTGTAGGAGTTGAAGAACTCTGAGTGTAGGCCTTTGATTGGCTGAGTGTAGGCCTGGGTGGCTGAGTGTAGGCCTTTTGGCTGAGTGTAAGGCTTTGGCCTGAGGTAGGAACCTTGTTGGGTTCTGAGCTAGTGGAGAAGTTTGGCCGAATCTAGTACACTGCTAGATAGGCGAAGGGGAAAGTGGATGTACCCAAAGATTGGGGAACCACTATAAAATTAGTGTGTCTGCTGTGCTGTGCTGTGTTGTGGCTTTTCTGTGTGATTTCTGAAATTGTTGTTAACTGTAATAATCTGTGATAAACTGTTGTGCTTCCAAACAAAAGTTAAAAAGGTTTAGGTCACCTATTCACCCCCCCCCCCTCTAGGTGTTTAGGTACCATATCTTTCAAACTCCCTATTTCCTGTCCTCTTGCCCTCAACAAAGCGATGAAATCATCTAGCCGTCGGATCTTAATTAAAGAAAACGAACGTCTCAGATCTGCACAAAATTTCCCAGACCATGGCCGGACCGGGCTTGGGCACAGCACGGTCAGTGTCCCAGGCGTGTGCCGCGTGTCTATTAGGCACGATCGTCGAACTCAGAAGCAATCACAAGGGCCAACAGCACGCCTGTGTCTCACACCAACACGCCCTGTCGGGTTCCACGACCATAGCACCCCTGTTCCGGGGTGTGTCCA